>QVRM01001595.1:825000-1240000 GCA_003439945.1 Dermanyssus gallinae
GCTGAGACGACCCTGTAAGACAGTAAAAAATATGCATCGAGTATCCGTTCTCGTACGTGTCACGTGTGTGTCTATGGCTGCATAACAAGAAAGCATAATTTTTCAGCTTTTAACTTCGTTGCTGTATTTCTCTGAATTGTTCAGGCGTTCTGCTTATGCTGGGGCCTATCATGTACTATTGAGCCAAATGCGTTCACTATCTATTAGCTATGCTGAGCCTATAGTTTCAGCTTCTCTCAGTAGCAATATTTATACAACTATTGGGTAGCTATAAATGCGACTATTATTAATACTATTCTTTTTATTTGACCTTATTTCTTAAAATTGTGTTGAATAAGCGCTTTCACTGTTGTCAGTTAGATTATTATTAACGAGGATACATATTCACACCTCACAATTGTATTGTCCTAACACATAATAATGATAATAAATAATAATAATATTAATAATAATAATAATAATAATAATAGATTATTATT
Organism: Dermanyssus gallinae; assembly: GCA_003439945.1. Taxonomy (NCBI): domain Eukaryota; kingdom Metazoa; phylum Arthropoda; class Arachnida; order Mesostigmata; family Dermanyssidae; genus Dermanyssus; species Dermanyssus gallinae. Next base: position 825,480 of record QVRM01001595.1, read on the forward strand.
ATTATTATTATTATTATTATTATTATTATTATTATTGTTATTAATATTATTATTATTTTCAAAGTGGCGCGGACAGTTATTTCATCACGCCGACATTGAAAACGGCGGTTTTCTTTGAAAAGGCAAGAATTTGAATGTCACAGCAAAGCCAGTAACAGTTCTGTTTCACATGAGAAGCAATTGCAATGGCTAATGAGTTTCAATGCCCGTGGTGTTCCAAATGCTTCCCTACGAAGAGGGGTATCCAAATTCACGCAAGAAGGTCTCATAAGAAGAAGATAGCCGAGATTAGTGGATTAGCAGCGCTCCAACAAGCCACCCCCACTAATAGCAGCATCTCACAGCCACTGGTTTCTTCTCGTGCTCCGCTAGTAGAACCTTCTTCTCACTCCGCCAGCCAACCGGCAGCGAATGGAGGACCGTCACCTAGCCAACACCTGCCGCCCTCTACTCCCTCTCCTCTTCACCGGTTACTTGCCAACACTAAGATGACACGCAAGGTGCTGCGCAGGATTCCAAAGGGAGCCAGAATCCCTTTGCGCATGCTCTTCCATCGTCTGCTTAACGATGTTGTGAAAAATAATGACGAATCGAGCTGGTCCGCGCTGCTCACTCTCGCCCCAAAAGTCCTCCACGTCGACAAAGAAACTCAAAGAGACCATAGCCTGGCCAGCGTAGTCAAGGAAGAGGTGGCTCTCTTCGGAGGTGCCGATCCAAGTCGCGTAGAAGCCGAGGATCGAGGCAAACGTGTAATGACGGATAAAGCCCGTGCTCAGATTGCTGCTCACAAGCTCTCCATGGATTTTATTGTGCGAAGCGTCATTAGAATCTTATCTTGTGACGACACGATTGCATCCGTAACGGAGAAGTCGATTTGTAAGATGATGGCAAAGCACCCTTCTGCTCCTGCAGGGGACGTGGTTCCACCGTCCCCCATCGGCTTGCCTGCGGTCGGGTCGTGTTCGAGCAAAGATGTCGCCAAGGCACTTCGTACCTTTCAATCTCTCAGGACTCGACGGCCTCACGCCCGACCATCTAAAATGCCTTCTTCCTGCCAACGGAGACCACAACGATGTGCTGGAAACACTTACCAAGGTATGCGACATCATACGTAACGGGCAAGTTCCGGAGGCTGTGAGAGGCGTCATGTAAGTTCATTGCCCTGAAAAAGAAAACCGGGGGATACCGACCCATAGCCGTTGGTTGCACTCTGCGGAGACTGGCCACAAAGACCCTGCTTCCCCAGGTCAAAGTGAAAAACTACCTGCAGCCAAGGCAGATGAGTTACGCCACTGATAATGGGGCGGAAATAATTGTTCATACAGCTCGCAGCTTTCTCGAAAACAACCAGAGATGTTGCCTCTTAAAATTAGATTTCAAGAATGCTTTCAACTTAAACAAACGGGGGCACCTATTGACAGAAGTTTCCAAGCACGCCCCAGCCCTCTATCCAATGATGCACCAGGCTTATAGCAGGCCGACTCCCCTCATGTTCGGAGAGACTGAAATCACGTCATCAGCCGGTTGTCAGCAAGGGGACGTAGCGGCTCCACTTGCGTTTAGTCTACTTCTGCATCAGTACGTCAACCAGGTGAAATGCAGGGTCCCTCTATTCTACCTTGACGAAGGGACCCTCCTTGACAACGATCCGTCGGTGTTACTCAGAGACATCAAAGATCTTATAGCGTTTGAGCAATGGAGCGGGCTGCAGCTCAACCCCTCTAAATGCGAGCTTCTCCTTCAGGGTTTCGAAGACAAATAAAGACAGCAGCTAATCGCAAAATTCAACAGCAAGCTCCCGGGCATGCTTGTAAAGGACCGGTGTGAGCTGGACCTGCTAGGTACGGCGGTGTTCCCCGACATGATTGGACCGATGTTGGCCGAGAGGGGAAAACAACTCTCTCGGCTTTACCAGCGGCTGGGACATCTCGGGAAACATAAAGCCTACTTTCTGCTCCGGCACGCAATGGGAGTGCAAAAGGTCTTGTACATACTACGGACTTCACCTGCCTTCCTTCTGCCGTCAGAAACTTTGGATCTTGACGACCAGGTGAGGAGAGCCTTGGAAAACATCCTTGACCTGACGCTCGAGGATAAGGCATGGACGTAGGCAAGCCTACCGGTCCGGCTGGGTGGAATGGGCATTTGCTCGGCCACGGGTCTTGCTTTGCCCGCCTTCCTGGCCTCGTCACATAGCTGCGCCTCCGCAGTGGCCATTACTGCCGGCGGATCCATCAGCCACCAACAAGGCGCCGTTTGGTTCTGGGACGAGTGACAGTCTGGTCGTCCTTCTGAGGAACAGGTCACTAGACAGAAGGGGTGGGACCAAATCGCCACTCACACTTAGATGTAGACAATATTATACTGAAAGCGGTTTCATCCGACGCCGCTGAAGCGTGGCTCGACGTGTTTCCCTCCGAGCTCGTAGGCAGTAAGCTGGCCGACGACCAGTTCCGTGCCGCTAGTGGTCTTAGACTTGGCATTGCCATGTTTAAGGAAGGGGAATGTCCATGCGGTGGAACAGTGAATGAGCGCGGCCTGCACTGGCTTAGCTGCACTAAGCTGGCGGGGCTTACGCAGGGCCGCCACGATGCCATCAATGACGTCCTCGAGCGCGCTTTTAGGCAAGCCGGCTACCGCGTCACGCCGGATGGCCTTACCAGCCGGGACTGGGACCGTAATCGGCCGCTGGCGTGGGACATCACTGTCTCTGACACGTACGCTCTCGGATATCGTGCACTAGCCAGCGCGGGCGTCGGCCACATCATTCACCAACGGGAGATGCACAAACGGCGCCTATACGCGCATCTTCTTGAGGACCATGTGGTAATGGCGTTTGGTCTCGAGTCATCTGGCGTTTGGGGCAAGGATGCACTCAAACTGATGAAAGAGCTTGGGAAGAAGTTCTTTGAGGCTACAGCGGAGCCAAGATCAACCACGTTCCTCCGACAGAGGGTGTCATTGGAGCTCCAGAGAGGCAACGCCAAGATGATGTTGAGTGTTCAGCGACACTCGACCAATAACAATGATGTTATATAATTAATATTAGTGTTGTGATACATGTACATATTGATAAAAATAAAACCGTGTTTCCAAAAAAAATTATTATTATTATTATAATCATCATCATACACCAAGCTTTCCATAGAAAGTTAAGCACGAATGCATCGCAGATAGTGACAGAAGCCGCGCCTACGCAATATACATTACAACTATGAAAATGCCACATTTGGGCGGCCACTAATGTGGACTAAGGGCCACTCAAGAACGAGAGAGAAAGATCATTGGGGTCTACACTTCTTTTCGAAGTAGACTGTAAAGGCACCTACCTATCCGGACCACCGAACTGCCGGTCAAATAAATAGCACATCCCATTCAGTCCATTTACCTTAGACAGTGTTTCTGTACAACCAGCAATGCGATTATGCGTATCCGTGCACATATCACTCCCTGGACATGCAATGAGCCTGCTGGTATAGGACAGAGGCGTGTGTCGCTGTATATATATATATATATATATATATATATACAGAAGTAAAGTACACGCCATTACTAAGGTTGTATTCACAGCCGGTTTCGGATCGTTATCTCTCGAACGTCGAAGACACCTTTATAAACGGTTCTGCCACCACGGTTCCCTACATGTCACCCTGGCCAAGCATTGATTCTTCATAGATTTCATTTATTCCTGCACCAAAAGCAGTGAATAGAACTATTGATGGTACCCGAAGCTTATTACCATCAACACGAGCTAGTAGCAGTGACGGGGCCCCGCGTTTCTCGCGGACAGCGTATAATGACAGTATATAAGGAAGCAACAAGAGCAACGGCGAACTATGTCGGAGGAGATGCATATGGTCCGTGCACAAAGATGTTTTCGAGTGCGTTTGCAGAGACCGGTCCCGTAAGGGCCACCCTAGAACGCGATGAACGCAACCTACAAATCATCTGCGATGACGAGCGAGGGATCTCAGAAGCACCACCTCGATAATCACCAATACTAGTACTATTGCGACTATGATTACTGTATTGCTTATCAGCTTGTCATGAGTTATCAACTGGATCACGGGCGTGTCGACTAGATCTCTCTCTGTCTCTATTGACTAACTGGCGTAAGCGTATTCACATTAACTGTACCGTGACTACCGTGGTAGTCATTAACGACAGCACGAACACCCACACCAATACCGCCGCAAACAATATCAACAACAACACCACCATCATTTGGCAACATACTCTGACCCCCCCTCCCAGCGGCCCAACCCCATACCCCCCCCAGCCCGCTTATCACCCACCCTCCCACTGGATGACAAGCGACGACAAACAACTGCAGGGCTGCAAAATCTTCTCGTCCAATGCTTTGTGCTTGGTGCCCTCCTGTAGCCGCCGGTAAACATTAGTGATGCGTTCGTGGTGCTCGTCGGGATATGTGTTCACGACACCAGCATCTTCATCCCGCAAATGCTCTCGCATCCTCCATCCCGTAGGCGTGGAGCTGCTCAGGGCTGCTAGCTAGAGAGGCTTCATCGCCTGGCATACCACCGCCATTTCTACTTTACCAACGCGACTACGACTACTACTACTACTACTACCACAATTACAGCTACAGTAGGATATCGAGCCGTATCCATGCCCCGTCGTTCTTGATCTTCCCGTACAGGGCCTATTCCCTCTCTCTATTTCTTTCTCGCCCTCTCTCTCTCTATCTCGGCTCGCTTCGCGCTCTCCCTCCTTCCAACAGTACGGTGCATGTACTAGTGCAGGATGCTATACCTCTCTCGCTCTATCTCTCTCACTCTTTGTCTGTCTCTATGAACGTGTCTCTCTCTATGAGTATCCGTGGAGCGGCGAGTCGGTCGCCGACTCACCTGTGATGGGGTCTCTTCGTTTGAGCAATCCCTTGGCGGGGCGTTTCGCATTGAGTATCCGATGGAGCCACTGTGAGGGACAGCCACACTGGTCCTTGGTGCAGGGCCCCCCGGCCGGCAGCGGGTGCCCTGCAGCCGGCCGACGCATGTTGGCCACACAGTCCTTCAGCGACGAGTCGCACCCACAGCCAGCGAAGTGGCATTGGGCCGCCATCTTCTTACAGCAGCCACAAACCACCACCGCCGCCACCACCACCTCAGCTGGTAAGCGAGAAGCCCTTAAAATCGATTCAGAGAGATTCGGCTGCTGCTGCCGCTGCTGCTGATGTTGTTGCTGTTGATGCTGATGTTTCTGCTGCTGCTTCTGCTGCTGCCACCGATGTCGCCTGCTGTTATCATCGCTGTTGTCGCTACCACCGCCGCCACCGCCGATCGACGCGCCCTCTGCGTCGATTGAGGCCCCCAAAGAGCCTTCCGATGGCGGGCCCGGTTTGGGCCACCTTCCTCCCCGATCGAGCAAGTCGGACACGCCGGCGCGCCTAAAAGGAGTCCAGACGAACAGAACCAACATCGTCAACACGAGCCATACATAGATACAAACGCTTACAGGTAGCTGAGTAGCTGTTGTACTGCGGAAACAAGTATGTGCGGTAGGTCTAAGAGTGAAGAGCGAGAGCCCTTTGTAAGTAACTCATGTAAAAGTGGCAACCCGCAGAGGGATTAGGGCTGAGTCCTACACTGTCTGAGCGCGGGCATGTTAGAGGGCTTACCAACTCCTGTTATGCTTTCTCTCAGTCGTACGTAAATGTATTTTAAACCCTAAACCTCCTAAAAAAAGAAAGAGGGATTAGTGCACTAATCACTAGTAGTTAGTACATATAACCCTTCCCTTCTGCGCACAACTGAGCGTGCTTCTGAAAGGACTATTGGCCACAATGAACACGCTGCTATTTATCCTACTAACGCTAAATGCATTCAATCATCTTATTATTATGATTCGCAGCATATGATATGATTTGCCTCCAATCGACGGCCAGCCGTGGTTGGTGTTTATTTCGATTTCGTTTGCGGCTGCTGGACGACGCCCTAGAGGAGGCGCTGCCAGGCCAGCGTCAACTCCAGGCAGACAGGCGGACAGACAGAGAGACTGTTGGCAGATTCGTTTACGCACACGGATAGGCGAGGGCCCCTTCTACTGCCTCAACCACCGTTGGCCACTGCTGCTACTGCAGCAGCAGGAACAGCAGAACCCCTGGTGTTGATCAACAGAAGAGGCAACCGCAGCAGTAAACTCGTTCGTTTGCGGGTTCGTCTGTTGACGCACGCGCCCTCTCCGCGCCTCCGCTACGCGCTCGGGTGCCCCCCCTTCCCCCCCATGTCGAAGGAAAACAGGACCCGTGGGCCCTGCGTTGTTCCTCGTCCTGCGCGAGGAGGGCCTCCCTATGGCCTTACTACTGCGACTGCCTCTGCCGCCGCCGTTACTGCCTCAACTACTAGAGTCCGCCGCAGCGACACCCCGTGGCCATTCCTCCCTGATCCCCCTCCTCCACCCTGACGGCCGTTGTCGTGGTGCCGCGTTCATTGCCTTTCTTGTTGCGCCGAGACGGAGCGAGAGACAGAACCACTACAAACGCGCCCCGCCAACACTCAAACGAACCGAGCCGGCCAGCCACAGTCGAGCCGAAGGCCGGTAAAAAAATTCGACAGTCCCTTATAGAACTTGCTGGATGGGCTATCGGATGATAGACAAATCTTCGTTGTGGTCTGATAATCGAAATCTTCGTTGTGGCCAGCCACCCACCCGGAAGATGACTGACCATTTCATAAAGCCAAGTTACAAACTGATTTATTTATAAGAAACCTCGATAAATTCAGAGTTCTCAGAAAGAAAAAACATTAGACGGTTTCCTAAAGTAGCATCCTACACTAGTATGAATAAGTGGAACATCAACCCATCTAAACATATACTTGCGACATTTTTAAGAATCATCATAAGTTATATTAATTAAAAACAACTTAAATACGTTATAGTGAATAGGGCTGTTTTGGAACTACTAGGATTGCATATAGGACTATACCATAATGCGACGTGTCGCGATCAATTAAGTATATTTTTATTACAAACTATAAAATGTTGCTTTTGACGTAAACACCACCAAGATCATAGGTAGGTAATCTACGGCACGTGTACAGGCAGTACATTTTTTACTATACCAAGGTGCCCCCTCGCAGCCATTGTCAAATACAATGCAAACAACCATTTATTACCCAAATCAAATGTATGTTAAATATGAATCTGATTGAGCAAGTTGTTCCACAATGCCGACAGGTGCACTGTGAAACTGACTCGTGAAAGCCAACTTTTGTGTGACACATGGAAGTCATCTTTTATGCACACTTTCATGCATGATAAAAACTATGCATTGTAATAATAATATTAATAATAATAAGAGGAGGTCACGAACGACCGAAGAGAGGGTCAATTCTTGAGGCAAGCGTTGTCCTTGGCCGTTTGCAGAGGGAACGCGGCATCTATTTTAGGCGCCATGGAGTGAACTAATCATTTAACAAAACATTGCAATAATAATAATAATAATAATATGGCGAGTTTCGTGTTGGGCATCCTTCCACGAGTTGCTTAGACTTTAGTAAATGCTCTTGACTATTCCCGGCCGCTGAGCCGCAGATTAAAGCAGCGCTGGTGGTCCTCTGTGAAAAGCGGGGTACCCGCAGCCAGATACACCGATCGGTTGCGGCTGCTTCGGTGAACGCCCATAATCCGTTTCATATACGTTGCCTCACGAGGCTCTGAGATGTTCCCCGTTAAGTTCGGTCGCATAGCTTGCTGTGGGGGGCAACTTTCGGGTCAACTAACTTTAAAACGAACCGCAGTGAGAGAATTTGCGTAATATTCATTGCGTAGTTGGCGATCAGCGCCTAACGGACCCTTCCTCTATATGTCTGGGCAACGAGGTGACATGCGGCGTAAGTTCCAAGCCTTTTTCGTAGTTGACAAATTCTATAGATTAGCTTTACTAGAGATAGTGCAGCTTTACTGTATCAGCTGTTCCACAGCGTCCTTCACGACGGAACTTTATTGCTTTGGTCTTTGAAATATTTAAAGAACTGGACTAAGGTCAACACCTGTTGTCTGTCCAAATGTAGGACGGTGTTGCCAAAACCGTCTAGTATCACACAGTTTTTTTGAAGAATAACCGCCCATAGCTTGAGAAAACGTGGTGGCACATCCACTGTTGCCATCTTCCAAAGGGCAGCGTTACGAGGTTCAGTATCAAAGGCATATTTAAAATCCACAAATTTTGCAAACATCGACCGCCCGCGCCAGCTCACTGTTTTATTTTTATCGAGGAATATCGTGCAGACTGTGTGTTTTGTGAGGCAGGACAGCGCCTAAATCCATGCTAGTCTTTGGGTATAAAGCCCTGCAGTTCGTGAAAGTAGTATTTGTCAGTCAAATACATTCAAAGCCAATAAGCTTTGCCCTTGCAGGTACCTTTGACAAGTCGATAAACAGATTTGCTATGTTAATCAATCTTGCTCGGCGATTCAATTATATCAGGGACGATGTGGCAATATTTACTCACAGATCCTATAAATATACTACTAATTTGTTCGAGTAGATTCATCGGCAATACGATCACACAGTGGAGCAGCAATAAGTTATTATTTTCTAGAACAAAACTAGATTAGAGAATAGTGTCTGGAGCTAATCAACATGAAACTTTTGCCGCAAACCATTATTCCAAACGATGGTCTCGAATGCAAAAAGTAACATTTCATCTACTTCGTCGCATCATCTGGCGTACCCATAAACAGCGGGTTGCAAAACGGTTTAGGGTAGGTAGGGAAATAAACAGAGAAACACGTTTGAGGTTGCCCGTGTTTGTCAAGTAACTGACTTGCAATAGATATATGCTTATTAAAGTCACTTTCGATATTTACTAATCGAGGGGACGATTCTTTGGGAAGCCTCAAAAACAATGCAAGGTCGGACACCTAACCGCATACATTTTTTTAGAAAAGGAAGCGCTGGTCGCTTCTATCAGACCCACTCCTTTACTTAAAAGGAAATACTTGATAAAAAGCAAAAAAAAAGTCAACGCCAACGACAAAACGTTAGTAAGATTTACATGTTGATTTTAACATGTGAAGTCCTTTAAGTAGGACGCCAATATTTTTTCAAAAATAATGCAAGGCATCGGCTATGAAAAGCCAAACAGGAGTTCTTCTCACCAGTCGTGTCAGCCAATTTTAAAATTGGCGTTATCATGTTATGTTTGTTGCCGAACTGTTCAGCCGAACTGAACAGAGGCAAACACATGGTTTGGCCTCTAATATTGTTCACTGTCACATTGAAGAAACGATCAATAAGATTAGCGTACACTTTTGCGACCGTAGAGAAAATTTAGAAAATTACAGCAGTACGTCGTTGTTCTTGGCAGCGACAGGGCCTTTTTAGAAATCTCCTCTCAACGCCTCCAATCATACCTTTGTATTTGCACAAGTATAAGTTACACCCCGGTGAGCAATATAAAAACCTCGATAACACAATTGCTTTATAAATTCATTATACATAGTTGGGTCAATGATCAAACGACGGAATAGCACGGACATAAGTACAGACGTAGATTTGACTACATAAATGTCTAAAATGTGCAGAAAAGTAAGATTCGTTTACATTATTACATCAAGTATTAATCAAGGTTCCGCGCGAAATTTGCCCCGTTAAGCTGACGCAATGAGGATCCAGGTTAATACCATAGTCTACCATCCAGACAACCACGTTCAAGACAAGGAAATGGATGGCTCCATCCCATTTTCACTGTCAAGAATGTGTAGGTTGGAAGCTAATGGGGAGATTGTTTGCAATAGAACACAAGAGAGGCCATGGGAAGCCATCCGGCCAGTCATGGGAGGTGCCCAGGAAAAAGTACGTCAAACTGAAGGTTGATGATGAGATAGTCACAGACTGTGTACGACTTGCTTTTTTTTGTGAGAGGGAAAAATGCTTTTTTTTGCACACCCAAAGCGGGTAGTGTGGGACTGGATGCCGATGTTGTTAGCATAATACCCACTAAAGACCTCTCACCTAAATGACCTCAGGAAGAGGCGAGGAGCTGGAACCATTCTTTGTGTACGACTTGCTAACATCCTTAATGACCCGTAAGCTACCTGCGGAACGGCCGACGCCGAATGCTCGGCCGCTTACGAGGTACCGACGTTGCTACCTGAACCGCACGAGCGACTTTCGCCTTGACCGGTCCGGTCCCTGTGGACCGAGTATATTATCGGCTGAATATGCTCTGTGGGAGAAGGTCACATACCCTCTGAGGTCTTGAGATAACGTGCTGACGTTATTGCTGACGCACTGGCGTTTAGAGTTAATCTATCGACTAAAATATTATATAGATATTTGATTGTCTTGGCTGCGGTCGTTTATGTCAAAAAGAAAGCAAGTCGTTTAGGTAGGCAATGTATTCCCTGATCTAAGGTATATCTCGGTTGGTGTGCCTCTGGGCAGTATAGGTGATCCAAGCCTCTTTATTAACGACATAATTAGCGTCAAAAAACATGCAAAATTGACACTGTTTGCGAGCCATACCACCGCCCTAATCGTTGGGAATTTCCCAACTGAGGTAGAGGTTATGGTCCGCGAGGACCTTGAGAGGCTAGTCTCATGGTTCAGGAGTAACGGTCTCTACATGAATTAGAGCAAAACAGGTATAATGAATTTTCTTTCACCGCGGGGTTCCGTTAAAATCATTCCCTTTCGATTCCAGTCTGACGGCATATACCTCTCGCATCTAAAAGAAACAAAGTTTCTAGGCGTTGCGTTGGACGAGAGGCTGACGTTTGAAATGTAAAAATACTGGCAGTAATGCAGCTCTATGCAGAGCTCGACGAATTCCTCCCCATGACAGGCTGATGGCAATGTATTTCGCCTACGACCATAGCCACGCTGTAGAAGTCTATGGCTTGACACAGATGTGTCTTATCGGGTTACTTCGCCGACTCCAAAAACGAGCACTGAGAACAACTCTGAGCCTCTGGATGCGATGCAACCGCACTACAAATATATAAGCATTCTGCTGTTTCCAAAACGTATAAAATACTCTCTCGTAGTCTCTGAAATTAAGCGTACACATTGGAGTGCTGGTGTGCATCCCAACTTACCGGGTTTGGCAACATCAACAACACTCATATCCACAAGGAGTAACACATCTAACTTGCTTACGCTGTCACACGCCAACTTCAACCAGTCAAAGCTATCGATCAGAAACATCGGAGTCTCCTACTGGAACAAAGTACCGTAAATTGAAAACGGCAAATATAAATTATACATTTAAATGGCACCTTAAATTATATGTAGTCTTATAAAAGAGACTCCGAACAAGCTATTTGCTTGACAAAACTTGGAATTAACATGTGCAATAACATGTGCGTGGCAATCTTATAAGAAATGCCAGTAAATTCAAATTCGAACCGCATCGGCGCCGGATGCCATCGACTGCGGACTGCAGCGCAGTGTGCGTTGACGGAGAGTGCAGAGAGGCGTCTATTTTAAGGTCGTCAGCGTACCAAAGATACAAAAGGCACTTGAAGGAATGTAAGATTTAATGTCGAAGACACATATTGCGTACAGCAATGAATAAATGTAGCTTCCCTGTGGGACGCTCGACGGAGCCACTCTTGGTTCACTAGGAGACTTCCCACACTTGACGCGGAACGACCGACTGTGCAGAAAAAACGGCAAGTCATTTATGAGTCTGTTGGTGCACCTAGGGCGTTTTCATCTTATCAATAACAAGTTTATGATCAACCCTATCAAAGGCAGCTTTCTGGTTAAAATCAATGTTGTTCAATTAAAAAGCCTTATTGGCTTTATGTGCAACGCCCAGCCGTCTGTCAATTCTAACTGCTGTGCGCATGTAGAGTGTCGAGGCACAAATTCGTGCTGGAAAGTGCTAAACAGATCATTAGCGGTCATATACTTAGCTATAAGACTGACTGTGATCTATTTAAAAATGGTGCAGGCTATGGAACATCTCCACACAGTGTGATAATTCTCAAAGTTCTTTTGGGCCCCTTTTTATGTATGGCAGGTGTCACAGTGCTCTGTTTAAACAGATCTGGAACTACGGCGTCTTCTTGTATAACCGCACAAAACATATACATATATATATATGGAAGACTATATATTTAGATTACGCTGAAGATTTGGCCTAGGCTCATTTGAATAGTGTGCCCTGTTCCTAGCCCTAGAGCCATCTGAGAGTCAATACAGGATCCGCCTGGGATCGACAAAAGGAAGGGACTTTCGATGACACAGTCAAAAGCGGTAAGTAAGCATATATCACCCACACACTGGTATGTTACTGCGTAAACGCACTCTTCCGCTTAAAGGAGAAAAGCTCTCGATCTAGAGCAAGACGAGAAGACCCTACATTCACAGACTCTAACCACAAGAAGAGTCCGGGTATTTATGTTTCACGTTTGCTAGTTATATATACATGGCTCATGACCATCATCACCTGGTCTGTTCGAATACGAACTTCCACGAGAAGCACACGGAGTGCGTCTGTCGACTGTACTCTCAGGCGTATATTAAGTATCATGCGTCTGCCTGCGTGGCCCTGGCGAAGAGATCACTGCACGGCCTCTTGCGAATAACTTGTCGAGGGCAGCTGACAACAGTCAATGGTATTATATTTGCATTCTCAATATGATAAGTGATATAAATGTGACGATGATTGTTTAACGGCTGCCCGGCCTTTGCAATTCGTTGGGTGGTGCAGGAACGCCGCGCTAACCACACGTATTCCGCCAGAACAGAGTCGGAATCACGATAGCAGCAGCAACTGCAGAATTCACGTAGTGTCTGTTCATCTTCGGCTGACCTCAATCGTGTAAGCTAGTTTTGGTCATTAAACAATTTGCTAAACTGTATCGCTGTCTAATCTGACATCTGTGCTGTTAAGTCTAGGTCGTCTCGTCTGCGTTCAGGCTACCTATAAAGATGAACAGTACATCAAGAGACAAATTGCTGGCATAACTTTCTTTGCTGCAATTAAACATTGCTCAACATTTTTTTAAACATCCAATCGAATGATCTATGACCGATTCTATCCGATCAATTATATACATCTCTCTAAAAGGTTTCCAAACCCGTCGCACACAAAAAACACATATGAAAAACCTTTTTCGTCTGACACGTGGCCAAATGGATACATCTTACTGGTCCACTACTACTACTACTACTAATACTGCAGTTAGTATTTGTCTAGATATGCATCCACAAAAAAATTCCTCTAACGCCTTAAAACTTTAAAACTCTTTATGCATATAAAAAAAACGGTAGATACACACGTTTACCTAATAGAATATAAGCAGAAGAGGAATTTGCAACTTCGGGAGAGTGTGCAACATTGTCGGAAGTAACGCATCAAAAAGCGCAGTGGTTTTCAAATACATTGTCTGATAACTAATGGTTTAATTAGGAATCGCTTTAAAAATTCTCTCCTGCGCATTCACGTTGGATCTAAAACATCGCCAAATTAACGACACAGCTCAGCAGTCGTTTTTGAAGTACCATTGACATACGTAAAGTTGATTAAACTTGATTGATGAGGAAAAGATAATTGCTGATTTGCGCGTGTACTGTCAGGCAGTGGGCGTAGCCCTGCCTTAAAAAGGCAGGCTCGTATCGAAACTGGGCCAAATCCAGGCGGCAACTTTTCTTTACTTTATTTATGTTGTTGTTGGTCAATCAGACCAGCAGAGCAGCCATCCCTGCAGCTGTCTCCGAGCTTAAAGTTGCCCGCTTACCGAACCAGACGGAGAAGACAAGCACGGCTACCGACCCAGACGGAGAGAACAAAAATGACGGGCATCTTGACGAGGTAAGGTCAGATTTCCGAGGACCTGTGTGCGTTTATTCAAACAGCAAAATGCGTACATCTATCTATACAGGCAATGGCTGACAGACTCCGAGACGCGGTGAAGGAGGCCCGCAGAAAATGCCGGGCAGCTCGACGCGCGCCTACTCAAACCGCTCAACTAGAGGTGCAAAGAGACGTAGATCGTATCAACTGCCTCTTAAATGGGCACCAAGATGAGGCCAACATCTCGAGTCTCATCAACCAGAATTGGCCGCTTAAATTAATGGGGTCCGTCTTACGAAGCAATGCAAAACCAAATACGTGAACGGTAAATGTTGGCTGGGGTCAGCCTGGAAAAGTTTGACGTACATCTCGAGAAGTATGCATTTAAAGGGTTTATTATCGGTTTATATTCCAGTCGTGTCACGCATAAGGAGGCCCTGCTGCGTCTGTTGGAACAGGTACCTACTAATGGGTTTAACTCTTTCATGTATAGCAATGGGTGCTTTAAACCCGAATTCGCTGGCTTATATATACAGGGAAAGCTATATATACTTTTTCTCAGCAAGAAGCATTTTTCATGGTGTCAAGCAAGTGACGCTCGCCTTACTTCCGGTACCTGTATTGATCAAAATACTATTATAAATTGCGAAGATGTCCTGGAAAACGGCTTGGTCTTGTGGTGCACCAAGCTATTCTTGAATCAGTAACCTGTGCTAGTGCTTTTATCTGGAAGATGTTCTCTGGATACAGAGGCCCTATTTGCCTTTTCTGCCTAAGTAAGGGTACATGATCGTGAGACGGTCAACTAGTTTCTTGACAGAGTTGCCCGTTTAAGCTGGGGAAACGTGGATGACGCTGATGCCACGGAAGAAGTTCTTAAAGCTTTCAATAATTGGCTAAACAATCAATATAATAAATGCCTTAACAGTTCCTGACAGGATATTTTAAAACAGCATCCAAAGTTCAATTTTTCTGTGAAATTGAGGCGCCTGCGGCAGAGCGTTAATAAACTGTTCGCACTTATAACTCAGTCGGTAGAATCAAAATCTGCTTATTATCGTAGTTTCTCACGCTACAAGCGTGAACTTCGTACAGCCATGGAAAATTTTTATAAAACGCGCTTAGTGTTGCCCTGACGTTGCCTGAACCCCAGGGCGTCACTTCCAAAGCTTGGAAGTTGCCGGTTTTATTAGCAATTCGTGTGGCAGAGCCAGGGTAGAGCGGTGGAACTTCCTACTGTTCTGAAAGTCAACTCTGGGCTCCTAACTGAGCTGATAGAGATCGTAACGAAACTAAACAAAATTAGAAAAAAAATAAAACTAAACTAAATTTTGCTACTATAGGATCCAACACAGTAAAGGTTCTTCAATCCAAAGAAAACTTTCAGCCATCTCTGGTGGCAACCTGGTTCAATAGAGATTTGTTGATCTCTTTTTTGCCAGTGAGCACGCTGGAGGTACAGAGAGGGCTAGAATCCACGAAGGCTTTCTGGATAGCTGGCATTGCAGGAATCCCAGACAGATTGCTACAGCTGTCATCCGTCACTCTTGCTCGTCCATTAGGACATGTTATAAGCTGCTCTCTGACGACTAGTATTTTTTCCCCGCTAGATTAGAGGTGTCTACAACTACTCCTAGATTTAAAAAAAATGCGACCGTTTTTGTTTATCATTTTGGTCAACTTCATTATAGAAAATATCGCATTAGGAGCGTCCTGTAGGCCTATCGACTATGCTGATGATACGACCTTACTTTATCGTATTCAACCATCTGCGATACAGACTGACGACGTACAGAAGGCGATGCAAAATTTTAAAGTGTGCTGTTGTGCTTGTTTTTTAAAAATTTGATTTGGTGATAAATGCAACTAAAAATGGACTCACGTTGTTTCGCCCTGCTCAAAAGGCTACGCATGTTCAGATACTGAAGCTCAATAGAACGGAAGGAACACTCTCCCCTAATATCAGATCAGTCTGGCCTTAACTTTACATGAGACGCTTAGATGGAATACGCCTGAATGCTATGCGGTAGTTGTACCTACGTGTCGTCCAAGAGAACTAGGAGTATTTGTCGAGGGTCTTCGTATGGTGTAAAAGATGCCATTAGTATTAATTCTTAGCGTTATGGTATCTTTATTTGGGGAATTCATAATAAGGTGCCCTATAACTCATAGGGCGGAAGTCATTCAAAATGATGCCCCCAGGGCAGTTTTCAACATACGCCGTAGCAATTCAGTTTGTAAGTGTTTTCATGACGTTGAAGGCCCTATTGACCGTACTAATATAGCTTGTTCCAGTGACGGAGGGATTAAAGAAAACTGAAGGAAAACACACTCAGAAAGGTAACAAAATAGAAAAGTTTGCTGACGCGATTAGTTTGATGATACGTGTGCAACTACCAGCACCTGGAACAAAGTTTGCAAAATATACGATGTGAGCCAATGCTCATTTTATAGCTCACATATTGGCATCTAACAAATCGTCGCGCTGCACATGCGCTTAACGGTTTCATGTCTATCTAGCGTATCGAATCTAGGTACTTATTTATCGTTGAACACCAATTATGAATTACAAGAGAGTCAAACTTCTGAACGGCGGAGTAAGTAGTTGATAATTGTATGCAACAGTGACAACAGTTCTGTTTAGCTTGATGATACTGGTATATGCTGTAATTGACAGTTTTTATCGTGATCAAAAAGAAATAAAAACAATTTATATTTATATTATATAATATTCGTATATCAATTTGCGACCCCATGCAATAAAAATAAACCCCAAATTTACACACTTAGGATTATTTGTAAGCTCATTAGTTTGACATGTAACGCTCGTCAATCTGAAAATGCAATAGAAGTATCCACTGCCTACTCTAAAGTGCAAACATAGTAAATTAAATTAAGGTAGTATTAAAAAAAAACAGGAAAAGCCTGTAATGTACTCCCTGCATTTAAGGAAAATAGAAAACTTAAGGAGGACTATTAAGGATAATTCGAAGCAAAGTGTAGCGAAGCAATGTGAAAGAAGACAGACCCTAGTCAAGCAACAGATATGAGCGGTAATACCACTGGAGTTCGAGTCGGAGGCCGTCTTATTGCTAACAGTGTTGGTGGTAGCACTGCCTGTTGCCACGTAGAGTTTAGTAAAGCAAGAAAGAGTAGCGCTAACTCTCTGACAGTCACACAACGTCGCCTTTATTATTCCTCGCTGGTATTTGCAATGCAGCAAGTGCAATTCGATCGATTGGAGTCCGCCTATGGAATGCGATCCACACTTGGATCCGTTCTTGGAACACGGTGGCCCCCTGGACACAATTCTGCTCGAATTCGAGCCCCTTTCGAACTCGAACACATTCAGATACGGTCGGTCTGCAACCGCCTGCATTTCTTCCTTCGTAGCGGTTCATCTCTAGATTCTATCGACACCTTAAAATGGCCTTGTATTCTTCTGCGATATATTCACGCTACGTACATACAAGACGTACTATCTAAGATTGGCTAATACTAACAGAAATAATTTACAATTATACGCATATATATATATATATATATATATATATATATATATATATATATATATATATAAAACTGTGGGCATCTAAAACGCATTTCTTCAAGCTTAGTTGGCCCGCCTTTTCAGTCCATGTGCGGCGTGGGGCCACTGTGAAACGGCTGAGTGACCCAGTACACTGACAATTAGCTTACCGCCGCGTCGTCATAAAGTGCTTGACGCTATCTTTTGCTCCTGTTTTGCACTAAGCAAGCAAATGTTGCAAGCCCGTTTCTTTGCTGCTTGTTACCGGATATGTGGCGGTACTAGAATACAAAGCTCCTTGTTTTTCTCTAGGTATTCGTCTGCAGACAACATTACGAGCAAAAACGAGACGATGAAACGGCGAAGAAGTCACAACTGACACCGATTCGGTTGTCGTCGTCGTCGTCGTCGTCGCTGTTTCTGTCGTCGTGACGCCCCTCACCCGCGGGGATGATGCCCGTTGTCGCTGTTGAATTCGTATTTGAGTTTGATTTGAACCATGTTTTTCTTGTTCTCCTTCTCTGCTTCGCTACGCGCAAATGCCTAGCAGTACAGTGGTAGTAGTAATACGTGCGAATAGCAACAGTTGCACGAGTTGTTGCAGTGGCAGAAGCGAGCGATAGTCGAGTTGCGATGTGTGATGTGGTGTGCTTTATACCACATCTACGTGCAGTATCGCATCTACGTGCAGTAGCACATCCATGTGCAGTAGCACATCCATGTGCAGTAGCACATCCATGTGCAGTAGCACATCCATGTGCAGTAGAACATCCATGTTCAGTATATCTCGTCGGCGGCAGCCACGCTCGTTCACATGTTCACCCACCCGCACACGTGCTGTCATTATATCACCATTCACCATCATCATCATCTTCTTCTTCCCCTCTATATCAAGTTCTTCTCATATATATCAAGTCTTCTTCTCATCGATATCAAGTCTTCTTCTCATCGATATCAAGTCTCGCATGCAAATATAAACACACACGCACGACAGGCGGCGACCGACCGCCTATCACAACAGGTCGGCCAACAGCAGACACGTGCAAAGAGCGCGCCCATACTGCTGGCTTCCCCGCTATCCCTCGGCATGTCGTAGTGCAGTTGCGCCATTATCTCCGTCCCGCCCCGCCATTATTCCCGCCCCGCCATTATTCCCGCCCCGCCATTATTCCCGCCCCGTCCCACCATTATTTCCGTCTCCGTATTGCTTTCCCGAGTTGGCGCCAGTGGCGCAGATTCGGCGCCCGCCGCCAGACATACTCGATGCAGATGATCGGTCATCGGCACAGACGTCAAAGCATCGTCGGCATCTCTGTGCCGACGTCGGCTGCGATTAGCGGGCGTATGGCGATATCAGCGATAACAGCGATAGGCTACAAACGTCTAGTTCTGGTTTCAACGTCTACCCGCGTAGACAGACGCTGACCTATGTACAGGTTTCCAACAGCTCACCTGTTTCACTGATTGTCCGACTAGTAGTCGAGGTAAGAAGACTCGAAACACGATTCGTAGCAATGCTAGTAGGACTGCTATTAATAGCACTACTAGTAGCAATGCTAGTTGGACTACTATTGATAGCACTTCTAGTTGCAATTCTAGTACTACTATGAGTAGTAAAGGTTGTAGCAGTAGCAGTAGTAGGTGCCATCATTTAGCATAGTGCCGGTGTCGATAAATTGTTGTTGTACTGCAGTGTACTGTAACGCTGATTGATAATAGCTTGATAGCCGATAGCTGGCAGCGCTGGCCTCTTTTCCTAATATATATATGTATTTATATATATATATATATATATATATATATGTATTTATATATATATATATATATTAATTTATTCATATATATATATATATATATATATATATAGCAGTGTGATCCACCTTTAACCTGATTTCTATAAATTACAGTCAGCTATATATATATATATATATATATATATGACTAATTACTAAGCATGGTTTTGCATGTGTTCGTCATATTCAGTCTGGAATGTTGTTGGAGTTGTTGGCGTTACTATTGTTGTTGCTGCTGCTGCTGCTGCAGCTTGTATTGATGTTTTGGTCAGAATCAAGCCACAGGTCGCAGGCCCAGCGATGTTGTATATGGTACATCTGCGAGTGTCGTGTGCAACTGCAGTGACTAGCCGACGACGGCGGTCGAGTCATTAAAAGAGTGATACCAATAAAATCAGATCATTTCAAGCTCCAATAATCCTAAATCCAATCTCTCCGTTTCTACATGTACCTGGGCCTCCTCATGAACTGAACCTTCCTGACCTCGAACAACCTGCACGAAGCAAGCATCACCGATTTTTTGTGCTAACCGGTGGTGGTGAAAAAACTATTACAAATGCAGAAAAAAGAAAAAAAGAAAAACCAGTGTGGCTACTAGCAACAGAGCAGAGTTAGGGACTGACTACACGTCTGTGGATTAAGTACGAACGCGACGACCGATGCGAAAAATGGGTGCTGTGTGTGACAGTGCAAAGCGTTGTATATGGACAGAATCGTGACAGCACGCATCGAACACTCAGTCGCTTGCAATTGTTCTTACGTTGACACCTACGTTGGCAAATATGGCGGTAAAAGTCGAAGACAGAAAAAAAAACGCGAGCGGACAGCGCAAAATCGACGTACAGAACCGCCCGTCTGGTATCGGCTTCGACATGGCTAGGCCTCGCACGGTCAAAGGTGTCGCGCTCATATCCTGATTACGGGTAACTAACGAGTGAAGACTCAAACACTAAACTTCAAAAAGCTTCAACAACAACAACAACAACAACGGCACCGCTTCAAAAGCAACGGCACCGTACTCACAATACAAAAAACCGTCATCATAATCAACATCATGAGCGCCTACTAGCCTCACGTTTATGATCGCAGGGCGTTGTCCTGCCAGCAAACGTGAGATTCAAAGTAACTAGACAGGCATCAAACAGAAATCTAGAACTAACATAAGCCACAGACCAACGTATACTAGATAGATACAAATACAACAGACATAAACCACAGACGTAAGCCACAGACCCATTTGTTCGGCGTCGCCAAAAAGCAACGCCCCTTGCCGGATTGCACATTGGCAATACAGCCGACAGCCGAGCGAAGTGTCGGTTTTATCCGCAGCGCGTAGAGCGGGTCAGACCATACCGTGGTTTACTGCACGCAGATACCAATTAATGAATGAATGCCAATTAACGCCGCTCAAATCTGCGGTTGCCGTCCTGCTGGTGCTGTACAATCTAAACACTCGTATAGCCAACATTCCACAAATCTAAGGTCACATCATCACCATCGTCGTCATCATCATCATTATAATCATTATCATCACACGTTTGTTTACTGCCTACGAATGTGCGACAGTAATTGACTGAAGTGCGGCTTAGCGCTAACGTGATGTGCTGTATTTGCTGCTGTGGCATTTGCTTGCGCCAGTTTGGTGGTCAGCAATGGCGCTGGCGTCCAGAAGAGATTTTCCGATCTTTGTTATCCGTTTGACGTACTGGTTGCCTGAGCTGACGCTGACAAACGCGGCCTTTCGCTGATTCGCTGATTATCATTGTCAACATTGTTAATGGTAATATTATTATTATTATTACTATAGTTATTGTTATACGAGTTCCGTCTCCGCCACAAACAAGCCGCCGCCGCGGCCACCGACACAGAATGGCCGGCAACGCATCAACTAAAAAACTGCTGTTGCTGCTGCTGCTGATAAAGCGTCTGAGTGGTCCGGTCAAGCGGAAGCGACTTAAACGCCTGCAGCCACTGGCACAGTAGCCCAGCATACTTCCGGCCGACCAGACAAACAAACAGTGGTCTCCGGTGCCAGTCGACCACGTCTGCACATCTGATTGTATTATCTATCACTATTGGACGGGATCCCCTTTGTATTATGTATGTGATCACATTCATCCTATCACGTTGCAGGGGATCCCCCCGTAGAACACAGAGAAGCATGTACATAAACGTGTACGAATATATGTATGTATATATATATATATATATATATATATATATGTTATATTATATATATATATATATATATATATACAGACGCCGCCGCAAACGGTCTTAAAAACTTGTTTAAAAAAATTGTATTGGTAGCGTTGTTGTTTTTTTTTTACGGTTATCCGGCGTAACACTCTACAAAACAAGAATTCGCTTCGCTGTTAGCCATTCTTAGCTGCAAATCGTATCTCAAAAGGCTGAGACTGACATAGAGTCGTGACCGTACACACAACACACACACATTCCGTGTAATGTGGTGCCGCGTACTATTACTATTTCTACCACTACTACTACTACTACCGGTTCAGATTAAAAGAGGCGTGCTACTTATTGCTTACGTATCCCCTTTGTCTGCCTGCCATTGTCTAAATATAGACCATTTCGATTCCGCATGCTTCTGACACGCGGCCCGCCTACGCGTCGACATTTGGGCCTATCAACGCTAATGCAATTGGCGAGCGGGCCTAGTTATATATATATATATATATATATATATTAACAATTGTATCAACACTGTTTCTCGCATCCCTGATCAAAGGAGCTATAGCGCAGACCAGACACTGCGCCCAAAGGGTGATCTCTGATTTAGCAGATCTAAAGGCATAATCACATAACACACACACTAATCCCGCCCACGCTCTGACACGCTGACTTGAGGTGATGAGACGAGGCGCGGCGTGAGTTCAGCAAAAGGGCTAGACAATTGACACGTACGCCGGCCGTCGCTGTGAAGCTAAACGGAAGGGCTGTTTCCTTTCCGAGTACATGAACACGCTTCCGTTATGTCAGAATGTTGTTGTTGTTATTGCAGTTGTTGTTGTTATTGGTGTTGTTGTTGTTGATTTTCGTTCTTCGTTCAGATCCTCAGTTTCGGTTGTTTGTTTGTGTTTTGTGTTTTATGAAAAGTAATAGTAAAAAATCCAGGTACCACCTTTTCGCTGGCGTCCTGTTACGTCGCTGATATGTTTACACCTACAACTATCGCGTACAGAGAGGATGGGTGCCACAACACTATCTATGCCCACCCGCCGCTTGTGCGCTCCCTTTTGCGGGCCTACAGAAAACGAAACTGGCTGTCTGGAAGACTATTATGAGTCGGCTCTACGTTTGAACTGCTATCGCAATTATTCTAGCGTTCCAGTGAGGCTCTCCAATATTGTACGATAGCATTTCCGCAGCAGATTTTCACAATTTTTCGGGTTACTAACAACGACATCAACGTGGCGATAGCACGCGCCTCAATCAGTGTCCGAGGTGGATGTTTTGACATATATGTATATATATATATATATATATATATATATATATATATATACATATAGTGTTAAAAATACGCTTTTTCCTCATTACCGAACCAATCGCGACACATTAGCGAGAGACCAAAGTGGTGCGACCGCGCAGCCACCTTGTACCAACGTTACGTATCTCATGCGGTCAACTACTTATAGCTGCACAAAGTCGTAATTGGAGTAATCGAGACTAACTGTAAATATCACTCCATGGTACCCTCGAACCCCCTCCCCCTCTACCAACTCCGACTTCAATTGTCCAATTGGCGATTGATGAGATATTTCTTCTGAACGTATAGTCGAACACATAGCCGGAGATCACCGTCGACACAGTAAAATCGTTCGGTCGCTATACGTGTTCTGACCCGTGTTTTGTCATGCAGTCATCATCCTCATCATTTATAATGTAATTATGTTTGTTGTTGTTGTTGTTGTTATTATTATTATTGCCGTCGTTATCTGCACCATAAACACCACCAGTAGCTCATTCGTATGCGATACAGAGCGAGATCGGCTTTAGTTTTCCTTCCACCGTTCTCGTTCTCGTCTTCTCTAATAAAAAACGATGCTGCTAATCATGATTATGATGATTATAGAGGTGAAGAGGTAAGAGTCATCGGGCATTGCCCACGTAGGACTATTTTCCAACGACGGGCTTCTATTAGGCCAAGCGGAGAATGGCTTTCTCTCTCTCTCGACTTGGCCTACGCTCTACCTGGCTGAGAGCCTTGGATCTTTCTGTCTCTCGAAGAGACCTCGACACGCGAAGCAGCCGAGGTAGCCGCAGTAGTAGTAGTAGTAGTAGTATTTGTAGCGGACGCTGCAGAAATTAGAATTGGCAAGATTCGCAGAGGGCGATCGCTTGCCGATCGTAGACTTCGATCTGTAGCGTGATATCGTTGAGGCGGAATCGCTTCCGAAGTAGACGCTGCGCGGCCCGCATGACCGCGTCACGATCGGCCGAAGCGTCGACGGCCAGATGCGCGCTGAACACAATACGCTCCACCGACAGACACCATGCACGGAGGCTATGTACGTGGCGCACGCCCGGTACTGCTTCGAGCCCGAGGCGGACCGCGGCGTAATTGAGCTTTTGCGGAAACGCCTAGATTGAGACGGAGCGATTCGTGAATAGATGAGTGAGTGAATGAATGAATAAATGAATGAATGAGCACAGTAAGCAGACAAAACACAGTCAACCAACAGAATTCGTCATGACATTAGTCGCCACGAAAAAGGCGTGCATCTCTTGGTCAGTCAGTCAGTCAGTCGCTCAGTACGTAAGTAAGTATGTAAGTAAGTATGTGAGTATTTCCTTCCTTTTTCCTGTTGATTGCTCCTGTTGCTCAGCTAGTTTCTACTACTCGATACTTTCTAGCTTTCGAGCTATTAATCGGCAAGGCTAAACAACTGTAAAACGACTAGACTATAATAGGTTGCATGCGGCTGGTTTACATGAACGCACTTGTTAGGACGATAAGTAACCAACAACAAAAAAAAACGCCCAAACTACAACCCTAACCCTCTGTTGAGACGGAGTGACATCGACAGGCACGCCCGCCTGCATCATACCAACCTCCATGAGAATCGCACAGGCATCGCGCATGATGCCAACGGTGGTGGCGAGCACCAGCGCCGAGAACACAAACGTGCAGATCGGGTCGGCCATCTTCAGCGACGGGTTCCGTTTGATGACGTACGCCGAAATGAGCACGCCGATCGACTGGAGCAGATCGCCGAACACGTGCACCATCGCGGCGCGAACGTTGATGTTCGCGCTTTTCGCCGACGCAATCGACGTGCCGCCATCGACGTGGTCGCTCGAAGCGTGCGAAGTCGCCAGCCCGCCGCCGTGCGAATGACCGTGGTGAGCGACCGTCGAGGTGCCCGGCAAACACGGCAGCGAACCGTGCAGAATGGCCGCCATGATCGCGTTCATCACGACGCCGGCCGCACTCACCAGGATCATGGTGTCGGCATCGATATCGAAATCGTTCGTCTGCAAAATCGCCCGATCACATCACACACAAGCCCACGCATGCATACACTTATAGCGACACACCATATCGGCAGGAACACTGTCGTCGTCATGTCGTCATCAGCGTCCTCCACGACCACCACAACGTCCTCCACACCACCGAACCCAGCACCCTTTGGCAGAGGGACGTTTAGAGACCATCCGTAACACTTAAGCGGGGCGTTTCGTCGTCGCACTCTAATAGCGCGGTCTCAATTATTATTATTATTAGATAAACAATGTAACAGTTGTGAGGTTTGAACGTATTATTGCAAATCCTTTAAATAACTAACTATAAAACTTCACTGCATGGAGCCCAAAATAGGTGCTGCGTTTTCTCTGCAAACGGCCAAAGACAACGCTTGCCTCAAGAACTGACCCTCTCTTCGATCGATCGTGACCTCCAGAATTCGCTTACTTAAATCTTTGAGAACTACTTAGGTTGCCTTGCTGATTGGTCCCAGTGTCTCCATAAAAATTGGCACAAAAGTATATCTTGCTTCCAGTCTAGCGTATTTAATCCGTTTTCTAGCTCTTAGCTATTATTATTATTAAAGCGCGGTCATGCCGCACTCACACTGACCGGCGACAGACGTGCTCAGTCAGATACCAGTTGTGATACGAATGACATATGCTTATGCATTGATTGCACTTACTAGGCTCGTGATGTTATTCGCATTCACGTTGGTGTTCCGTTTCACCGTGACCGGAAAAGCGACTACGACAATGTAGTTCTTGTTGCATGCAATTAGTGCTATTCATAAATTATTTTTATTCTTGTTTGTCTAGAATATATATATACATATATCTATTTATACATAAATATATATATATATATATATATATATATATATGAGACGTGGCACAAGCATAACGTAGGTCTCTGCCTACCTGAATTCGTCGGATCGAAGCGTACACGAGGATGCCGGTCACCACCCAGATGAGCAGCACCGAAGCGACGGCTCCCAGAATTTCGGCCCGATAGAAGCCGAACGGAAGTCGGGCCGTTGGCCGTCGCCGCGATGACACAGAGATGGCGGCGATCGACAGGCCGAACCCCGTCAGGTCGGTGAGCATATGGGCCGCGTCCGAATAGATCGCCGTACTTCGCGTATTCCAGCGTCAGCGTTACGCGCCCCCCCGCACACACAAAGTCGCGCGCAAATACGCCGTAAACGACATAAGTCAGCACACACAGAGACGCATTGACAGCCATACATACATGAGCACGTGCAAAAACATACAGAAACATTCGCACATGCCCCCACGCACGCGTGAACGACAAGCGTACGCCAACAACAAACGCCTGACATTGTCCATAGCCGTCCCTTCATATTCACCTCCGTCTCTCCCTACCTGCCCTTCCGAAACATTCCCCATAGTCACGTACATAAGGAGGCGAAAAACACATGTCTGTCACTCTTGTTCTACATGTCATGTTATGAAAGAAGTGGGCGCGCAAATTTTGTATTATATATATATATAAATATTTTGTATATTCCTCTTTCATAAGTTATTTTTTAAATGTTTAATAACTAACCCAAATCTGTGAATCTTAAGAAAATCACTTCTAAAGGGTACGGTGTCGCACCGGAATTGAACCCGCGATTCCAAAACGGCAAGTTATCTTCTGCCCTCGGTCATGTACCCTTCTATATATATATATATATATATATATATATATATATATATATATATATGCAAATCTTGAGCAATACGACCGTTTCGAAATGGGTATGTGTCACTCCACACGTAACCCGTCGGCAAATGTATTTCACATCATTATCCGTTACAGTTGTAGATACTGGGCGCAGAGCAGACTCTGTCCAAGACTGGCCCATTTTGCCAATATATATATATATATATATATATATCAGTGCTTGCCATACTCTACCACGCGGCCCAACCTTATCTATAAGGCCAATTTTCAGGCCTTGAGGTAAGCTCAAGGGTTGATATATATATATATATATATATACTATGTATGAAAATGAACACTATCGCTTGTCGATCCCTTTGGCCTTATAGAGCACCTCAGGGAATGATGTTCACTTCTATAGAAGGTCACATTGCATTACGCCCACAATGCCACCACAGTGGCGTTACGGCATCCACGAGCCATGGCCGACCTAACTGTGCGGAGAGAGGGAGAACGGAGGGCGTTGCCAAACAATACAGCATACTAACCTCTACTATCGCCGGTTCTTAGCAGTTGCTTCGAGATATTTTTGCTAGGTTTGCACCTCTACTTTAAATATATATATATATATATATATATATATATATATATATATATATGGTCATTCCAATTCAGGTGAGCTGGCTTTTGAATGCTGCGCGATGTCTGCCATACACGTCATCATATCCCTACGAGCTAGCTTTACTAAGACGATTCAAGTCAACGTACATATATATATATATATATATATATATATATATATATATACATATATATCCAGAAATTATTGTGATGATTTATTAATCATTTACAATACGTTTGCACACTCGGCAGTGTCCGCCTTCTGTATATATATATATATGTGTATGTATGATGGTTCACTAACCAACGGCTAAATGAATGTGACATTTGTTTACGTTAACGACTATCACCCACAGAGTCCTTCAGTCCGCTCGCTCGCAATACGGTGGTGCTATGCGACGACCCGAGCGACGGCAGCAGCAGTAGGGGAGATTGGATTTTTAAAAAAACGTTGAGACATGAACTCGGGCCAAACCTACAGGCACGAAGACGTTAAACAGAGCAAAGGAATTTATGACCGTTCCACGTAGATGACCGATCGACCGACGGACTGTCGACGCCAGCCTCGGTTCTTATTCTCGACTTTTTGTGCTCTGCTAGCAGCAAACTGCTGTTACATGCTGTTTTAGGTTCCAGCTGCTGCTGCTGTTGTTTAATCGCTGTGTCGTTCTGCACACACCTGTTGCATATGAATGGCCTGCTCTCTCGTTCGCTCAAATCTAACACTTAAGTAATTTTTTCCGCGTTTTTTCAAGTTCAGTTCAGAGGCAGAGGAGAGGACACGTCACCTTTATAATAATAATAATAATACTTTGCACCCATTGCATTGGAGACGCTCGGCCCCTATAAGCATAGGTACAGCAAAACTCCTGAACGATATCGGAAAACGTATAGAGGAGTTTACGGGTGATCGATGTTAGGCCATATTTTTGAGACAGATGATGTTTACTGCTTAAAACGTCGGTTTGATTATTAAATAGACGTTGAATCGAGCTCACAGCAAACTAGCTTTTTGCGTGCTCATACTGGACTTATTAGGGACTCCTATGGACGCCGTTATGTACTGTCGAAGCAGCAATTTATTGATGTATTGCTAGAATGTATGAAGCAAGAACATAAAAGCAATACAACAAACCGAGCGAGTTTGATAACCGAGCAAGATGGCTTAGTGGCAAAAGCCTTTGCCTTGCATTCGGGAGGCTTGGATTCGAGACCCAGACCGGCCACTTCTGAACTGGTTTTCATGGTTCCCAATTTAACAAGGTGAATGCCGGAGTGGATTAAAAATCGACCATAATCGGGAAAAAAACGGAAAACACAGGTGTGCCAATAAAAAGAGATTGTGTATTACCATCCAACCCCCCATTAAGTTAAGTTAACAAGTTAAACAGTTGCTCCATACACTAGTGTTAATTATTTTATTTTTTAAGTAGCTTGTTTTCCTGGTGGCACTAGATGGAACTTCACCGCACGATGTGCTAGATCTGAACTAGGAAAATTTTACGTAGGGCAACCCAAATGTTCAATACTGCTCCTAAATGTGTCTAGATACGAGTCGACTCTTTCAAATAAAACCTGAATTTCGTCCGCTCACCAATTTATAGAAATGTATATATCAAAAAAAGACTGCCAATATTCTTAACTGAACGCTAGTCATCAACCATTTAAATTGTTCATTTTTTAAAGTTGTTGGATCATATATATATATATAATCCTCGGATTCAGATGGTCGTTACCGGTACTGCTAAGCCTATGTATGTTCACTCCAATGCAAGCATGTAAGTTAAAAGAGATTATTGACAAGTTTAGTGGCCGATGGCTAACGTAGAGTAAAGTAACTTGGTATATATATATATATATATATATATATATATATATATACAAATGCAACGACATCGCATGAGCAAAGGCTACCGCTTGTGCGTGTGATACTTGGAAGAAACTTAGTGATGTCTTGCGTAGCAACGGCGAGAACAGGACAGGATATAATGGCAGGATGGCGCTGGCTGGGCGATAACGGACAGCAGTAAAAGCCAAGCTGTCGTGGCAGAGAGAGAAGCTGTCGTGGCTTGTCGAAGATAGACAACACAAGCTGTCTTGTCTATCTTCGACAATTCGCCGATTACGGCGAATTAACGATGATGATGAAGATGAAGACGACGACGATGATGATGATGACCATGCGAATACAAGTGTGTTTGTCGAGGACAGTGAATGAGTGAGTTCTCCACTAAGCAAGGCGCAAACATCCAGACACGGATCGAGTCAGTCGCGAATCAACCGGACACAAAAACGTCACGAATCGGAATGGCGCCACAAAGAGAGAGAGAGAGAAGTCGATACATAAGGAGGGGGGGCACTGAAAAGGGGCTAACATAGGGATGGGGGGGGGGGTAATTCCGAAAGAGGAAGACTGATAGAAAAAGCGACACCGATATCTAGAGAGGAGGCTGACAGAGAGAGACAGGGGGGGAACTATAAAGATAGACTGGCAAACAGAAAAGGGACTTAGAGAGAGAGACCTAGAGAGAGAGACATAGAGAGAGAAACATAGAGAGAGAGACTATAGATAAAGACTGGCAGACAGCGAAGGGACTTGTAGAGAGAGAGAGAAAGCTAGAGAGAGAAAGGGGGGACTATAGAGAAAGACTGGTCGAGAGACAGAGAGACTGATAGACCGATAGAGAGAGGGGCAAACTCTGGGGAAGAGAGAGATGGTGTATAGAGAAAAACATATAGAAATGCATAAAGAGAGAGAGTGGAGCGAGGGAGTGTGTGTGGGAAAAAGAGAGAGAGGGGGGGGATCAACAACGGGATCCACAACAGACCATTCAGTCGCTGGCCAAGGTTGTCCTGCATGACATTCTCGTTTACTCATTAGCTTGCGACTAGCCGCCGCCGCCTTTTCTGCCGACTGCTGCTGTTGCTGTTGCTGCTGCTGCTGATGTACTTCTACCGCTCTCTTGCTTGCTCGCTTGCGCAAACATATCTCTATCTGTCTGTCTCCTCCCTCTCTTTCTCGCAGTCGTCGTATATCAGCGTATTTCAACTGACCCAAGGGGTCGTCGTTCAAGCTAGACATGACGTAACCGCGAGAGGCACGCGCGATACCTATTGTGTAGCCGCCCATCGGTGCGTTTTCTGCTGCTATTACTTTAGCAGAAGCAGCGCAGTAATGGTAGTGGTATTAATAATAATAATAATAATAGTAATAGTAATAATAATAATAATAATAATAATAATAATAATAATAAAAACAACAACAACAACCCGAATACCGGCACCAGCAGCAGAAGCAACGTCAACCTCCGGACGTGACAACACGTGCCTATCGGGTCAGTAGAAGCGTACGCTTGCACGACGTGCACAAGCTAGTCATTACTAATCAAATTTGTCGAGGGCGCGCCGTTCTTTATCTGGGGGCGTGCGGGCGGTGAGGGAAGGGCAGCGTCTGCCCTTTTTTTTCTGGTTTTCTTCGCTTCGGCCATCTGTGCCACGCGAACCCAGCCAGCAGTCAGTCGGTGCAGACGACACGTCACGTACCCGTTAAATTGGGCGTGCTCAAAAAACGGCCGGCGTTTTCTTCCTGCTTCGGCTGCCTTGCGATGAGCATTCACAAGCACACGCGGACAGGGTCATACGCGTCACCGGGCCAGTCATGGCCTTCTACTGCTTCCTAATGCTTCTCCACTTCACTTTCGGCTGACTGTTAAGAGACAGTTAGTTAGCTCGTGACACCGCTTAGGTAACATGTGGCGGCGTGCTCTAGTGGGGGACTAGTGCGCTAGTCATGATTGTCATCTACCGGGGTGTCGCCGGTTCGATCCCTGTTGTTGAGCGAATCTTCTTTGATCGAAGGGGTGGGCTAGTGCGCTAGTCATGATTGGCATCTACCGGGGCGTCGCCGGTTCGATCCCTGTTGTTGTTAATCGAATTTTCTTTGAGCGATTGAGCTCATTGAGAATAGATGATAAACCATCCAACCGCTGAGAGTCAGCGGCCCTGCTGCCACCACAAGGGCTGTTGGGTAAACCCTAGATATATCTTAACATGTCCGGCCCTCGGTGCATTGAAGATACACCTCAGGTTAAGTTCCTAGCCCGTAGGGGACGGAGGATGGTCTAGAACCACCTACACCGACCGACCCATGTTGTGTTGTGTGCGCAGTGCCTTGCATAAACAGTCTTGTCAGTGAGCTGGCTACAGATACACTACTCTTCCGGAAGCTAGCGCATAAACATAATAAAGCGCATAAAAAAAAGGTCGTTACGTCATCGAAATCTCTTAAGCAGCTAGCGGCTTGAGCTACCCTTGAGCTACTACGGTGGTACGGTTAAACAATACCAAAAGAGAGAATCTGCTTGCGGTGCCGTTTGCCGGTGATTGTGGCCATCGCAGGCCGGCACAGAAGACTTAACAAGAGCGATTTGAGAGAGAGAATAAGAGAAAAAAACTTGACGACGGAACATCAATTAGGGAATCAAGGATCAGGGCGGAAAATAGTTCCCATAAAGTGTATGGGCGGATACCTCGTCCAACAACAACAATAACAGCACCAGCAACAACAACAGACCAGAAAGCCAAAAAAAGTGGCCTCACTGCCGTTCCTTGTCATTGTTGCTATTGTTGCTAGCCAAAGTGAGCGTGTACTGTTGTTTTGATAACGTTCCCCGACCCAAATCGTAACACTATCCTCGGGGCCAGCCACACCGAAAGCTGAATAAGAGCTACGATATTAAAAAGCTTTTAGAAAAAAAAATCAAACTGATGACATCTTATGACGCTCTTCGAATTACTACGAGTCCGCTGATAGGAAAGATTCTCCCAGAGATCCGGCTTTGACCGACCGAAACAAATATTTAGAAGGTATATATAGGTAAGAAGGTATATATATTTAAATTTCTTGTTTTATTGTCAAACTGCACATACACTACTTTGGAAGTAAAATTATTTACTAGGCTATCTAACACTTATGCCGTTATTTCTCATACATCGACGGTTTGGAGCTCGTTCCCCGTTAAATCGTATTAACCCAACAAAAAAAAATTCTATATATGTTAGCCTGTGACGTGATCCATTGTTCTTTGAATACGTTGTAAAATGTCAGTTCCGTATTAATATATGCCGCTTAATATATGTCGTATTAATCGTCAATATTTAAGGGGATTGTCTAACTCGTTAAAAAAAGAACTTTTTTCCCAACGAAACAGGGGGCAGGGATATTTTGTGTAGGAGTGAGGGTGAAATTATGAATTTGTGTTACATCGATGTGGTAACTGGAGGGACATTACTTCACAAGATGAGCGATTGCAAAATAACGAGTTTCTCGTAAAAAAAAAAAAATATATATATATATATATATATAAATATATATATATATATATATATATATATATATATATATATATATATATATATATATATACGTATATAACTATATATATATATATTTCTGCTTTTCTGCTATCGGCACCATCGTTAATGATGACGACAACAATAATAGCAGCAGCAGAAATATCAATTTTATCATTCTTTATCATCATCGGCATCATCAACATCAACATCATGCGAAAGAATTAACGGCAAGCAGCAATCAATTAACGGTGAGTGTAGCAATCAATTAACTAACTGACGGACTGACCTGTTCGAGATATACGCGCCGACCATTTCGGTGGCCATGAAGCAGAGACAGAGCACGAACGCGCAGCACAGCTGCCAGGTAGCGCGTCGAGTGGCGGCGTTCAGCGTCGAGTTGGTCCCGCCGCAGCCGCCGGCCGGCACCCCACCGTTGCCCCCCGACACGTCGCCATGACAGTGCGGCAGAAGCGTTCGGTCTCGACGACCGCTGTCGTCGCTCGAATCGTCGTCGTCATCGTCGTCTTCATCGTCGTCAAGTAGCGATGTCGACTCGGACGAGGCGACGTCGCCCATCAGCAGCTGATCATGATCACGGCGACCTCCGCCTCCGGCGCCCCCGCTACCTCCGCTGCCGCCGCCGCCGTAGCAGTTGTGCAGCGCCTTGACCACGAGAGGCGCACCAAGACCCCCTCCGGCGACGGGCGCTGGACCGGGAGCCGTAGACGATTTTGTTGTTCTTGCTGCTGCTGCTGCCGCTGCTGTTCTTGTAGTCGTCGTTGTTGTTGTTGTTGCTGTTGTTGTCGTCGTTGCTGCTGTTGGTGTTGGTGTTGCTATTGTTATTGCTGTTGTTGCTGACATTGTTGTTGTTGTTGTTGTTGTCGGCGTCATTGTCGTCGGCGTCATCGTTGGCGACGCCAACAAAAGGTGTTCGCCGAGTCGGTCCACCGAGTTGACCTGCGTGCCCAAATTGGCCTCAAGCGTCGAAAACATCGCCGTGGTCGCCGTCCACGACCTGTTGTCATGGAGCTGGTTTTGGTCTTGATGTTGCCGATAGTGGTGGTGGGGGTGATATTGCTGCTGCTGCTGTTGTTGTTGTCGTTGTTGTTGTTGTTGTTGTTGTTGTTGATGCAGCTGCAACTGTTCGCTTTCCGCAGTCGCCGTCTCAATAAGGGCAAGGCGCGTCTGACTCGAATCAAGCACATCGATGAGTTCGTCATTCCGGCAGAGGTTGGCGAGATCGCTGTTCGAACCATGACCGGGGTCATTTCCGCCCAGAGTCTGTCGGAAGATGTTCATCGCTTCGTCGTGTCGCTCGTCAGCAGCAGTCAGTAGCTGACCGAGCTCCAGGACCCGGCTGTCACGTCACGTCGAGCGTTCTACGAGCTTTTCTTCCTTCTTGCTTCTGCTCGGCTTCGTTTCGTGAATTTAGTCCTCTCTCGCTCTCTCTATAACACACACACACACACACCTTTTCAATATTTCTCTGTCTTCTTTGCCTTCTGTACAGCGTTGGCGTTTACCCCTGCTGTCTCTTCCCCTCTCTCTCTCTCTCTCTCTTTGTGTTTCCTTAGATTCTAATCTGTATCGCAAATCAATTTCCACCTGTCGGTCAGCTGTTCCGAACTAACAACAACAGCAGCCGCCGCAGTAACAACGACCGCCGCCCTTACAGGCAAGCCAGCAGCCAAACGATCCACACGAGATTGGACGGTCGGTTGGATGAACAAGTTTCGGCATATCCTTTCGGTCTCGGCGTCCTTCGTCTCTATGATCTCTCGTCTCTCGATCTGTGGTGGGTTGCTACCTACGGCTGCTGCTGCTGCTGCAGATGCCGCGGCTGCTGTTGCTGTTGATGCTGAAGTTGACAGTAAACAGAATAAACAAACTTTCGCTGCCCGCAACCCGGAGGGGCGGGCGGGCGGGTAACGCCGGACCGGGCCGCCAGAAAGCCGCGGAAACGCGCGGCAATTGTGGAACGATGAATGATCAAGCAGCGGCGTCGATGAAGCAGTGACGTCGTCGGCGTCAATACTGATGGTTATGGTGACCACAACCACAACGATTACGGTGATGACAATGATGATGATGACGATACAGAAATCGAACGCGGCGACGACGACGACAACGACGACGACGACGAAGAAGAAGATGAGGATGCCGATGATGAGGATGATGCTGGTGATCGAGGCGCTACAGAAGGGGCTGCAGAAGTGTGCGGTAGTGGCACAGACTCAAGTGAGGTCAAGTGATGCAGCATGAATAACATCACCGTCGCCTTCGTCAGCAACAGCACAAACTTTAGCTTTGACGAGGGACAAACAACAGCAGCAACAACCACAACAACAACAACAACAGCGCAGATGGGCAGATCTCTCAATACGGAGAGAGGGATGAGATCTTACGAACCCCTTCATGCCCCATCGCAGGCGGGCGGGCGGTTGAGCGACGGAGGGGTGATGAGTCTGCGAACAGAATACGATGACGGTGATGTCGTCACTGTAGTGGCGATGTAGTTGTAGTTGTTGATGATGATGATAGTGATGATGATGAAGAGTGGACGCAAAGAAGATGAGGTAGATGACGTGATGTAAGCAGCGGTTAGTTATTTGTACTATCATGATTTTATATATATATATATATATATATATATATACATATATGATATATGTATATATATATATATATATATATATATATATATATATAATATATATATATATATATATATATATAGATATATGATATAGTATATATATATATATATATATTTCTTATTTATAATTTATTATTATTAATATTTACACTTCGGTCCGGGGAACCCCCCAGAGATGGTTGGTTCCTACATTGGACCCTTCGTAAACGTGCACACGTTCGCAGGGACCCAATTGTCATGTTCCGACCGTCGGCGATTAATTACAATAAATACATAAATATAATAATAATAGTAGTAGTAGTAGTAGTAGTGGGAGCCAAACGTTACAGACATATTCACAGGCGTCACGAGTACTAAAAAACAATATTGTAATATAATATTTACAATACTGTTAGTAGTAATAATAATGATAATAATGATAATAATAATAATAATAATAATAATAATAATAATAATAATAATAATAATAATAATAATAATAATAATAATTATTATTATTATATTATTATTATTATTTAGACTACGAATAACATAATGATGGTGATGATGTTGATGGTGATTATGATCATTAGTGTTCAGCCCGCTCTCGGCGGCTCGTCATGAACGCTGCAATTGCAGTTTAGGGTCAAGGACAGTTTGTCGTCGCAACTCAGCGCAAACATTAGGCCGCCGCGCTGCTCACAGAGAATCGAGTCAGAGCAACAAAACATTGCACATGTTGTACCAGACGACGAAGAAAAGAGAAAATTCAGAAGAATAAAATGATCAGAAAGAAGCAGAAGATGTCACCCAAAAGTCGTCTTCCAAAAAGCAATGCTTACTTCATTATTATTATTATTATTATTATTATTATTATTATTATTATTATTATTATTATTATTATTATTATTATTATTATTATTATTATTATTATTATTATTATTTTTGAATCTATTATTAGGGGTGACAATAATCAAAATCGAATACTGTCACAATCGCAGATGGCACATGACAAGCAGCGGCAGCAGCAGCAACATGTTCATCTTCATCTAGAGGCAATCGGTACAATGCCGACAACTTGTGCCGAAGACAGTAATGCGATAAAAGCACACTCTCTTTCTTGCCCCTCATGTTAACCTCATGACAGAGAGAGAGAGAGTGACCTGATATCAGACAGAGAATCAGTAAATTTTTATTCTATATATATTCTATAAGCGTGAGAGAGCCACTCATCATTTTTTATGGGACCGATCTGAGGACCGATTTTGCCTAAAACACGCAAAACGAGTGTGTTTGGAATTATTTTGGAATCATCATCATCACCATCTCGAGCCTACACTGGCCATGAGTACTGGCAGCAGCTGTACTAGAATTAAAAAGGAGTGCTGTACTAGATTTTAAAAAAAATATTTTTAAGAAATGTTTATAAAAGCAGCTTCTGTACTGTGGCTGTTGGCACTTTCCAACATTTCTCCAACACTGCCTCTACTCTGATCAGTTGATATCTGCTATGACTGGCGGCAAGCACCTGAATACAGTAAGTACCAGGTTTTGCTCTCGTAGCGAACCTAGTATAGTAGTAGTAGTAGTACTAGTAGTAGTAGAAGTATTAGAAGTAGTCGACTATTAGTACTGGTACACTTCAATCTCATAAATGATCAACACACCGATTTGATCCTCAAAAAAACTCGAGAGCTCCAGACAGAAGCAATGAACCTGAATAAAAAACACAACCCGCACAATCGCCTGTTTGACTGGTCTGTCGTCATACAGATAGATCATTGTCGTCGTTGTCGTCGCCGTCGTATTTTGTTTCTTTCAACTTTTCGTCCCCTAGCGTTTTTTTTTATATCTTATATTTAGTTTTGTCAATTCTTTTTTTTTCTTCTTGTTCTTCTTCTTCTTCTTCTTGCACTGAGGCTCCCGCGCAATCCGGTAATCAATCACAGCAGGCACGCCGGTGGATCACGCCAGCCACAATGTGCATATGTGGGCACATGTGCAGATGTATGTGTTCACATGTGCAGATGTATGTGTTCACATGTGCAGATGTATGTGTTCACATGTGCAGATGTATGTGTTCACATGTGCAGATGTATGTGTTTGTTGTCTGACCAATGATTAATTAATAAAATGATGATGATGATGATGATGATGACAATGATGAGCCAGATCATGTGTTTGCCTCACGTCTTCGACAACATCCGGCGACTCAACGAGGCTCACCGATGCAACATGAAGTGCTGAACTGCTCACTGAACACCTCTAGCCGTCTGATCAATCAGCAAGGCGGCAGCGGTAGCAGAAGATGTGTTCAGTACAGAACAGACGACCAATCCGGTCGAAAGTCGAAATCGAAACGGGTCATCACGGGCCTCACGAGCCCATCGGCGCCTGGATGGGTCATCATATCATGGTCGTAGTCGTCGTCGTCGATGTCGTCGTCCTCGACCTGCTTCATTTGTTGAATGATTGATCGTTCCATTGATTCATTGATTGGTTTGTTGGTTGGTTGGTTGGTTGATTGATTGATACCAATAACAATAACAACAATCATACAGCGAGATGCTGAACATCACACTCACTAATCACTCACTCTCATTAGCACGAAATCAGCTGGCGAATAACAACAACAACGACGACGAATGATGACTGTCATGGTGATGATGATGATGATGGAGCTTCCGCTTCCCCTTCATGTTCTTTCTCTCACATCCTTCTTTCTGTTTCTCATTAGCTCGTGTGTGTACTCGTATATATATAAATATAGATATATATATATATATATATATATATATATATATATATATATATATATATATATATACATATATTTATATATATATATATATATATATATATATATATATATACATATATATATTTATATATATATATATATATATATATAAATATATATCAATTTACCTATATATATATATGCATGTATCTAATGACTATCTGACAAACAAAGGCATCACGATAAATACACACCCACTCTGTAGTGCTGCGCTTTGATGACAAACAGACGCCTGCCTGTCTGTCTATCCGAATCTAGAAAGCCGAATATTCGACTTGATGTTTTGCTTTTTTTCGCTGTCGCTGCTGCGGCTGCTGTCACTGTTACGTTCTGCTCCTACCGCTGCTGCTCCTGCTAGAATCTAAATGATGCGCTTTCTCTCTCTCTGATGGTGATGCATCGATCTGCTTGCATTGCGTCCTGCTTGCTTCGTTGGCAAACGCACGCACGCACGCACGCACGCAAAAACAAACGAACTGTCGCGGTCTCTCTCGTTTTCTT
Source organism: Dermanyssus gallinae (assembly GCA_003439945.1). Classification (NCBI taxonomy): domain Eukaryota; kingdom Metazoa; phylum Arthropoda; class Arachnida; order Mesostigmata; family Dermanyssidae; genus Dermanyssus; species Dermanyssus gallinae. The sequence goes on from QVRM01001595.1 coordinate 863,644, forward strand.
TGTACTCTCACTCTGTGGCCGGCACGACTGGAAAAGGCCGGTGGCCCCGTCAACTCCAATGCTTCTGCTGTTGCTGCTCCTGCTGTCAATATTGCTGGTGAACTTTCACACAGGCGAATCTACCACAAGTTCTACCACCACCACCAGCACGGCCTCTACCACTACCACCACCACCGCGGATGCAACTACTATTACTGTTGGCACTGGTACTATTGCTGCTGCTGCTGCTGCTGCTGCTGATGCTGCTGCCTCTCCGACTACGTTCCATAATCACTCAGGTACTACACTCACCCATAGAGACACCCACTCACCCATACACAGACAGACAGACATACAGATAGACAGACAGATAGACAGAGAGAGACTCTCTTTGCTGCTGTTGTTGTTGTTGTTGTTGTTGTTGTCGTTGTTGTACTCTTTCTCACCGACCTCCATCCTCACCCACTAGCTCATGAGTACGAAAAATGAGAGAGGACAAAGAATATGAAGAAATACCACCACAACAACAACAACAACAACAACAGGAACAACAACCATAGCAACAACAACAACAACAACAACAACAACAAGAGCAATAATAACAACAATAGCAATAGCAACAACAACAACAATAACAGCAACAACAATAGCAAAAACAACAACAATAAAAACAAGAGATGGCTCAAAAAGAAAACACATCACCACGACAACGGAGTACTTTTACGACGGCTCTTTACACTTGTTGTTTTACACTAGTACTTGTTCCGGTGATACGTGTTGCTGTTCAACCTGAAGTAACTAATCAAGAGCTAGCGAGCCTTCCAGCTATATAGAATAATAGATACATATCTATATAAATAGATAGATAGGCTGTTTGGTAGTTAGTTAGTTAGTTAACAACTTATCCAAAGGCGGTGGTTGTTGCTATGTACATGCATCCACAGCAGACAGCGCATTCGTCGGCTGTCGGCGCGAGGGTGAGAGAAACCCACTTACTTCGTCAAACACCACAGACCACAGCCGGCCAGACAGATAGATAGATGCACAGACATGACAAAACCCTCTTGTCGATCGGGTCGTGGGTCGGCAGTGGGTTTCCTCCTGTCATCGTCTGCTATTCAGGGTGTTCTTGCATTGTTTATTGTTGGTGTTGTTGTGGTTGTGGTTGTTGTTGTTGTTGTTGTATGCTGATCGTTGCGACGTGTAACGTTGCAGCAGCTTGCAGCGCCAGGCTCATGTCAGACCTGCTCAGCTGTTTGTGGCATCTCGTAGATGATGTTGTTGTTGCTGTCGTTATTGCTACTATTGTTGTAGTTGTTGTTGTTGTTGCTACTATTGTTGTAGTTGTTGTTGTTGTTGTTGCTACTATTCTTGTAGTAGTTGTTGTAGTTGTTGTTGTTGCTACTATTGCTGTAGTTGTTGTTGCTACTATTGTTGTAGTTGTTGTTGCTACTATTGTTGTAGTTGTTGTTGTTGCTACTATTGTTGTTGTTGTTGTTGTTGTTGCTACCATTGTTGTAGTTGTTGTCGTTATTGCTACTATTGTTGTAGTTGTTGTTGTTGCTGCTATTGTTGTAGTTGTAGTTGTTGTTGTTGCTACTATTGTTGTAGTTGTTGTTGTTGTTGCTACTATTGTTGTAGTTGTTGTTGTTGCTACTATTGTTGTAGTTGTTGTTGTTGTTGTTGTTGTTGTTGCTACTATTGTTGTTCTTGTTGTAGCTACTATTGTTGGTGTTGCTGTAGTTGTTGTTACTACTATTGTTGATGTTGCTGTTGTTGTTGTTGCTGTTACGGCTGTAATCGAATCGCTCCCGTGTGCTCTGCGCTGCTTTAATGCTATTAGTGCTGTCGCGCTGTTAGCGCTGTAGTGGCATCACGTACGAGCATACGTACGTGTAAACCGTGCTATATATTGCACCTACGACTACGTTTATAGTGCGTCGAATAGGGCAGGTCGCTGTCCTCCGTACTCTCCGCCGTACAGGCCGGCAGCGCTTTGTCTGGCAAAAGGCCAACTCAACATAGACATAGACTCACGGCTGACGACTGGCAAGCTTGGCGAGCGGCGGACGGACGGAAGAACGGTGGTTCGGTCGGTCGGACACATGAGGCAAGACGAGGTCGAATGGAGGCGCGGGCTGAGAACCGCCGGACTCGGTCAGAGCTCACTCTCTGCCACCCGTGCAGAAGGTGCAGAAGGAAATCGAAGCAAACGCAGAAGTAACGGATAGAGATAGCAAGCAGCACGGATATTGTTGACACAGAGTAACATTACGTCTAAAAAGTAAAGTTTTCAAGCTCACCCTCAGCCCGAAAGATTTAACGTCCATGGGACTGCTTTTCGCCCATTGCTTCCATACGGGCATGCAACGGTGGGACTCGAACCTGCGCACCCATGTGCTTCCTTCGGTCGCGAGGGAGAGACGTTACATCTGTTTACATTGTTGTGTGGAGAAATCATCCGGTCAACGATGGCACTTTGTGGGCAGCCTCGCGCCGATCGTTTGAGCACTTTGAGCCGTGGGCTTTCTTTGTTTGCGCATTTACAATATTATGGTCGGCTAGCCTTCGTAAGACCTCTCGAGCTGGTGATGTACGTCTATATGACAGACACTAGCGTGTAGATAAACTATTAACGCGACATCCTTAAGTACTACACATACAGGTAGTTCCATAAGTTCTTAGAATGAGCTTTTTAGAATTCGAATTTTGGCGCGCTTCCACCGCTATTAGGAACTGCAACTTTTCGACTGCTAGCACTCAAAATATTATGGTGATTGGCCGTTGCGATTTCGTTTGATAGCTTTTCCCGTGAAACGTATCGGCGTGATTTTTAAAAATGAAGAAAAAAGAGTTTCGAGTGGTTATCAAGCATTTTTATTTCAAAGGTTGGAATGCGACCCAAGTAAAAATTGGGTTGGACGAAACGTACGGTGACTCTGCGCCATGTTTTGCCACTGTTTCCAACTGGATTAATGTGTTAAAAAAAGGTCGCAGGAGCACCGAAAATGAACTACGTCCAGGAGGCCAAAAAACGGCAACTGATGAGGAAAACATAGAGAAAGTGCGAAACATCGTTGGCACAGATAAGCGAATGAACATTAAGGAGATTGCAGAGGCATTAGGAATTAGTTTAGGTAGTGTGCATTTTATCCTATACGAAAACTTGAAGATCAAAGAGCTCAGAGAAAAATGGCTGCCGCATTTGCTCAACCAAGGCCAAAAAAACGCGCCTGTTTTCGCTTCACAGCGAAATTTGGCCAAGATGTCGAACAATCCGTCGGATTTTTGGCGCAGATCACTACACTCCCGAGACCCAAGAAGCATCTTGCCAATGGTGTGCACCTGATGAAGGACCTCCGAAGAGGGTGCGGACAACGGCATTGACCGGAGAGGTGATGGCTACAGTTTTTTAAGACCAACGTAGAAAAATGCTGGTTGACTACCTTGAGAGCGGTAAAACGATCACAGGAGAATATTATGCAAGACTGTTGGACTGCCTTTAGCAAGAACTCATCGTGAAACGGCCCGCTTTGCAGAAGAAGGTTGTCCTGTTTCACCAGGACAATGCTCCTGCACACAAGTCCCGGCAAGCATCGGCAAAACTGGCCCAACTGAGGTTCGAACTTATTGAACAACCTTCCTTTTCTCCAGACCTGGCCCCCTCTGATTATTTCCTCTTCGAACATTTGAAGAATAGTCTCGGTGGAAAGCGTTTTTCCAGCAATGAAGAGGTTAAGGCTGCTGTCAATGCCTATTTTCAGTCTAAAGACGCGGAATTCTACTTAAGAGGTATAAAAGCTCTGAAATCTTGGTGGGGAAAGTGTATTGAGCATCTCGGGGAGTGTATCGAATAAGATAAATTTAAAAACATGATTTGGAAAATGCTTGGTTTTCATTCTAAGAACGTATGGAACCACCTGTATATATATATATATATATATATATATATATATATATATATATATGTGTGTGCGTGTGCGCAAACATATTTTTCTAGAACATACTGGTTATCCAAACGAACAAAATAGCTCATGCTGCTATTATGATGAGAATATGCAACACGGTACGCCTGGCTCCAATGATTGACCGCCCGCTCACATTGGAAGAGTATTACTATAAATCTGCTATTTGAGTTAGACTGGCGATGACGGACGAGGCCGAAATCTATGTAGCGTCTGAAAGAGAGCTGAAAAATTTCTGCACGTCGGTTATAAAGCGGATTGACTACGTGCTCCGCCAGACCCTTCCACCGGAGCAATTCGGCTTCCGGACAGATCGGGGAACGTGTAATGCAATTGATGTGTCTCTGTCTTTCACTTTCTGTTCTTTTCTGCTCTCTTTTGAGCATATCGAGCGTAATTCCCGCAAGGAGACTTACTGATCTGCGTTTTCTTTCACTTGCAGATTTTGTCGGCTACATATACTATAACAGACACTGCCGAAAGGTCGTGGTTGTGATATATGCAGATGATACAGTCGGACGCTGATGATCAAGGGTATCCCTTCTCCCCGGCATAAGTGTTTCTTGTTTTAAGAGGGCTGGAAATAAACGTCTGGCTTCATCAGACTGAGATAACCTTCACTGTGGTCAGATCGCTGCTCACAAGCTCTTGATTTAATTTGAATGTGCGAGTGAGCGCCATTTGAATCATGTTCTGCGATGGCACGGTTACGCTCGTAATGGAGGAGTCGATTGAAGAGATGGTGGCAAAGCGCGCCTTGCTCCTGCAGGGGACGTGGTGCCACCCCTTCCCTTATCGGCTTGTGAGCGCTCGGGTCGTGCTCGAGCGAGGATGTCGGCAAGGCACCATGCATATTTCCGTCAGGTGAGGCAAGAGGCCTCGACGGCGTCACAACCGACTATCCCAATTGCCGTATTCCTGTCAACGGAGACCACAACGATGTGCTGGCCACACTCTCTAGGGTATGCGACATCATAGGTGACGCACAAACTCCGCAGGCTGTGAGAAGCTTCGTATACAGCGGGCAGAAGTGGTACTGATAATAATTGTAGATGAAGCGGAAATTAATATACATACAGCTCGTACATTTGTCGACGAAACAACGAAATTGAAACAACATCAAAATGCTCTCTCCAAAAATTAGATTTTAAAAACGCTTTGAACCTCAGCAAACGAGGGTCCTTCTAGACAGATGTCTACAAACGCGCCCGGTCCTCTGATGCACCAACCATACAGCAGCCGACTCCCCCTGATGTTCGGTAAGATTGAAATCAGCCTGTTGTCTGCGGGAGGACGCAGTGGTCACTTCTACGTTTAGCCTGTTCCTGCATCAATACGTCAAGCAGGTGACATCCAGGGTCCCTTTAATCTATCTCGATAACGGGGCCCTTCTCGATACGGTCCTTTAGTGTTGGTTAATGACATCACAAAGCTCGTAGAGCACCCAAGCAATGGAGCGGGCTGCAGCTCAACTTTTCTAAATACGAGCTATTCCTACGAGGTTTCGCTGACGACGAGAGACAGCAGGTGATCCCTGAGTTTAACTGCAAGCTCCCGGACACACCTTGTGGAGTACCGGTGTGAGGTGGACGGCGGTATTTTCCGAGATCCAGGACTGCCCGAGAAAGGAGAAAACCTTTCCAGGCTCTACCAGCGGCTAGGCGATCTCGAGAGGCACTAAACCTAGTTTCTGCTTCGGCGCGCAATACGAGTGCAAAAGGCCTCGTACGCGCAACGGCCCTCACCTGCCTTCCTTTTGCCGACAGAAACGTTGGACCTCGGCGACAAAGTAAGAAGAGCCGTAGAACAAATATTCACAACCTGACGCCCAAGGAAAGACATGAGCGCAGACAGGTCTACCGGTCTGGTTAGGTGGAATAGGCATTCGCTCGGCCGCGGACCATGCCCGGTTTTCTTGCCTCGTCACATAGCTGTGCCTCCGCAGTGGCCGCTACTGCCGTCAATTGCCAATAAGTCGCCGTTCGGCTCTGAGACGTGCATCAGTCAGGCTGGTCGTCCCTCTGAGGAACAGGCCAGCAGGCAGAACGGGTGGAACCAAATCGCCGCTCAGGCTACCCACTTGACTCTTTTGTCGACCTGCAAGTTCGATGTGGACAAGACTAGACTAGAAGTAGCCGCCGGAGCGTGGCTCGGCGTGTTCCCGTTCTGGCTCGTCGGCTGTAAGCACGCCACCGACATCGTCACTGTCGAGCCTGGTGGCGTGGTGCATTCGTGTGCGCCTCGAAGCCAGAGGATCCACAGCAGCACGGGTTCGAACCCGACCGTTACACATTTGTATTTATGGGGCCCGTCTTACGAAGCAATGCGAAAGCAAACCCGCGCGCAGGTGTGTTAATCTCGTGGCTGAAAAACAAAGAATAGGCCGCAGTGAGCTCCCAATTGGGGTGGTCTGCTGTGGCAAAGCCAAGTTTGTCTTTTCAACTGGCTAATGCATTTGCGATGCCATCCGGCAATTAGGCTATACCTAGCAGCTCCAGGTTAACCTTGTTCACTACGCGACAGCCCGGGATTAAGTCAAAAAGGTCACTTAAATCTAATGGCTCAACTTCGTTGTAGGCTGTGACATATATTTCACATTTGACCGGGTTCAGTGTCAGTAGCACAGCAAAGTCATCCAAGTACCAACCATTTAGGAGGGACTGGAGTGAACCCACCAATTCCCTGTTACACAAAAAAAGTGGAGGACCCAAGAGATCACCGTGCTAAAGACCTGTCTGCTATACCATAGCATTATGGAGCATTACCAGATGGGATGGTTCTGAACCATAGGCCAGGTTCTTCTGATGAGACAGTAATGGTGACCACGACTTGACCACCGCTCGAAGCAAATGGTCTTTCCGGACGCTATTGAAAGTGTTTTGGAAGTCCAGTTTGGCCATCACCGTACTGTACCGCAATACTGAAATAACAAATTATTATTATTGTTATGTTACAGTTGTGAGATACAAACGTAATATTGGAATTCTTTTAAAAATGTCTCTACTCCATAGCGTTTAAAATAGTTGCCGCGTTCCCTCTGCAAACGACCAAAGACAACGCTTGCCTCAAGAATTGACCCTCCCCTCGGTCGCTCGTGACCTCCTGAATTCGCTTACTTAAATACTTGAGAAATACTTCGGTTCCCTTGGTGATTTGTTTTAGTGTTTCCATGGCAATAAACACAAAAATATATCTTGTTTCCAGTCCAGCGTATTTAATCCGTTTTCTGGCGTCTGCGTGCTTTGCTACCCACGCCGGCTCAACTGAGCCGTGATGTAAATAGGAAGCCGCGGTTGTGCACCTGCATCCCAAGCTAAGGACTTCCCATGTGACCATAATGCAATGGTTACCCACCAGGTCTTTCCTCGCCAGTGGTCACTCAACCTATTGTTTCAAGTGTAGGTGGATTACCGGCTTTCCTAAGAGACCTTATAAGCACATTGTTTAGTTCAGCATGTCTGGATGATTTACCGTCACTCTTCTGGCAACTCAGTGGGTGTGGGCCACTGGAATCTACCACTTCTCCACACAGTTTGCACTGAAACGGCTCGCAGACGGAAGCGCCTATTCTACGTGCTGACATCACGCGGAAAGGGCACGTCTCTCCTAAGGCGAGTCCCGACAGCATTATTATTATTAACACCCAATCTGGGTAAATGTGTTTATGTTACATCAAAATGTTTCGAGGCACCAACAATCTAGCGTTTTGCCAGTTCTGCTATAGACCTAACCGGGCATACCGCGGCGTGGTATCGATCACATTTGCTTCAGCATTGTTTGCATTGACATTAATCCTGTGGTTTATGAAAACCCTCCACGTTGCACAAAACGTGATGAAATCCGTGGGCTGCAAAGGCCGTAGTTAGATGTCAATCTCTTACCCCGCTACCCCGCCATTCCATGCTCGCCATTGCTGCTGTTCCATAAATACTTATGTCCACCTCACTAAATTTGGTTTGCCAGCTCTGCAATTATTATTATTATTACACATACTGACGATAAAGAGCAGTAAAACTCGGACCTTCATGGTACTTGTTTGTTTTCAGCATTGGATTTAAACTGCTCCTTTTAGGAATTCACAATGCTTCTATAATTTATATATATATATATATCATAAACATACAGGTAGTTCAACAGGTTCTTAAAATTAGCTTATCAGAATTCTAATTTTGGCGTGCTTTCACCGCTATTGGAAACGGCAACTTTTCGACTGCTAGCAGTCAAAATATTTTGGTGATTGGTCGCTTGCGATTTTGATCGCTTTTCCCGTGCAACGGATCGGCGTGATTTTGAAAAAATGAGTTTTGAGTGGTTATCAAGCATTTTTATTTCAAAGGTTGGAATGCGACCCAAGTGAAAATTGAGTTACACCAGGCGTACGGTGACTCTGCGCCATGTTTTGCCACTGTTTCTAACTAGATTAATGAGTTAAAAAGATGTCGCAAGAGCACCGAGGATGAACTATGTTCAGGACGCCCAAAAACGGTAACTGATGAGGAAAACGTGGAAAAAGTGCGGAAAATTTTGCCGCAGATACGCGAGTGAACATTAGAGAGATAGCGGAGGCCTTGGGGATCAGTTTGGAAAGTGTGCATTTCATCCTGCACAAGAACTTGAAGATGAAAAAGCTCAGAGCAAAATGGGTGCCGCATTTGCTCAACCAAGGCCAAAAAGACGCGCGTGGGTCCGCTTCACAGCGAAATTTGGCTGAGATGTCAAAAAATCCGTCGGATTTTTGGCGCAGATTCGTGACCGTCGATAAAAGCTGGGTCTATCACTACACTCCCGAGACCCAAGAAGCATCTCGCCAATTGTGTGGTGTCTAGTGAAGGACCTCCGAAGGGGCTGCGGACAACGGCATCGGCCGGAAATATGATGGCTACGGTTTTTTGGGACCAACGTGGAATAATTTTGGTCCACTACCTTGAGAGTGGTAAAACGATCACGGGAGAATATTATGCAAGACTCTTGAACTGCTTGAAGCAAGAACTCGTCGTGAAACGGCCCGCTTTGCAGAAGAAGGTTGTCCTGTTTCACCAGGACAATGCTCCTGCACACAAGTCGCGGCATGCATCGGCAAAACTGGCCCAACTGAGGTTCTATTTTATTGAACAACCTTCCTTTTCTCCAGACCTGGCCCCCTCTGATTATTTCCTCTTCGGACATTTAAAGAATATTCTCGGTGGAAAGCGTTTTTCCAGCAATGAAGATGTTGAGGCTGCTGTCAATGCCTATTTTCAGTCTAAAGACGCGTAATTCTACTCAAGAGGTATAAATGCTCTGAAATCTCGGTGGGAAAAGTGTATTGAGCTTCTCGGGGAGCATATCAAATAAGAAAAAAATTAAAAACAAGATTCGGAAAATTCTTGGTTTTAATTTTAAGAACTTGTTGAACTACCTGTACATCACCTGCACCACTGTACCAAGCCTGCGCATACGTACCAGTGTGGTAACGTAGCCGATGCTAACACAAGCAAATAAATATCTAGCTAAATTTGGTTTGCGTTTTATTTAAAGCCCTTATCTTTTCTAGTGATCACAGTTTACTTTCTAGTGTTTTGCTGTTGTACAGGTTCTTAATTTACGTCCAGAGATACTCCAGAGTCAAATTCTTCAGTGGTTGACGCTACACGGCTCCCCCTAACACTCCGATAACGGCCTGTAGCGCTTCTTTATAGAACGTATCTGGTAAAGTAAAAAAAAAGACGTTACAATGTGCTTGCTAACACGACCTTACTACTCATAGCTACGAGCGAACGATTATAATGCAATCTTACTTACAAAACACCATATTTAATTGAAACGTAGTGCGGACCTTTAAGCGGTGAGGCTATGTTTATTTAACATGTTTAGTAGACCTTGAATATCGATGCGCTCCGTCCAGAATCGACAACGGCGGGTCAATGGTCAACCGCAGATACTGCCAAATAGCTAGCTCGACTAGACACGGACAGAATAGTTCGAATAGTTTTCCAATCGTGTAAGCATCCTCCGATTCGGTACAAAGCGAGAGTGGTTCTTTAAATAACTAAATGTGGTGTTTTGGCTGCTACGACACCGAACAACCTAGTTGCATGGGTAACTCTTGACAGAGCTCAGCACTCACTATCTGTTTTTAGTCATGTTATTTTTTTTTATATGTATACTTTTATATCAACAATTGGTTCTCACTCGTAAGACTCGGAGTAGTCGTCCGCAATCGGCGGATCAATTTGCTGTAGTGTCGGCTTGAACAGCGCCCAGGCCAACTGAGAAATAAGCACTTGAAAAACGCTTTCATTCTGGCTACTGTTGTACTAGTGTTGTTCAATGAATGGCTCTGAAGAAGCGCTGCGTCTGCGCGGTGACTGGAAGCCGCACTTCAAATCATCGCCGAGGTAGAGGGCAGCCCGGTGTGCCCTTTACAATTGGGAATCGTGCTACGGAGTGGCGGATTCCATGCTACCAACTGGTACAGCCATACTAATAAGTCGAAAATTAAGTCCAATACAGAAGCATGGGTTTCGACGGGGCAGGTCGTCGATGACGGCACGCGAAGCTTAGTTCTGTTGGCAGATATCAAACCCACGCTGGTCAAGCCACGCATAGTCGATGATGAAAGCTGTCGTTGTGGATTTATCGAAGGTTAAAAAAAATATATATATATACAACTACATATATATATTTATTTATATATTTATAAATTTATGAATGTATATATTTATATATTTATTTATATGTATATATTATATATTTATTATATGTATATATATATATATATATATATATATATATATTGTTGTCGAGCTTCTACTATTATCCAAGGCGTAAAAGTTTTACGACGACGCACAAGTACACGGAAGGAAATGCAGTGGTGGCCACGTTCACAATGAAACAAATCCATATCTTGTTCCCGTCTTCACTGTTCTCCGGCTTCTCTTAACAGTAAAAAAAGTAAAAATCAATTTATTAGACGTGCACGGACGGCATCGAACTCCCTGCAAACGCGGAGCAGTCGAATTGCGTCAAAGTCGCCTATTTCAACAAGCGCTTGATCTTTATAGCACGAACTCGTCTAGTATACTTCCCTGGCGACACATCCTTGTTCATTGAAGCCAGGAACGATTCGCTCAACATCGAATAGTTCCGATAAATGACATGCCTCGCTATGTACGACAACAAATTTGCTAAAATAAACGCAATTCTCTTTAAGGCCAGAGCGTTGCGAACCAGAGATTGGAGGAAACTCGAATCGCTACCTAGTGATTAGAGATATGGTGCATGGCTTCCATCATAAGCTATGAGCTACTCTGAATTCTACAGGCATTGCGAAACACGTATATGTATCCAAAGTCGGCAACCTTATAACGGATAATTTGTCTTACATAGCACTCAAGTCAGGGAAACTGCCAAAATCCAATACAAGCCGCCAATTTTTGAATGTCCTTCCGTTTGTAATTGATGATGCAACTGTAGTCAAACGAAGTGTACAGTCTATTGTGTATTAAAGGTTCACGTGGTTTTACTCTACCAGACAGGGGTAAACAAAAACTTGCACTGACTGACTTTGTGAGCGGGTGAATACACAGATAGGTCGCTTAGTAAATGTAGAAGTCCACTCCGAACAAAACAAACAATAACAAAAACAAAAATACGTCCACCTGCCGACTGCAGGACAATCTCCTGCAGGCGTTGCGTAATTGTGTATCATTTCAAACTCGTGCTGGACTGTCTGTTTTGCCTTTCCGTAATATTACAAGGAAACTAAAGACGACGTGGTTTTTGGCCCGTGTACCGCTACAAAAAGAAGAGGCATTTTGCTTGCTAGGCTCGGTAACTTGGAAGTGAGCATGTTACACATCTGTATATGCTCGGTTAGATTGGCCCAGGTCGCGTCTTTCTACGGTCGCGTTTATGCCAACTTTTCAACATTTCACTGTCTTATATATGAAAAGATTATTGACTGGTGCTGTCCCACATGGTCATATATTTATATTAAGCATTTATATAAATACAATATGTACACAGATGCGACATGGTCGTTCATAAGAGAATTCATTCATAAGATAAAACTTCCTTTGCATAAATCTAAGCGGTATTAGCGTTCACTTTCAATACCTCAAAATCAGAACCCTACGACCATGCACAGCGCTCAACAGTACGTCCGTGCGCACTTCATAATCATTTTGGTACCAAATATACCTACTGGCGATTCGATCCGTGGTTGCGGAGTAATTAAGGTCTCGGCAAAGAGCATTTAAGGCCATTTATGTATGCACTCAATGTCGACATTGAGTGCATACATAAATGGCCTACTCCATCAAACGAATCTTTCGTCATGGCTCTAGAAGCACACACAACTATTTATTATTTCACAGTAACTGCTCAAACGTCCATTCGCGAACCATTCGGCAGAATCAATTCTGCCGAATGGTTCGCGAATAGTGTCTGCAGAGATTTCGTATGACGTTTTGGAATGCGAGACAAGCCCTCCTATTGAGAAATTGTTGATTGTTTATGAAAAAGTTCTGCTTCCTCTGAAGGACATGCGACGTTCATCATTTCTGAGTGAACCCTTATATACGATATATATATATATATTTACGTATGTAGACTTTTATTCCTCAGAACCTATACGCATCAAATAATGCCAACGGCATTTTTTTTGGGTACATAAGGTGCGTTTGAGTATTCTCCGCAGGTGGAGAACGCGTACTTTTGCCATTACAGAGGACCATGTGTGACCCTACGCATCGTGCGCGATTCGTTTGTTAGCAAAACGATCGGCCAATCACCTATATCGTACACCTAGCCGAAGACCTGTATAAGCTACTTGCTCTGTATACGGGTTTGCCGTGCGCGAGCCGTTTCACTGCGCCGTTCCCGAGGTTTTGCTGTTACTGCACGATTGCGGTGCAGACCATCTGGCTAGTCGCCGCCGGTGGTCTACCATTCTATCTATACGAGCAGGTGAGCATCGGTATTGAATGTTCGCCGACTCAGGAACTTCGAAAACCGTCTACGACGATTCGTGCCACAAATGCACGTATGCATATATACGTTTTGCAAATTAATGATGTGTCTAATTAGAAGCAACAGGATTTCATTGTGCACTCACCATCGCGAGGCAATTCCGGCAAAGCATCCTTCATCGTCCTGCATGGACTGGTAGACCGTCACAGTTCTGCGTGGCTCAGTTCCCCAGCCGGCATAAGCAGTCGGATGAAGCACACAGAAAATATTCACGTGTTCAAATGACACAAGTGCACAAGGATCGTGAGTGAGCGGCCCTGAGGACCTGAGGAGCCGCCTACTGTCGATCAACTAACTAACTAACTAACCCAGATAACAGTCACATGTGGTCACATATCAAGCTGACTGGCGTTGGCTTGCCTCTGTAGAACGTGTTGGCTCTGCAGGACGTGTCCACCGATCGAGGCCTCCTGATCCGTGACACTTGTCACGGGTCGGTATGATGTGGTGTGTTGTCACCACGCCACGATACCGCAGCAGCGCCCAACGTATGACATCTTGCTGCTGGGGCTGTCCCGCACCGCTATGTGAACGTGGACGTGCAGGACGCGTTTGCTCATAGTCGCTCACAGCGTGCAAATTCAAACCATCCCCACGATAGAGACAAAGACAACACGAGCGCGACGCCGACACTTACGATGACGAACACCATGGGACCATTCTTGTTTGTCTTGTATCCTTCCAGACAGGTCAATTCACCATGGCACCATCGTGTTGCACTCGTGACTATCACACGCCACTATCACAAGAGCCCCCGAGCCCCCACCCCCATACACGTGTATCCACCGATACTCATAGGCAATAGGTATCGCTCATAGGCTATCGAATGAAGACAAATATCCGTTCATGACTGCTGTTGTCATTGTCTACATGTCGTCGTCGTCGTCCACAGTAGCTGGACACGCACAGAAATTCTAAATAAACCAACCTTACCGCACAAGAATTAACACGTGCACGCACACAAACAGACACACAAAAACACAGAAATTATCCCAAAATGTTAGCATGGCCTATCATGGAGTAGTTTGACCTCGCGGTCAAGGTGCTTCCTCAATTCCGACCAACGTTCGACCGGAATCACTCCCATCAGCACACACCAACCGGCACTATCACCCTTTCTACAGGTAAGACCAGTTGGTAAGCACGCATACCAACGCTGGTCAAACCGTAGTTACCGATTATTACTACTATGATTACCACTACTACTACTACGACTACTACAACTACTACTATTAACTACACAACTTCAACACCTCTCCTTCTATATACTCCCGTGTCGAGTGGTGGCAGTGACATTTCGAACGCGGTTGTCGATCACCTTCACCGTGCCGGTGTCAAGACGCCGATGACGTAGCTAGACCCCGCACGTGATGCCCACCCCAGATATGAGCCCCCTCCAGGGGCGCCCTGATAGGCGACATCACAAACTGCGTGATGAGGTAGGTCTTCATGCTTCGTCTCCCTTCCTCTCGCTTGCTGCTTTCACGTATGCTTCATCGCGTGTGCTTCATCGCGTGTGCTTCATCGCGTGTTCGGGTGTTTACATGTGTGTGTGGGGGGCGCGCTGTGCAAAGGTGTCTACATCTATGGGTGTGCTAATATGTTATATCTGTTAGGGTGCAAACATGTGCATGTATATCTGTGGGCGTTCTAATATGTGTATATTTGTTGGTGTGCAAATGTGGGCACATCTGTTGGTGTGTGGTCCCAACCGTTCTGTCGGCATCTGCATATGAGGCTGCTCAAGATGAAGGCCAAGATGAACGAGAGTGTCTAGACGACTCTGTTTGACTTTTTGAACCTCGTTCGGTCTCGATCGGCTCGTAGTTTCGGCCCGCCGGCGGCTTTCATTCATTGCTGCTGCTGCTGCTGGGGCTGCTGCTGTTGCTGTTGCTGTTGTGTGCTACCGAAGGTCTACTATTACTAACGAACATTAAGCTACTAACCAGCTTACATAACTGCGACAAGTTCAAGTACGTTTCAGTACTCGAACTACTAGTAGTCTAACCACACACAATGTTGTTGATACGGTTGATGTTTTGTTCTCTCTTACCTAACGCGCTGACGCCTACGGCTATGATCAACGATCGACATCAACGCGACCTCAACGCGAATGCCGCCTAGCGGCGGTTGGCCGTCATGCTAGAGAGATTCTCTCGGTCACAGCAGCAACCAGATCATTAACAACAGTCATGGCTGCAAGAGCAGACCTGAGCAACGGCCGGTGGTAACGCGAGGGTTCTGGCGCGCGCGTGTTACTCGCCACGCAGCTCATGGTCACCCGCCGGTCGTATGCCGCTGCTTGAATAATAATAATAATAATAATCCGACAACGACAACAACAGCAGGAGCGTGCACCTCAGTAGCCACAACCACAACAACAACAACAACAAGGAGAACACTGGCACCGTCAACAACAACATCATCAACAGCGCCCTTGCCTATCAGACCTGACCAGTCTTGCTTGTTGCGTGGCCAGGCTTGGCTTCTGTCTCGCTCTCCAGTATACACGCACACTCTCTGTCTAGGGTGTCTGATTCTCTCTGCGCGTATGGCCTCAGTTCCCTCCTCGCACGAGCGAGCACTCTCCATGCATGCCTCAAGACAAAATGAGGAAAGCCACTTTTGTCTGTGGCCGCTGCCGCTGCTGCTGCTGCTGCTGCAACCATCGCACAACGATACCAGCAAAAGAGATTGCAGACCATGCTCGTCGTCCATCACCAACAACCTCGGCGCGCGGCCATCTTCAGCATCAACATTTACAGCATGTTTAACATCTTCGTTTGCAGCATCTTCAAAATCACCATCTTCATCTGCGGCATCTTCAAAATCACCATCTTCATCTGCGGCATCTTCAAAATCAACATCATCATCATCATATTCATCTACATCCTTACCACCACCATCACCACCATTACCACCATCAGAAGCGTGGTCTTTCACCGTCCTATCATCTCGTTCTCGTAACTGGTGTGGCTGGTGAGTGGGCCCAACCAGAGGGTCTGACCGCTCGCCCTAGCAACTAGCAGTCCGCTAGCTCGAAAATTGATATTCTTAGCCATTTCAACCTAAACGGGACGCTTCAAGCGAATATATGTATATATATATATATATATATATATATATATATATATATATATATATATATATATATATAAGCAGAAAATGCTGCCTTCTGCCTACGTAGTAGAGGATCCCACAGAGTACAACTAAATGGCTTTCAACAACGTAAGGTTTATAAAAAAATAAAGAAAACTTCGACACCAGCCAAGCGCCGTTCAAGTGGCTACACTCCGCAACCTACGACGTCTCACGTCGGTTACTCGACATCTTCTTCGCCATCCGAGCAAGCGAAAACCCGAATCTCGTATATATATATATATATATATATATATATATATATAAACTAGCTCAACATAAATCTTCAAATATTTTTTTATTATATGTATATATATATATGCGTGGCTGCATGGTTTAGGGTCTAGTGCGTTACAGGAGCGGCGCCGATTCAATCTCTGTGTTGTTGTTGATCGAATTATCTTTGAACAATGCGCATTGATAATAGATGAGACGAACCCTATCAATGCGAGTCAGCGACCGTGCTGCTAGAAGGACTGTTGGAGAAACCGCAAATATGTGTTAGCGTCGGATGTACAGTATCTTTTTATGGGGGGTTTAGGGAATGCGTAATTCACATGCGCCCCCGCAGCGCATGCGCAGGGCACGACATCGGGTGAGTCGAGCCCGATGGCGTGCTGCATTTGCGTGCGCTTCGCGACCGAAGGAGAGCCATAAGTGCACGGGTTCGATCCCCACTTTTGCATATTCGTATTTATGGGGTCCATATTACGAAGCAGTTCGAAAGCAACCCGTGGACGTTAAATGTTGTCTGAGAGTCAGCCCGAAAAAAAGGGACTCACAAATCCACTAAACCCGTAATCCTCCCCACCACTGTCCCAGGCTGCGTTGCGTTTCTTCGACAGATGTGCGGTATCTAACGGCCGCTAACGTACTCTCTTTTAATACGGGACTTTTCGGAAGTTAGACGTCAAAACGCGGGGGAAACGCTGATAACGATTTTAATAACACGATATATATATATATATTTATATATATACAAAATAATCATATCACGAATCCACGACAAACAGGGGTGAGCCCAAGAATGGGTACATTTTTCACGCAGATGACATTACGATCTGTAGAGAAAGTCTATTGAGGACTAAACAGGGATTGAATTGGCTAATTGATTATCGGGACGAAGTGAGGCTTACCAACCACTTCTGAAAAAGATAGAAGCAACTAAGTTTTGAAGAGGCGGTCGGTTAGCGAAAGACGGCGTTTCTTTGAGCTAGGGGTAGTGTGGTACATTTTGTAAATAAATTAACTTGTCTGGGGGCCAATATAATGCCGAGTGGTAGCTGTTTCCGAAAACATATAGAGAGCAGAGTGGGAAAAAACAATTCGATCGGCAGTAGCTATTACTCGCAAGTGTTGTCAATACATGCCATGTGCGCCCTCTTTAAAACATATCATTCATATGGGATACATTAGAGGAGGCAGATCTTCAGGTACTTGAAAGAGTTACAGGTTTTTTTTTTCATGGAACGGGTTTTGGGATTAGCTAATCAATGTAGGAATGGAATAGTCCATATTTGGAGGGGGGGTACTATGGGGTTTACGTAGAACGAGAGCGTGTGAGGACTACACTATGAAGCGGAGATCTGCATAGGAATATACATCAAGTAGTGACAAAAAGTGCGACCTGGCGAGCAACCAGATATAAGAGTAGACATCTAATAACGGCATTTGCAGACCATGGGTTTTATGCAGCACGAAAGGATTCCACGATCTTCAGGAGTGTTGTAGGTGCGCGAAATTCGTAAGTCAGTTTGACAGATGCCACACGGCAGCATGTCCAGCAGTTCAGTCAAGAGTTGAACTAGCACGAACTAGACGACAGAAGATCCAGCGATGGGAAGGAAGCACTATGTAGTTGTGTCTTATGTATATGTGTATAGGTTACCCAACCAAGGTGGTAATAAACCATCATAATATCATGATTTGGACTACTATCGATTTGATACCAAATGGTCTCGACAAAATGCGCATTCTTCTGAATGTGCTTATCTCATTAGCGTAATGACGTACATTTTAGGATCCAACATAAACACCCTGTAGGGAATGCTTCTAAATGTGCCTATCTCATGAGCGTAATGACATACATTTTTGGATTCAACATAAATATCTGTAGAATTCAACATACATATCTGTTGAAACAAGGCAAAATGTTCTGCCGAATGTCTGTTAAACAGACAGAAACAGAAGCAGAATTTTCTTCTAAACAGGCCAATATATTCAGTTTTGGCCACATCAGTATAATAAACATTTGTTTTTGACGGCAACTCGTAATTAAGACATCAAATGGATTACCTCATTTCAAAAGAGGTAGAGTATTTCTACATTTTGCAAAAGGTTAATTCAATTAACTGACCATTTTTGTACAGAAAACGCGCTAATTTGAAAGTACTGCAGCACATCCTTGGTCCAGCTGAAGGAACGCATCGTGGCAGTACGGCCCGCGATGCAGAAGCGAACTGTGATGTTTCACCACGACAATGCAGCCGCCTACACGTCTCTTTTTCCATGGCCAAATTACGCGAACTAAAGTTCTAAATGGTCGAACATCTCTCTTCTATTCACTGCAGCCAATCGGTGGGCGACACACCTGAGCACACTGTCCTATTCTGTCCTGTCTGGGAGGCCCAGCGCCGACTTTTGCAGAACCTACGCGGCTGCGTCGACTTCACCTAGTCTTCCTGCTCTACTCACAAAGATGACAACTGCACTTGATGATTGGTGCGGAATCGCGACCATCATCAAGCGTGTTTTAACCGAGAAAGAGCGGGTTAACCGCATGCGCATGTCAACGCCCTTTCTGGCTACGGGGCTCGGCGTGACCAGTAAACCGGGCTATTACACCCCCCTCAGTAGTTTGTATATATATATATGTATATATATATATATATATATATATATATATATATATATATATATATATATATATATATATATATATATATATTTATATATATTTATTTATATATATATATATACATATATATTTATACATATATACTATATATTAAGTAATGCTAACAGCACTTCCCTGCTGGGGGGGAAGGGGGACATAACTGGTTTTTAGTGGGTTGGAGCCCCACACTACCGCCCCACACTTGCAGTTGAGAACAATCCTGCAGTGGTGACCGTGTGTGCGTTCCGCATTTTCTAGTTAGTCCTCTTTCAAACAAAAATCTCTGTTATATTGTCCGAATTGGCCCCGCGCGAGTATTATCTACTTTGGGGCGGCTAGTAATTTGGGTCTAAGGATATTGAATATTTTGCTCGTGGCACAAAAGATGCTGTGGACCCTTTATACCATAAGGTATAAAGGGTGTTTGCCACACCTAGCCCAACATCGTTGGGCTGAATGCGGCGAACATCGGAGAGACTCTACTGAACAATAGCGTAGTTTTAGCCCATCGAATGCTTGTATTCCATGCTACGAACTTTTTAATCCGACGAGTATAAACCGATTATATAAAGTAGATATATACTCGTCGTATTATATAGAGTAGACCACTCATGAGAATAATAAAACCTATCTATCATAGACAAATATTCTGTTATATATCAATGTTTTTATGTGGCGGTGCAAAAGTAATAAATGCTTTAAGAAAAACGAATGTCAAAAGGACATCTACATTCTACATCGCCACACGTGGATTGTGCCGGATGAGTTCAGCCGTAAAACTAGAAATGCTCACAACTATGATTATCAAGTGCGGCGACTACGCGAGTTATCATTGCCTTTTAAAACCTTGAATCGTTACTTACTCATAATCGGCGGTAATAGTAAATGCCGGAACAGGAATTATTTTCTTCCGAAAAAGGCTTCGCCTTGAGGCCGTTTACTCGGCGCGTTTCTGTTGGACACTTGATGATACACTCTGTAATGAGTTTTAAACTACCTTCGACTGTTAACTGTGTTCAGCCTTACGCTGCTAGATGGCGTATTTATCGTGCGTCAATGCAAATAAGCATTAGTACGTTTAGACTGGCTGAATGTAATGCGACACATGGCATATTGGTCATTCACGTATTGTCACAGTGAAAAGTCAAGAATCAAACCTGTTGGAATGCGACTGTTAATTCATTCATTAAGCAAGTAGGCTTTTCTGCTTCGAACGTTGATTTTATGCGTGGTGAAATACCTCTCTTGTTTAACGTGTGGTTCGGGAAAAATGCTTTATGCACACCCAGCGCTGATGTGGTGGAGCGCGTGGGCAGTGTGGGACTCCCCGGAGGTATGGGGTTACCCACTGAACCCCCTAATTCTCACGTTTACCCCCCCCCCCCCCCAGGGCTCGGTACTGTTTTTTTCAGTTTTTCGAGTATGGTGGCGTGATGCAATTCTACTTTTCGCAAGAACGCAACGGTGATCTACGTTTTGAAATACGACACCCTGCCTTAGCGCTTACAGAAAGTGCAGCAGCAAACAGATCGAGCACGAATCCTATTTCGCATTACGTTTTTACCTCCTTGGATAAATGCTAGCTTAGCGAGATAGATAGTTAATCGAAAAACATAATTAGGATACGTCTGTGCTATGGTTGTTACATCTGCTCCCTTTATTTAAGCATGTCATTTTAATTGAATGCACATAATAACTGTACACATACGAATATATGTATAACCAAGTGGTAAATAAGTCAATTAAATTTTTGAAGCGAGGTGATTTGATCTCCTAACGCCACATACTGTGTCACCATCTGTTTTACAGCTCTACAGGACAAAAGCTTAGCATGGCAAAGTTTCCAAAAAAGAACCGCTAAGAACCGAAAATAACGGGTATAAAAGCTATTCTCTTTGAAGTAATTTAAGAGTGGTCTACCCCAATTAGCAGCTAAGGTCATAGCGTTTGACATAACATGAATATCCGTGATTGTAGTTGTCATTCGAAATTATTCAAATGTATATATTTATTTTTTGGATAACTCATAACTCGTTAAATTTTATTTTCAATATAATACATTATGCATATGTTACACGTATCACGATGGATTAGCTAAGCCAATATGTCTAATGGGCGCGTATTGTGGCTGTCACGTGTCCGTTTCGATGAGGTCAGGCCGACACCACCTCAGAAGTGTGCCCCGAACGGAGGCAGCGTTTCCACGTTGTATATCAAGATCCAGACGTTGTTTGAAAAAGGATGACGACCTGTTATCACCGGATGACAGGCTTAACAAGGTGCCGACTTTGCGATTCAGCTGTTTGGTCCGAACGCCAGGAGCACCTAGGGTTTTAAACAAATGTATATATATATATATATATATATATATATATATATATATATATATATATATATATATATATATATTGTGTATTTTTCACTTATTTTATTCGCTGTGCACGTTAATAAGGAGACAATTGTTACCTCCTATGTATGAGCAAATAAATATATATTAACATTTAATATTGCATTTTTTGCAATAAACATGATTTAGTTATTCAGTAAGGCAGATACCCGTGTACAGTATATATATATATATATAGATTAATTTTTCCGGGAAAGACTGTCATGGAATATACAACTTGGTGACGCCACGGCGGTGCTTTCCGCCTTGTCCAGGTGGTCGACTCGAAAAAGGTTATGTCTCACATGACACAAGGGTCATGCTCCTGCGACGGCGTGCAACGCCTAGCACATATGGGCAAATCCTACTTTTTCGCTGCACTCGATGGGTTAAAACTGAAGTCGATGATTGTCTTGCGTTGCTCAAGGCAACACGCCTTGCAAAACATAGTTTATATTGGCTGCGTTTCGGAAAGTCACCCTTGCTTTGCTGCTTCTAGCATGTCCTTTATTTGAAAACTAAGACCACGTATGAGTTCATGTTCACTCTTTTACTTGTTTAGGTACTTCTACCATTGTGGGCACCGTCATACCGCAAACCCCGGGGCACATTGGAGGTGAGACATTCTCACGGTGATTCGCTACTAGATTCGCTTTTTTTTTTCGTTGTACATATACGTTGTACGGGTTTGGGAGACCGTCAAATATGAACGACCTAGTTTAGCCAGCGCTATTGTAAAATCTAGTATTGTTGTCCAACGGAACCAGCGGCTGTTCGTAAGCTGTGTGAAATTCTTGAAATAGAAAAAAAAACTCTCCAGATCAGTCACAACCCAAAGGCGACTGATCTTGAGCCTGTGTTGACTCCCCAAGCGCCGCAGAATTGGTCCCAAGCTAACTATCGTGGGCTGTTGTACATCGCAATGAGTGAGTTAGCCAATACATGCTCCCTGTATGGTGTCTATCTTTTCTGATTCCGGTATGTTGTCTAAGTAAGCCAATAAGCAAGCACCTGCAATAGGCATGGTCGTGAGCGCCAACCGGCGCCCAACTGTGTCAGACGGGCGACAAAGTCCCTTCGACCACCACACGTTCTCGGGAAAGGCAGAACTTGGAGAGACGGTTTATTGCTACTGCTGCTACTGCTGTTGTTGTTGTGAAGGCGTGTCAATAACGTTTCAGTTCTGTATATTCTACTAGTTCAGTTCTGTATGTAATAACATTTATTCATTGTAATTAATCACCAACGGTAGGAATATGACAGTTCTATATCAGTTCTATATATTTGTATTTACATCTGTAATCTGTATGTGTTTGTGTTTGTGTGTGTGTGTGTGTGTGTGTGTGTAGACAAATATATAGGTTATCTCCATCCAACGCATCAACAATCGTGGGAAAGTTTTTGCTCGTTTTTCTACGGACCAATATGTGGTCGCAGTGTGTAATCAATAAAAGTTCAACGGGCTCTCTATCTAAATACTTTCTGGGCTGACTCTTAGCCAAGATTTGACGTCCATGGAACTGCTTTTCGCATTGCTTCATAGACGGACCCCCATATAAACAAATGTGAAACGGTGGGGCTCGAACCCGCGCGCCTATGTGTCTGCTCCGGTCGCGAGGTGCAGACGAATGCACCATACGCCACCGGGTTCGACTCACGGGTTCTCAATCTATCACATGTGAACAGTCACGTTATTCCTTTTTTGGCACACCACACACTCATAAGCACGCATCGGTTTCACGTTATCCGCTAGTAACTGATGAGTTCATCATTGTGAACGTCAAGCCTCGAATCGCGCGCCGTTTACGTTAAGCCACTTCTGCGCCGATTAGCGCTAGACGTGAGATTAATTTGAAAATGACAAAGCGGCACAATCGTGGCTTTTGTGAGCCCCCGTATCGAACTGTAGCACGTATTATACTTAATCTAGTTAACGCGTGAAACGAGCTGTTTTTTACTGATCCGCGACCCACCCAGTTGCAGAATCTACCTCTACGGGTATTTTATTCTGTAGCACATAAAGTGCTCTTAGCATTTTTGAAAGATTAATTTTGTGTCCGTAGCCCCTAAAGAGGGAGAGAAAATCATTAATATTTACAAGCGCAGATTATAATCACTTCACGCAACGTGAAGTGATTACAATCTGCCAGGAATGCAAATATTTATAACTTGATTGAAGATCGTAATACACGAGCTTAAACAGGTGATCATTCTGTCTCTTATATACACACATATATATATATATATATATATATATATGCATGGTATTTCAGGAATATTTGATGAACGATATATGAAATTGTAGAGCTCGTTAAAGCAAATATTTTTCCAATCGAACATGGTCTCTGAGAAGTCTTGTTCCGGAGTGAGAGTGAAATTACTACAATTTGTGACACTTCTAGTTTTGAGCGCTGTGATTGGTCGTAGAGTAATGATTTCGAGGTATTTGGTGTGAAAGCTAATAAAATAACTTCATTATTGCGAATTCTGTATAGGAGAACAAGTTGTCTCGCAATTGCACATCCTGTGCTCCTATGTCGGCCAAAAACACCAGTGTCACAAATTGTAGTAATTTCACTCTCACTCCGAAACAAGACTTCTCAGAGACCATGTTCCATTGGGAAAAAATCTTTGCTCTAACGAACCTTACGATTCCATATGTCGCTCTTCAAAACACATCATGTACCCAAAATAAATTGGCACCTGTCTTTGTGACCACATACGAGTACTCAAGTTCCAGAGACGTTGTGGTGTCTCCACCCACAAAGGTGAAGCGTAAATGGCCAACTGGCAAAGTGATGGTTGCGATCTTCTTCGAGTGAGGAGTGAAACTGTAGCGATGGTCGATCTGGAAGAAGGTCGTACAGATTATTAGAGCATTAGAGAACATCAAAAACCGCGCTATAGAGGCTATACTTCAATATATGGATGCACAGCTTCAATAAATGCATTGAGGCGAAATTGAAAAAAATAAGTCATGGTCATCGCACATGCTATCAATAAAACGAACTTATAATTAAGAAAAATATTATTATTATTACTCGCGCTAATGGGAAAGTGTTAGTGGACATTCAGTTAACGTTAGCAATAAAGAATAAACATTAAATATTTTTATTATCGACGCCTTAACTCCCTCTGTAGTCGATGCACGTGCAACCTATCTAGGACACGCAGCTCAACTAGTCGAACAGACGAGGATACGCAAATATGCAAGGTTCGCACGTAACTACCTATCGGCTAGCGTTCGAGACACCAGCACACTGACGACATGATAACTCCTTGGCATGGTTGATAAGTGCTTGCTGCCGGCAATTTCCGCTTAGGGATTTTTTAGATGCAGCGACTTTTAATTGGCCTTCAGCGAGGCAACACAGCGGCCGTCCTCAGGACGATGCGCGACGCGTTCAAGCCTTCGGACCTTCGAACTTTGGAGTTTTTCTTAGGTCAAATAATTGGAGTTTGGATTTTCTTAGGCCAAATAATTGGAGTTTGGACTTTCTTAGGCCAAATAATTTGAGTTTTTCCTAGATCAAATTCCACAGCGCCGCGCGCGCTGCGAAATGACCCAACTAAGAAGCTCGAAAAAGAACGCGAGGCAACACTCGAGCGGTGGCAAAAGGTGTGGGACAGTATAATACCCGGAGGGACAACTAAGGACGCCTGTGAGGAACCTTATTCCGAACATCCGTCGATAGGCGAATCGTCCCGGGGGTCGTTTCACTTACCACCTGACCACGCTTTCAGGGGTCATGGCGATTTCCAGGTGTATCTGAACCGGATAGGGAAGGTTGACTCAACGCAATGACTGTACTGCAACGAGATAAAGTAGTAAAGTTTTCGGGCTGACCCTCAGCCAAGATTTAACGTCGTGCACGGGACTCCTTTTCGCATTGCTTCATAGACGGACTACCCCCATAAATACAAATCAGTGCAACGGTGGGGCTCGAACACGGCTGCAACGAGGTGGACTCTCCGGAACATACGGTCCTCAAATGCGCCGCATGTACCGTAACCAGACGAGGTAAGGCATGCCCAGAAAGTAGACGCTGCGAGAGCTGGTCGCGCACATGCTCACGTCGGTCAAAACGTGGGACGCGACTGTAAAGCCTATTCAACGTATTATGAAGCCAAGGGAAGAGGCTGGACGGAAACGCTGGACGATGGAAAGCGTAACAGAGTCGCGCTTGCCACACGCGACTCGACAAGCAGGTCACAAACGGTTTAAAGTTTCCGAGACTTCCTCGCCACCTGTGCGTAGTTACTCTGTGTCAAGGATCCCACAGGCTGGATGGCCATCTTAAGGGGGATTCATATATTTAGACACTGCCGTGCATATATATAGGGTTTTAGTGGGTATTGCCTCAAGCCAACGGCTCGACTCTTGCCAAGCGCCAAGGCTTGCTGGTGAGACTTGCTGTTTGGTAGCTGAATCCCATACTAAACATAGCATGTTAAGGGGTCAGGCAATCCCTGTATGCTTTTACTCAGTCCTACGTAAATGTATTTTAAGCCCTAAACCTTCTTTTTAAAAAAATCAATGTGCTGAACACTGAGCAATGACGCAGGGTTAAACGCAGCACTCTTATTTTAGTAGATAAATAGACATTTGAAACAGCTGCGCGCCTCCTTTGATGTCTGTGTGTGCGTGTGTGCCAACTGCTTATGCTGGCCTAATCATTCGACTCATTTGAAGGTTGCAGTTAATTCCATAGTCATTGCTATATTTGTCGTTAACTACGTGTATAGGTTATTGCGCTTTTAATATTTATTTTATCAACACCCGGGCTGGGCAAGTATGTTTACGTTAAATCAATGTGTTTAGAGACAATCACTAATCTAGCGTTTTGCTAGTTTTGCTAAGGACCGAACCGCCAGACATAGTGCGGCGTGGTATCTATCACATTTGCCTCAGCATCCTGTGGCTCCAGCGTTCTGTGGTTCATGAAAACCCTCCACGTTGCACAGCTTTACTGGGCTGCACCTTGAAATTCACACACACACACACAATATAGGCAACTCTTCGGCCTGGACAGCGTATTTCAGATTGCTCCAAGCAGTTCGCCAATTGCTGAGTTAGTTAATCTTCCTTTCTTAAATCCGTGCTGCTCTTCCTGTATTAACCCCTTCTCCTCTAAGAAAGATACAGTCTACTTGTTATTCCTGAGAATATTTTGTACAGGCAGCTTTTTATTGCGATTTCCCTCCAAGTCTCTGGTTACTCCCTTTTTACTTCCTTTCGTTTAGGAATGACTATTAAGTTCGCTTCCCTCTAGGCCTGTGGAAATTCCCCAGTGTTTAAGCATTCATTGAATAGGGCTTGCCAGCATGGTGCGAGCACTAGGGTATCGCTCATGTGTTCATTCCTTATCAAATCCTTTCCGTGCGTTTTCCTTCGTGATGCTCTGTTGAGGGCTTCAATTACTTCCCCGAGAGAGGTTGTCCTCATTATCGAGACCCTCGCTTCGCTATCAGACCCCAGGGGCCTTCATATTCTAACGGCGCTTTTGAGGTTGTATCCGACCTGGCCAATATTTCTCCCAAATTGTTCAACTAGCCCGCCCGTTTCTACCGAACATTGCTTCCTCCTCTTCCGCAGTTATGTACGTAGTCGTTATTCAACCTTCCTTATAGCTGCCCACTTTTTTCTCCCCAGTGTATTTGCTTCTCTTCTTTAAACGATTTTCAACCAACGAAGCCAACGGCCGCATAACCAAAACGATATTTACGTTTTTCCGCGTCAACGTACTGGCCTGCTTGGCCGCCATGCACCGCTCATTAAGTCAAAGTTTTGCGTTTCTCTTCTGTAGTGGCAGCATTGCAGAACTTAATAAGCGTTCATAGCAATCTAACTGGATTGTCCCTGGCATCCGGAATAAGGTCATTACGCTTTCGAGTAGCAAATTCACAGAAAGAGAATTGATAAACGGTTGACCTATTCGGAAGCGGCACATTATCAATATAACACCAATGCAATATTGAGTAACCTTCGTTATTATCTATGTTTGCGTTTCTATAGAAACCTAGGGTACGTATCCCGGCGTCACCTAGCCATGCCGTTATTAGCCTGTTTAAACATTTTTTAGCACTGGAAAGCAAACGAGGCCGCACACTGGGCGCCTACAGTCGTCAACGCGGAATGGAATCTGTAGATCAATAATGTCGCTGCTATACTCCACAATATCGCTGTAGCACCATCGAAGAACTATGTAGGAAAAATCTTAGTAGGTGCAGACCATAGGGAGAGCTATGCTGGTTCAGCTACAGAAATGAAAACCTTCATTTATGTTGATCCGTCCAACATTTTTAAACCAGGTGAGTCCGGCGACACTTATAAAGTTAAGGCTACGATACTTTCAGCATACATGGCAGCCCATCACCATATTTCACTTTATGGTCCTTAAGGTGACGAACATTGTCCATCTCTGTCGACGGCTGGCGTTAGCTGTTTTCGAGCCGCAATTAGAGATGACGTCAAATTCGCTCTGGCGACACTCTTGTTCACCACAGCAGTAAAAAAATGTCGACAAATGAAAGATTCTCCCTATGAGAGCTTTACTACAACAACATTATAATTAGATAGGTGACACGCACCGTCGCAATAGGTAAAATTGAAGCAGTATCGAATTTTACAGGATTATTTCTGTAGTTAACCCAACGTCAATTTCCGGATGCGTACTCCCAGGGAACATGGAGCAATTGACAGAAATAAAAAGGAAGGGAGACAGACATAGAGAGCGAGCGAGATATAGAAATATAGAGAATCTGTGCGAGCACAACAAAGAAGAAACGGTCTAATTGGCAATTACGTTGGCTAGACGGTTATCTAGGGCAAGAGCATTGCTTTACAGCGTCTTTGGACGCGCTACGCAAGTCCAAAGACGCTGATGATCAAAGCATCATTTGGCGCAAGCCCTTCTTCTTTTCCTTGGTCTTTACCGGTCTTTAGCGAATCGCTACCCCGCCATTTAGACGCAACAATGAGGTGTGTTCCCCAATTTGCCTGGCAAATTCAGCAAGTTACATACATAAGCCTGTGTCGTATGTCTAGGTTCGACACGGAGTCGAGCCTGGTGGCGTGGTGCATTAGCCTGCGCCTCGCGACCGGAGGGGACACATAGGTGCGCGGGTTCGAACTTCACCGTTGCACATTTGTATGCATGGGGGTCCGTCTATGAAGCCATGCAAAAAGCAGTACCGAGGACGTTAAATCTTGGCTGAGGGACAGTCCGAAAAAGTTTTTTCAGGTCCGACACGAAAGAGAGTCTTTCGTAGATTTCCCGCCATCGCTTATGCTCGATAGCGCGCAGACTGGCATCGATGACACATGTCTGATCTGACGATAAATGTCGGCTCAAGGTGCTCCTGGCCTGTGTTTCATGGCAAAACTAAAACTCCGCCAGGAGACTAAAATATCGGCAAGGCTACACACAGACAGATTTGAAATGTTCGCGCGTTTGCTAGAAAAAGACCGCCATTGCATGCTTCTTACGGGCTAACTACCAGTGTTTTCGCGGGCCTCAATCGGCCGAAATTTTAGTCGAAGCGATGCGTTTCGCTGATAGGCATGCTGCTGCTGCATCTGTTCATTAGCGTATGTTATAAACTGCGTACAGCTCATATATGAAATCTCTCACCGTACATTAAATAGAGATAGATGAAGAATAGTGAGCATGATGATGATGATATACTCTAAAAACCACTCCATACTAGTATCACATCGGCGCGTAGCGAAGGGAGCGAGATAAACTCTGTCGAAAACTCTATGGATGTATTTAACCTGGTGCCTACGGTATTGTTTTACAACAATGACCGATTTTAGTCTTTGCGCGTCGCGACGAGACTCTAGCTGTTTTAGCGGCATCGGTTGAGCCTCAGTCAGAGCGCTCAACCGGACTCAAATGACCGTTTGGCGGCAGATACAGAGCTAAGCATAGTGTAGAGCAGAGCGGCAGCTTGTGGAGATTTGTCACTTAGCGGTAGCGTTCTCGACGAAATTCAACCAATGGCAGCGTATCGTTTCGTGGCCCGCTAAAAGACGTCATCGTCGTCGCCGCCGCCGTTGCCGCAAGCAGGTACAGGATAATTCATCGCATTTTTAAACAAAAAAAAAAACACCCAATTATCTAAGGCGCTCAGTCGCTCGCTCGATCTCGTATCATCGTAGGTTAGGGACGGTTACCGCCCCAGTTATCGGCCGTTCAGACCGCGTACAGACATCAGTCTGCCAGCCAGTATATCAGTGTGAGTGTTTTTTTTATAGAGACACACTGTCTCTTTTTTTCGCTATCTCGCTCTCTCTCTCTCTCTTTCTGTGTGTCTAGGTCATCTCGGCCGTCGTCCATCCATTGCAACATTGGACCTGACGCTGGAGGATTGTCCTGTTGGTCCGTCCCTTGATCAGCCCGCCCGTTGTCAGCCTGCCCGGACCGTTATCGTCGTCATCGTCGTTTAGTGGTCTGGCAGTTCGGCGGCCAGCTACCGATCAGGCGACGATCAGGCTAACAACAATCGTCCAGCGAACGACCAGCAGCCAGTATCATTACCATTGCCTCCACCACTATCACCACCAATAAATACCACCACACCATTACCACCGCGTCGAGAGTCCGGTGGCATGGCGGATTAAGTGTGCGCCTCGCGCCCGGAGAAGACAACCCATAGGTGGGCCGATCCGGGTTCGAGCCCCCACAGCTGTATTTCATGGGGGACTTTCGGCCGTCTATGAAGCGGAATGTGTGTGAAAAGTAGTTCCGTCGACGACGTTAAATCTTGGTTGAGGGACAGCAGCCCGAAAACTTTTCACCATTACCGTCACCAGCAGCAGCAGCAGCAGTAGTAAGTAATAGCAGCAGTAGTAACAGCAGCAACAGCGGGATGGGAGAGCCGTCCATCCAGCCCGAACGTTGGTTGAGTGCATGAAGCGCTCTGCACCCGCCCGAACGTTGGCTGAATGCATGAAGCGCTCTGCACCCGCCCGAACGTTGGCTGAATGCATGAAGCGCTCCGCACCCGCCGCTCGCCCGCCCGCCGATTCTGGCGGGTTGACTAGCGGCGGGTTGATTAGCGGGCGCGCTAGCTGCGGCCGCCGGTCGAATTTGGCGCGCTGGTGCTCCGGAGCCGCGGTCTGTCGGCGTTGGCTGTTTACCATCACCGCCACCATCACCACCACCACCATTACCATTAAGCAAACCAGCAAACAAGCTAGCAAATAGATAGCAAAGCAACGAACCCACCAGCCAAACACGGGCGGACCGACGATCGGTCGCTCGCTCGGTCGGATATACAGACAGATAGACAGATAGATAGACAGACAGACAGACAAACACATACAGAGTTGGGACGATGCTCGCGGCGAACAATTGGAGCAGTTCGCATATTATTCTCGCAATTGAACAACCACCAATTGACTTGCTATGGCTACTTTGAGTAACAGCAGTACGCAAAGCTGGAGAATAAGCAGGTGTACTTCTGCCGCTACAACGCTATTTCTAGTACTACAACTATAACGACTACTGCTACTACAATGAGTACAATTAGTTGTAGCAGCAACAGCAACAGCAGCAACATTTAGTAGTACATAAAGGACTTGGACGAGATTGCTACTATTACTACTATACGGGCGCCGAGCCGAGCCCAGCCCAGCCCAGCCGTGCGTGGCAGCGACGGCGTGAGTGTTGTGTTAGATCGAGGAGTTCGTTTATTATTGTAAGTAAGTGAGTGAGTGAGTGAGTTCGTTTATTATTGTGAGTGACTTCGTTAGTTAGTTACTTAGTTAGTTTGGAGTTTGGCAATAGTTAGTCAGTTCATCAGCAGTCGGTAGTCGGTTTGCTGAATCGTCGTTGGTTCGTTCGGAGTTAGGTATAGCGGCGACAGTAGCAGTCCCGAAAGTAATATCATCTCACAGCGGCGAACTCATTAGCGAGACGTTAGGTCGCGAGCAGCAGCAGCAGCAGCGGTTCAGTGAGTCGGTGTTGTTAAATATTGTGTTGTGATCGTGCTAGTGGTGATCATTGTGGTATTGTAGTAGTAGTAGTTGTTGTTGTTGCTGTTGTTGTTGTTGCTGTTGCTGTTGCTGCTGCTGCTGATGTTGTTGAGGTTTGTTGTAAACGGTTGGTGCTGATGATGTTGTTGTTGTTGTTGCCGTGTTTCTTGTGTTTCTAGAGTTCGGGCTGTTGGCGCTGTCACTTCGGGGGTAGTCTGTCTGTAGGGCTGGTTGGTCGCCCGCCCTCGATAATAGCCCTCGTAGGTTGGCGCCCCCGCCGTGCCACAACAATAACAACAACAACAACAACAACGAAACAACAATCACCGTACACGGATATAGGACGAAAACAGTGACAGTCCGAGTGACATTTGTGTGGTGCTGAATGACGACGAACAACGAGACAATCAGAATCCACCATCTCGACGGACACGAAACCCGCCACTGTGGCGAAACCGTTGTTGTCGTCGTCGTTGTCGTTGTCGTCGACAACAACAACAACGCCGCTGCCGCCTGTTACAAAAACGTCAACTGGAATAGCCAACAGCAACATCAGCAGCAGCAACAACAACAACAACAACAACATCAGCAACAACAACAACAACCACATTAACAACGACAATAACATTAGCAACAACAACAACAAGGCGACAGCGATCGATCGAAACGAGCTCTGATGGGCGGCTGGTCGCAGGCGACCGTCGCCCACAAGAGCCGCCGCTGCGCGTTACCACCGGCGCAGAATTATCATTTTCATCATCATTGTTGTTCTTGTTGTCGTTGTTCTTGTTGTTCTTGTTGTTGGTGGTCTTCTTCCTATAGCCATCATCATCATCATCATCGGCATCATTCATATCATAATAGTAAGGAGAAAAAAAATCCTTATTATTATTGTTGTCGTCGTCGTTGCTGCTGCTGTAATTGTTCCTGTTGTTGTTGTTGTTGTTGGTTCGTGCTTTTGCTGGTCGCGGCCGCTTCTGAAGTCGTCACCAGCAGAACCAACACCAGAAGCTGTATCTACAGCAGCGACTCCAGCAACTGCAACAGCAACAACAACAACAACAATAACAACTATAACAACATTGGCATTTTTCTCGCCATTGCTGACGATCAAATCGCCACCCCAGTTGTTGGTGCTGGTGTTGGTGTTGTTGTTGTTATTGTTGATGGAGGAGGTGATGGTGTTGTTGTTGTTGATGTCGTCGCTGCCCCGGCTTCCCTTGTCGCCTCTGATGACGTCCAAACATCATCATCATTCTTATTATTATTATCATCGCCGCCATCATAATCATCATCACTACCAGCAGCATCATTGTTATTATCATCACGATCTACTTCACACGAATAGAAGAACAACTTCTAGTCGAATCGGCGGTCGTGCAAAACCTACTACCCTCCGAGCCCCGAGCCCCGTACAACCTATGTATCAACAACAACAACAACATCAACAACGACTACAACAAACACTCTGCTCGCTACCTTAATGGCCGCCGCTGTTCTATTAATTAATGAATTATTGAATTAACGAATAACTAAGTAAGCGAGTTAAGCAGCGAGCTTGCAGTATCACCATCCATCCAACCAGCCAGCTTTTCTAAGGATATCAGGCAGCAGCAGCAGCGACCGTGGCAGAAACAACAGCAATGGCAACGAGAGCAACAACGTATTCTGTTCTTTTTTACGTACGTTAGTGTGGTAGTGATTCGTTGCTTAGTGCTCCGACTGTCGTGGAGGATATACTTCAATTAAAAGGCAGCAGCAAGTTCTGCAGAAGCAACAACAACCACAACAACAACAACAACAACGACGACAGCCACAGAAGACAGTGCGACGTCGATGCCTTGACGTCTGTTTGGTGTGCGGCTCGCAAAGTGAGCAAGAAACAAAAAACGTCGAGTTTAATAAACAAAACTGATGGTGGGTGATGTGGCGCTGGACTGACTAGTGTTGGTGGTCTAATGGATTGATTGATTGATTGATTGATTGCTGTCTCTATTGAATGGTTGGTTGGTTAGTTGGCGCTGAGTAAAAAGACAAGAGGGAGAAGCTGGACTCGAAAAAATCTTGTCACGGTGCCGTCGCTGCAGAAAAAGCGTACGGACAAAAAACAACCACAAAATAGCTACTGTAACGGCATCAGCAACAACAACAACAACATCTGCAGCGACAGAAGCAAGAGCTCTATAGCAGCATTAGCAACAATAGGAACAGCAACAACAACAACAACAGCAACAACAGCAACAACACTCGGAGGCCACTGTGCCGCCACGCACGGGGCCGCGTAATGCCGGTGCGAAACGCGTCATGAGCCGGCAATCCGACGGTGGCCCGGTTGCAGGGACCGGGCCTCCTCAACAAGCTAAAGCGACGACGACAACGACGACAACAACAACGCCAACATCATCGTCGTCGTCGTCGGCGGGGGCGGTTGGTGCCCCCGCAAGTGTTGCCGCTGTCGGGGGCACCATTTCTGCCGCCTCCGCCGCTGCTGCTGCTGCTGCCGGGGGCACCGGTACGACAGCAACAACAACAACAACAACAACCTCCACCCCGGCCACCAACAACAGCAACAGCAACAGCTGCAGTGACAACAACAACAACAACAGCAGCAGCGGCAGCCCTGCGTACCAATCAAAACGACCCCCCGGAAGACCTCGCAAGCAGGTATGTAAGCTCCACGAAGCGGCGGAACCGGATAATCAGCTCGGATTGACACTAATCATATAGTTATCATCATAGTTAAAGTAAAAATTCGAAGAGGACGAAGAGTAACAACAATACTTCGTACGTACCTGACATGACATTGACTGTTTTCGAGGCATTAATGCCATACAACCTCCGAGCTTGAGGTGGACGAGGTGGCAAGGAGGTGCAGATTTCACACCACTAATGAGCGCCGCTGCAGCGACGTATGAGCTTCAAGCATTTCCGCAACCTCTCGTGTACTGGATATGTACACAAGAGAACAATTATATATATATATATATATATATATATATATATATCTATATTCGTTTTTGTTTTGGTTGTTCCTCTGTTTATCTCCTCTTTATTTGTTTTTTCCTATCTCGTTCCTACTCGCTACGCGCTGGGCTATCTAACTCCTGAGTGTGACTCCGTCAGAGAGTGTTGCCATTTGTTTAGTTGTTTGTTTGTGTATGTGCTTATCTCTTATACCTGTGAGATAATATAACCCCCGCGTTCTTGCCCTCGGTCAAGCAGCTGCGGCGGAGCAATAACAGCGGCAGTTCGGCTTGATTTGTTGGAAAAAATACAACAAAGACTCGTATTCTTTTTATTAGTAGTAAGAGTGGTAGGAGCACAGTACAAATACGTCGTCACCATTAAATGCTACATGAGATTTGATCGAATATTCATCTATACGTCCATATCCATGTAAGTCACTGAGGTGATTGATTGCAAGGCATGCATTACTACATATGTATGCCGATAGAACTTTTACTAGCGATGTCATATGTATGCATGTATGCCGACAGAACTTTCACTGGCGCGATGTTATCAATTATCTAGTTAATGGCTGTCTTCTCATCATCAGCATCATCATTATTATCATTATCATCATCATCATAATTGTCAGCACGATCTATCAGCCACAGCTCACACATACTATTATGCCCTGTTAGCTAATTCACAGCAAAATCAATCAAATGAAGCTGCAGGCGGTTGGTGTTGTGTACTTTCGCGATCATTGTGTAAACTTGAGCACAATTTCGTTTGCCTGTATTTCAACAGTCGAACATTGTGGGGTAGTCGTGCATTGGACTAAACGCAAGCTCTCGCTGCGTTTTTTGTTGTTGTTGCCTTCGTAACTCAAAGCGCCACCGTCCTCGATTTGTTTCTATTTCTTAATATAAAGGGGTATCATTTTTGCACCAGGCAACTTTACGTTATATTTCTTTTTTTTTTTAAGTCTTTACCATGCTTGTCTTATGTAATAATAATAAAAACTTTCCCCTCGGCGCGTCAGTTGAGGCGTAAATTTTTTCCGTCATTATAAACAACTAAAGTTTGCAAACGCAAACAACTTTAGTAATAAGTAAAGCTCATTTTATTACTTGAA
The DNA here is from genome assembly GCA_003439945.1 of Dermanyssus gallinae. NCBI lineage: Eukaryota > Metazoa > Arthropoda > Arachnida > Mesostigmata > Dermanyssidae > Dermanyssus > Dermanyssus gallinae. The sequence goes on from QVRM01001595.1 coordinate 899,083, forward strand.
AGAAGATCTTTCATATGTGATTGTGCGATTTAGTTCTGTCACACGATCTCGTTCTAAAGGAGGCCTAAGGAAGTTACGTTCAAAGCTCATATATCAGTCTATGTCTTCTATGCATCTCAATTGTTTTGCGTTGTGTTTTGACTGTGTCCTTTGTTCACGGTTGATGATATGTTTTTTCATCTTATTGTAACGCTTGTTTAATGGTTACGTGTTTCATTGGGAGTCCGGAGCCCTATTTAGACGTGGCTCTATTTATTAACTGTGTAATTACATGTCAAATATCGAAACAAGTATCTGGTGAATTGACAATGTACAGCACATATTTGAACAGTGCTTTTCGAATGTTGCTGAAGATCGTCTTGTTGAGTGTTGCGTTTTCGTAATACATTATCATCGTATTTATTTCACTCGTATTGAGTATGCATATGACATAAACAATCATACAGATTATACAATCATACAGTCAGCTGCTCGCGGCATGTCATTCGAGAGAGGCAGTGCAGTGATCTCCTCGCAAGGGCCAGGCAGGCAGACGCATGAAACTTCGTACACACCCGAGAGCACAGTCGACAGACGCACTCGGTGTACTCTTCGTGGAAGCTCGTATTCGAACAAACCAGGTGATGATAGCCATGAACTATGTATCTGGTATAGACGTGGCGATTGTCACATGCAAGACCAGACCAGAGATGAGAGGCCCTGAAAATATCCAGGTCTCCGACCTCTCGTCGGACTTGTTCAACTTTATTTTCCCATTCCGAGATAAAGCTCTCGAATGGTACTGTCTTCAACCTCAATCGAATTATCTCAACAACTGGTGCACAGCCTGACATTAGGTAGACAAAGCGGCTCCTTGCCCGCATTGTCAGGCAAAGTATTCGCTTCATGTACATTGTAAAACCCCTTTCAAGCAAACCAAAGTTTGCCCGAGTGAGGTGTTCCCATACTCTGTCAAGACCATACATCAGCGCTGGAACAATCTTGAGGTAGAAAAGCGCCACTGCCGTCGGGACGGACAGTCGCCGGACATCGCCTACCTCTCCATAAAGAGAAATTAGGGCTGTACGCGCTGCCTCGACGATGTGAGCAGTGAAGGTCGCCGAAGCCCCAGATACCGGAAAGAGTTAACGAATTCCAAGGATTGGCCGCCGCAACGTATAACGTCTTTAGCAGACAATCGACCTCCTCTTCTAAATTTCATAGCCTTGGTCTTCATGGCGTTTATTTCCAGCCCTCTTGAGACAAGGAACACCTCCGCCAGAGAAGTGATGCGCTTGATGGCACCCAGGTCGTGATGAGCGACCACTATGTCATCTGCGTACATCACAACTGTGGCCTTCTGGAACTCTTGTCGTGTATAATCGACAACATTGGCAAGCAGAAGAGTGAAGGAGACGCAGCTCAGTGGGTCGCCTTGCGGGGTTCCCACATTTTGCCTTACCTGCAACACTTCCTGCTCACCTTGTACCAGTAAGGTGTCCTCATCAAAGAAACTGGAAATTACGCTCAGAAGAGAGCCATCAACCCCTGCGTATCGGAATGACTTCACCAGGAGATCTCGAGGTGCTTTGTCGAAAGCCTTGACGCAGTCTATAAAGACTGCATACAAATGGCCTCCGGGCATTGCCACAGCTCGCTCTATCTCTGACTGAAGCACATGGATTGCATCACGCGTTCCTCGACCTCTTCGAAAGCCGAATTGCTCCGGTAGAAGGGTCTGGTCGACAACGTACTCGATCCGTTTTATAACCAATTTGCAGAAGATCTTCTTCAGCGTCCTTTCAGACGCTATACCGCGGTATAAGTTTGGGTCTCGTCTGTCATCACCATGCTTGCCCTTAAATAAAAGAGAAAGCCTGGCGATATGCCAAGCTCCTGGCATTTGTCCCCCCTTCATGATCTCGCTGAAAAAAAACAAAGATGGTTTGCTAAAAATGGCTCAGACTGCACCCAGTGCTCATAGTACACTTGGTCTGACCCCGCACTCTTTCCTCTCGGAAGAGAGTGCAGAACCTGACTTACTTCTTCTACCTCAAAGGGCAGATTCATAGTATTCTGCTCCAATGTGAGCGGGTGCTCAATCATTGGAGCCAGGCGTACCGTCTCGCGGTTATATAGAAGACCGGTCAGGTGACTCGTTACCTGTTCGTCGATACATTATCGCGTCTGTCAAACGGCAGAGTCGATTTTTGTTGCTACGTATGTATGCCGACGGAACTTAGCGTGTTCATTATCGATGTCATATGCAATTAAATAATTTATTCGTTATCTGATTGCTGTATTGGTTGGTGATGTGCCATTGTGCTTCGACGTATGGAAATACTTCGTCTACAGGTCACTCTTTTAACGACCTCTTTTTTAATTGTCAAACGTTGCGGTTTCCCGTTGGTAAAGGTAGAAAGATCTGCAAAACGAGCCCAAAACGTTCTTTGTCGGCGTGTTTGTGTTTGCGTGTCGGCAGTGTTTACATTTTGTTGTCGAATACTACCTAATCGGATGTTTTACGGAATGTCTGAATGTGAATATTCTGTATGATTGTGATTCATACACGTTTTGTAGAATTTACCTGAACATTCTTGCCTAAGTTAGTTGTGCCACTGTCCTTTGTGCTGTTCAAATCATTCAATGTTAGTTATGAGAGTGACGCCTGTTAACGTAGCATAAATGAGCATTTGATTGATCTGGAAAAGTGTAATCTCCTGTTTTATTTTCCGATAGATGCTCTGAGTTTATATTGGTACTCAACACCCGGTTGCTCATTCTCTAGCTTTGCTATCGTTTTCTTAGCTTCGGATCATCGGCGAGTTCATGAGTCGATGCTATTTCACGTGTCAGCTATGAGCATTATCTTATCCGACAAAACCCATAGACGTTCGCTCGAACAAGGAATTGAAACAACTTAAGAATAATGCAGTTATCGAAGCAAGATTAATTCTCCGTTGTCGAATTGTTGTTCTAAAGCTAATTGGCGTAACAGCTCGACCGGCCTGCCGGGAGGGAAGTCCCTCGAATCATGAGCTAGAAACCCAGGTTGAATGCATGCTCAGTGTGGCCTGCCTATTTTAGATTAGACATAGGTTGGATAGAGGATATTCACTCATCCGTCGAAGCTAACGATGCGAATACGTGTTTGCCGTTTACTCCACGTTATCGATCGATTGATGATACTCTTACAGGTACCGTCGGAGCTGATCCTACAACGTAAGAAGATCGGCTATTTTCCCGGCCGTCCGCGAGGCTCCGTTCGAGTGCGCAGAAAACCGGCGTCGCTCGAGGACGGTGCGAGCCTATCGAGTGGGGCGGCCTCGGTCGAAGCCTCTACTGGCCCACCCGCACCTCCGCCACCCCCGCCGCTTCCGCCACCCTCTCCCGGAGGCGTCGGACTTCACGCGACACCTTCTCTAACACCTCAGCGCGCGGCAACACCGTCTAGCGGACTGCAGCCGCCGGCCAGTCTCTGTCCCGACGAACCCGAACTAGCCGAGGGCCTCATTCAGGGCGCCCTGACAACTACGACAACTGCAGCCATCATGGCCGGGCCTTCCGATTCTGCGTAGGTGTTCAGTGATAGGGTTTTTTTTTGCTTTTGTACTGTTACTGTATTGCTTCCACTGTTGTTGATTGTTTTCCTTCTGGATTCACTAATCGCTGATTTCACTAACCATCATACGTTGACAATGACAGTAATGACAATGATAAGTGACATAACGGTGAACTGTGACAGTTCACCGTTGTGTTCAAGTTCAACTCTTTTCTCAACGGAGGAGGGGGGGGGAGGATGAGGACGAGGGAAGACCATACGAAGTAGAAGAAGAACAAGAAGGCGAAATACGAGAGGAAATTCTATAAGCTAGCGCTCTCGCACACATCCAACGACGCAAAACGACGAGCATAATAACTTAACTTGATCTTGTTGTTTTTTGCCTTTTTTTGTGTGGTCGTCGTCGTCGTCGCCGTTAACCGACCGCCGTTGTCGACCGACCAAACAGGGTGGACGAGCCGCTGTGTGGCCTCTGCAATCTGGCCGAGCGCAATCCCTACCTATCGTCGCCGTTTCTGTCGGCGCGCATCGGCCCCACGAAGTCGGAAGGCGCGGGCGGTGGCGGCGTCAGCGGCAGCAGCACTAGTGGCTGTGGCGGGAGTGGTGCAGGTGGTACCAGCAGCTGCAGCAGCAGCGCTGGCGGCGCCGCTGGAGGACCTGCAGGAGTAGGAGCTGCAGGTGCAGGAGGAGGAGGAGGCGGTTGCTGCGGAGGCGCTAGCGGTGGAGCCGGCAGTGGCAGCGACGTTGAGAAGCCGCCCAAGCGACGGCGCATCCGAACGTCGACAAAGTCGGGCGCCGACGGCAACGCCACCTGTCTCGAGGACATCTGCAACGTCGGCGTGATTCCGCCCGGCGACGAGCCGCTCGACGTGGCGGCGGTCGCCGACGCCCAGGGCACGGTGCGCGTGCACACCGTGTGCGCTCGGTGGTCGGCTGGCTATGAGGCCGCGCGGCCGGGCGCGCTCGAGGCGCTGCTCGATGAAAGCCTGCGCCGGGCCTGCAGCCACTGTCGGCGGCTCGGCGCCTCGGTGAAGTGCGCGTTCGACGGCTGCGGCCGGACGTTTCATCTGCTGTGCGCCGTAGGGGCGGCGTGCGCCATCGACGGCGCACGCAAACGCATCTACTGTCAGGGCGAGCATTCGGCCCAGCTGAAGCTGACCTGCGACACGTGCACGAGGCCGACCGACACCCGCGAGAGCCTATGGTGCACGGCCTGCTCGAAGTACTACCACGTCAGCTGTACGGATACGCCGCCAGGTACGGTGTATACGCTAGACGGCCGTGAAAAATTGTCCAGGCAGCATACATCAGACGTACATACTTTTATGTCGCTGTTGCTGTTGTTACAACAACAATAACCACCACAACCACAACAAAAACTACAATTCAATGCAATTACCTAGCAGTCAATCCTCTGTACCAGCTACCGGTCACACTTGACACGGTACAGTTCGCTCGCTGGCGACAGCTGGCGTCGTTATAGTCACAGTTTTGTTCTTAAGCATGTGATATATGTATTTGTGTATCTGCTAGGCATGTATAGATGTTTGTGTATATATATATATATATATATATATATGCGTATAACAGATCCGTTTTCGTGCATGATTTCTGTTTGCCCGATGTGCGTACATACCATACAGGAAACTGTGTCTGTTAGACATTTTTGTGAATACTAATAACAACAACAACAACAACAATACTAATATTGTTTTTATTTTGTTGTGGTCGTGTTGCGTGTGTGTGTGTGTGGCGTCAACCTCGACAGGTACATCGGTCGTGTCCAACCTGCGAATGGGGTGGCTGTGTGCGGGCTGCCGCGCATGTCCGATCTGTCACGGCGGGAGCCTCGAACGAGCTGTGACGTGCGACTCATGCCGAAAGTGCTACCACATGCAATGCGTTCGGCCCGCACTCAACCACCTACCGAAGCACGGCTACAAATGCGTACTCTGCCGCTTCTGCGGCGACTGTGGATCGCGAACGCCGGGCTCCGGACCTTCGTCGCGTTGGCACATGAACTACACCGTATGCGATTCCTGCTATCAGCAGCGCAACAAGGGCATGAGTTGCCCCCTCTGCGGAAAAGCCTATCGAGCTTCGTCGTCGTCGAAAATGATTGACTTCACACAATGCTCCACCTGCAAAAGGTACGAGATATATATATATATATATATATAGATATTACATACCATTGGTTTATTCCCAAACTTTGCTATTGCAAGGCCCCACCTAATCTCGAGGAAAAATCAACCCATGCTAAAAAGTATAATTGGGCGATCAATTCTGGGCTTGAGCTAAAGTGTTGCCTACTAGTTGGACGAGAACCACTTCTTGACACGACGAGATCACTTGCATTTGTGGCAATATTGGTAGACTTTCTAAAATGAGCCTGTGTGTGTTTGCAAACCTTGACAGTCTGTTCCCGATGGTATTTGCACATCTTTCGCGAAGTGAGCGATCTATTGTTATCGACATTTGATTCCTCAGAAAGCACTTCTTTCGGAGTTAGCCAAGCTCGCCACTGTGGCAACCAATACAAGATCTTAGAATTTCGTCTTACGGATTAGTTTCCTCCGCTTGCTGACATTAAATTATATCGTGCTTTCGATATGGTTCTCTTTGATACGGTCAGTGCCGTTAACGACCCCAGCGAGTCGTACCAGTGGAGCGGCGTTTGTTTAACGGTGCTGGCAAAGGAGAGGAGGTTTTGTTGACATGCAAGTTACGCATATGTTTAGTCTGTTCCGTTGTTTAGGACATGTGCATGTTTTCTGGCTGAGCTGCCGACGTACGTGCATGTCACTATAGTCATTGTAGCGCTACTAAGCCTCTGGAGACGCCCATTGCCAGAATTCAGTTGAAAGGAGTTGAACGTATTGTGGTACAATCTGGCGTCGGTTGTGAACGTGTAGCAGCCTGTGTGCATTAAGATTTGTATTCGATCGACAACCTCCAGCCTACGTGGCACACATTCATTCATTATGTATAACAAAACAGTGTATGACTGATTTAAAAAAAAAGGAAATCTAACCCCTTTTAACAAAGAAAAAATGCACATTTGTGGAAGTACCGTGATGTGTAACGTGGCTACGATGCTTACAGTGTTCATATGATGGCTCAAGTCCTAGGTGTTTCAATCATCAAAAGGTGCCATAGAAACACAAGGATATACACATGAAATAATAGTAATGTTTGGCTGAAGGAATATTCTTATTTTATTTGATAGTTTGGACACACAAATTCCGTTTCACCTCTATTCGCGGCAGCTAAACGTTTTGTCAGTATTACGCGTTAAATTAATTATGATATATTGGTGAATGACAACAATTCGGCCAGTTTCTACTTTATCAGCTGTTTTTGCTGTACACAAGACGCAATCCTACAACAAAATCGAATTTTGATGATAGTGTTATTTTAGCATTTTTTGTAATACAAGCTGGATTCTCTGGGGGCGTAATTTGACTAACTTATCTGCAAGTGCATCCTTAGGTTGTGACTATATTTAATATCAATAATGATGACGACTAATAATGCTATAGTATTAGTCGTACAGTAATCACAAGCAGTAATAAGTGAATACCAAACAATAATTGCGTTTAGGCAACGAAAAACGAATAGTTGCTATGACATTCTATTTTTCGCTCGTCACCGTCAACATTAACCTTTTTTTTGCTGGTGCGATTTTTGTGTGCTCTGTTTTTCTTCGTTGGTTTTGGTGTCTTTCCATTGGTGTTTATCGTCAATCGTGTACGACGACCAGATACATTCATAACGATTGCGATCCGGCCATAACGAGTGGTGACCTACGAGATCATCGGGACTATACTTGCCCGCCGTGTCTGCAACCGCGCGCGTCGGCGGATGTTGATGACGCGTTGTCCTCCTCAACGCCGTCACTGGCTACCGACGGAAGCAGCGGTGCCGATGCGCCATGCCTTTCGCCAGTGACCGTCGAGGAGGCGACGACGGCTATCGGCGTGGGAAACTACGGCGCGGGCAAACCCATGGGCGCCATGGGCGCGATGGGCCCCATGGGGGCACTCGGGGGAGCGTCGCGCGGCAAGGGCCTTCGAGGCATGCGGAGACCGAGGGGCGCTGGTCGTGGCCAAGTAGGGCGGCCGCCGTCCAACGCGCTGAAAATGCGCACCAATTCGCTCAGCCGGTGGGAGTCGAGTCAGTCGGCGGTAGTCCAGCCGACCAAGCAGGTAAAGAAGGACTTCGAGTTCGAGCGCGACGCGCTGCTCAACGTCGGCGGCTGCGGGGGAAACGCGGCGGGCAAACTCACAGACGAGGAGGCGACCCAGGAGTCGAAGGTCGTTCTGTTCTCGGCGAAAGACAAGTTTGTCCTCCTGCAGGACATGTGTGTTCTTTGCGGCAGCTTCGGTGTGGGCGAGGAAGGACGCTTGATCTCCTGTGCACAGTGTGGACAGTGCTATCATCCATACTGCTGTAGTGCCAAGGTGACGCAAACAACGCTCAGCAAGGGCTGGCGTTGCCTCGACTGCACCGTATGCGAGGGCTGTGGCCACCAGAACGACGAGAGTCGTCTGCTTCTGTGCGACGACTGTGATACGTCGTACCACACGTACTGCCTCAAACCCCCGCTAGAGATGGTACCGCAAGGCACCTGGAAGTGCCAGAACTGCGTTGTGTGCGTCTTTTGTGGCTCACGTAGCCCGGGTCCGGAGGGCGCTGAGTGGCAGGCCAACTATACGCAGTGCGCTCCGTGCGCTTCGAAGCTTCGCTGCGTGATCTGCTCTCAAGAGTACCAGGAAGGCGACATCATCATCGAATGTGAGAGGTGCTTACGTTGGCTACACGGCCGATGCGACGAGATCACAAGCGAGGATGACGCCGAGCGCTGCTGCGATTTAGGCTACACTTGTCTTCTATGCCGGCCAAAGGATACGCTGCCGGCGCATCTTGTGCATGACCTACTGATGGACTCGCCCTGCCCATCACCAGTACCGCAGGAACAAAAGCAGAAAGCTCACCATCTCGTCGATGGTGTCTATCTAACGGACGTAGGCCTGAACACTATTAAGTCGCTCACACTCGAGCCCCCGAAGAGGACGCGCACCGTGAAGCCCAAGGATGCGATGGGCAATCGGCTTCCCTCGCTTCCAAGTCTGCCAACGTTGTCAGGCTTGTCGGGCTTACCGGGCATGGGCCAACGGCGCGCCACCTTAGACGAACTGGCTGACGGCAGTGATCCGTTCGAGTTCGAAGCTGATGGAATCCTCGAGGGCCTCGAGGGAGACGAGGAAATTAAACGCAAAAAGAAGATCCAGAAGCTGGGAATTGGCGGCTTTGTGGCCAATGCACGATCGCGAGCCATGTCAAGTAAGGATGACGCCACGTTCGCCGTAGAAGCGTCAGCCACCATGCAGCCTTTCGATGACGACAAGGAGTCGTCGGCGATGAAGGACGGCCCGGACTCGGAACGGGCGCAGCGGCAACATCGAAGGAGGCGGCCAAAGAAGAAACGCACCATCGAGGAGAGTATGCCATTGCATATACAGGAAGCTTTCTTTGGCATGACGCTGCTGAGCGCCACATCGAACGCCACCACCGACACTTTCGAAGATCTGGACAGTTGTGCGTCGGATGCTCCAGCTGTTGACGACGGTGATCGAAAACCGCCGTCGCGACCAAGCCCTGTTCGACGGAAGGAGCCGATTGTTCCAGTCGCCGAGTCCCGTGTGGGCCCGCCGGACACGCCGACGCCGAGCGTACCGGTACAGGGCCAAAGTGGTAGTACAGCGGGACCAGGTGGAGCTGAAAACGCTGGAACCGCCGGCAGTGCTAGCTGTCCTGGCAGTGGCGGTGGTAGCGGTGGAGCTGGTGGTGGCACTGGCATGGCCGCAGATCTCAGCATTGATGACAACTTCGTCAATCAGATTGAGTATGACGAACTTGGGGACCTTCTCCCTTCGGACCTTCCACAAGAGCTGCGGGACGATGAACTCATGGATATGATCATGCAGGTAAGCCAAGTTTTTCTAGCTATTTAGATTTCCTTCTCACATATATTCGTGTGGTGGCATTAGCTCTCTTACATCTATCTTTGCATTGACGCTACGGATTTCGCTTTAGTGCAGTTTTATCTTTGAATTTGTCGGGAAGACACGGAAGCTGCCGAGGAAGGTAATGTGGCTTTGAACTTTTACCAATATTCTTTTTTTACGTTCACAGGAGGCGGATGCTACAGGAGGTCCTAGCGTGGATACTGCTGAAGCACTTCTGGCGTCCCCGCTGCCTCATATGGACGGACAAGATGTGGAGGATGTGTTTAAGGGCGTACTAAGTCCGTCGGTCGAGGGCCGACCATCGGCGAGTGGTCAGCCCTCTCAGACGGCACAGAGTGGATGTCAACCACCATCAACAGTTGCGACAACAAGCGGCCCATCGGCCATCCAAGACCGTCAGGGGATTTCTGCACCGTCACCGGCACCCTCGTGGTCCTCGCAGGACTTAGATGAGGTGAAAGATCTAGAAAGACAGGAGCACCTATATATATATATATATATATATATATATATGGGGACTGTCTACACGTGACAGTCACAATACGCGCCCAATAGGCACATTGGGTTAGCCAATCCATCGTGATATATATATATATATATATATATATATATATAAACTTAATAGCCAATCCATCGTGATATATATATATATATATATATATATATATAAACTTAATAGTATGGCTTTCTCCAGAAAATTATGTCACGGGCCATCTCTTCACTTACCAAGTGCCTCGACCGAAAATATACCAGCCTATATGGCATTTTATAGATTACACTGCTTTCTTACATTCTTCAAACATGACGTTATGCTCGTTTGTATTTCGAAGTTAAGCCGCATGTTACGATCTGGAACTAAGCGTATTGGCCCTAAATGTCTCCCATTATTATAGCTTCCTTATTTCGTCTTTTCCCCTGTGTGTCTTTGTAATAGTCATGATTAGCCATGCTGGCCAAGCATCTTACGTTTTTGAGACTAGAATACAGATGGCAAAATGTAGAATAGTGTAAACTCGAACTTATGCAATTATAGTTGTCAATGGATATCTAATACATCTTGTACGGTGTCTACAGGTGGCCTCAAATCACTCCGGCGGCTCAAGTAACAAGAACAACATGCTGAAGTGGGAGCCAGACGAGGCTCTGGCTGAAAAGGCCACAATTTCAATGGTGCTCTACGCCAACCTTAACCACCCGACTCTTAAGCAGGAGTTTCCACAGTGGCCTGATCGCGCCAAGCAGATCGCCAAGATATGGCGCAACCTGCCCACTGACAAGCGTGCCCCCTACCTTCAGAAGGCGCGTGAAAACCGGAAAGCGCGCGCAGTACTCGAGAAGACCACGGTAGGCAGTAGTGGCCCCACTAACGCCTTACAGCAGAATTCGTCAACTTGGAAACAAACTGAGGTAGGGGTTTGACTATTTCATAGAAGGAGTTTTCGGTGTATGGAATCACATAGTGTATGGAATTGCTTCACTACTTGATTACAGGATATCGTGGTTTCGCTTGGTGTGCCCTAAGTTTCGTGAGGACTTTTTTTACTACTTTCGGTGTTCTGCCATTTTAGCTTGTGTTAACCTTGTAAAGAACCGGAAATGTATAATAGTTAATAGGGGGTGGTTGTCATGATGTTAAAGTAAACAAATAAAAGAGCTTTGACCTAACAATATTTTATTTGCGTTCACAGCGGAAAACAAGCACGGCTTGGCCAAGCGGGGGCGTACCGGCAAGCAGCAGAGCGCCTGCAGGGGGCGGAGGGCCTCCGCCTGCCGTTGGGTCAGCACAGCAGACATGGTCCGGCACGACAATGGTTGGTGCAGGAGCGGGCATTGTGCCTAAACAGGAGGTACAGGGCCCGCCGTCAGCGACGCCAACCGACGAAGGGTTGGATGATGACGATTTGCTAGGGCTAGGCGCCGACTTCAACATCTTGGAGTACGCCGATCCGGAAAACGATACGGTCACCTCGAGCAATTCGAACACCGGTGACGGCTGCAGTAAGGTTGCCGATGGGCTGCAGATAAAGGTCGAAGACAAGAAGGATGCCGTCAACGTCCTGGCTCACGCGGATGCGGCAGACGGTGGCCGCTTACTGTTGGGTGGCCTTGCAAAAAGCAACAGCAGTCAGGACAGTAGCGGCGGAGTAGGAGACGGCGTCGAGTCGGCTGACGGGGACGGGCTTGCCAAGAACCATGATGACGCTGGCCTTCTGAGTGATGTCGAGTTCGAACGACTCAAGGCGGAGATGTTCAGTACAGCCGAGGAGGTGTTGGCAGCCAACGCCGCCACTTCGCGTTCGACGCAACCGCCCCAGCCGATGGTCCCAGCGGTGAACCAATGGTCTCAGCCGTCACATGTCCCTCACGGCAACCAAACGCCACCGCAAGCGCAAGCGGAGTTTGCGCATGCCACGCCCGGTATGGCGCAAAGTCACGCACAGGGACCGCCGCATCAGCCTCATGGGCCGCCGGGACAGCAATCTCAACCAGCGTTGATGCAGCACCAGCCCCCGCCAGGTGCACAGGGCATGATGTCATCGATGGGCCCGACTAGTCATGGGGCTCATGTTCCGCCCCCACACCACATGAATCATCTGGCAGCATCTGGTCACATGGGACCACGGCCCCTTAATCCGCATCAGCAGGTTATGCATCAACAACAAGGACATCCGCAAATGCAACACACAATGGTAGTAAACAAATGAATCAAACATATTTAGATGTACATACAGGGAAAGTTTTTTTTATCTAATTTCTCTCTCTATCTATATATATATATATATATACATATCTATATATATATATATACACATATATATATATATATATACATATATATATATATATATATATATATACATATCTATATATCTATATATATATATATATATATATATATGTAACAAGCTAGAGACAAAGTGCTCACCTTAGACTAAAAATCCTATTCAAGCCCGGCTTGTCTTGAAGATAACCCGCAGCCAGCATTAGTTAATGCAGATTATCCTGACCGATATGCACATACTTACATATACTTCTGTTTACAGGTGCGATCGCCAGTTCAGGTAGTTCCTCCAGGAGGCGCTGGCGTCCTGATGGGACGGCCTCCGGGTCCAGGCGGGCCCATGATGCCGAGTGGAGTCGGTGGCATGAATAACGCGATGCGGCCAGTCGGCCCTGGTGGCATACTTCCTCCCACGCAGGCACTGGCGCAAATGACGCAGAGCCAGCCGACCCCCGCGCCGGCTACGATTGCGCAGCAGTTCAAGCTACGAACTTTACAAGCGCCGCCCGTGCCTATTGAGGGCAGCGACGGAGCGTCGGCGCCCGAAGTGAAGTACAACTATGAGTCGTGGATGCAAAAGCAAGACGAGCTGCTATCCAACCAGAAGAAGTACCTCGAAACGGAAATGGGCAAACTGCGAAAGATCAAGAAGGCGTTGACAGCTAAACAGAGACAGCTGGCCAGGGCAGGCAGCGGACAGGAGCTGAACGACAACGACTCCAGGCAGCTGGCGTACGTGAACCGGGAGATGCCGGGTCTGCAGAAGTACCTCGAGCAAGTGAGGAAGCTTCATCGGCAGCACACGAACCTCATGCAGGAGTACCGCGTGAAGAAACAGCAGCAGCCCGCGCCAGCTCCCGGCCAGTCTCCGGGTCCGTTCGAGGGAGGATACGCGCCGCCGATGGGGGATCAGACACCGCCGGGGACACATCAGACTGCCCCAGGCAGTGGGCCACCGGCCGGCATGATGTCACCCCAGCAGGGAGGCTATTATCAGGCTCCCATGCAGGGACCGCCGGTGGCGCCATTGCCGCAGAGCATGCCGCCGTCGCAATCCCATCAACCGCCACCTCTGCCGCAGCAGCAGCAGCAAATGACGCTGCGTTTCCCACAGGCGCCCGGCATGCCAGGTGGCCCAGGTGGTGGCATGCCTATGGTGGGGCCGCCGCCGCCGCAACAGCGTATGATGCGGCCCCCTCCTCCCTATCCATCGGTGAAGCCCATGACGGGCGGCATGCAACAGGGTGGTCCAATGGTTCCGACAGGCCATTCCTCGCTTGGACCGATGGGCTCGCCTCAGCCACAGGCCAGCCCAGGTCTGGCGGCCAATCCCTCCTCGACTGTCGGCCCCGAGCTTTTCCGACAAGGTGGTACGCCCGAGTCTCCTTCGCATGATTCCCTAACCGCGACGACGGGCGCCGGCCCTCTAACCGGCAACATGGGCCTACAGCAGCAGCAGACCGGCTCGAACCAACCGAATCCGAACAATCCTCAACAGTACTCGCCCCGACACTCCACAGCAGGCCCGACGACGCCCCAACAGTGCTATTCTCCTGCTACGCCCCAAGGTTGTTGTGGGATCGGTTGAGTAGTGCTTTCTTGAGTGGTCTACGACGGTGGTCATAATTGCCAAATTTACTGTTTTACTTATGGTCGCCCAATTTTAGACGATGCACGAGAATATATACAACTCAAGGGTATTTATTCAGTGAGCAAAAAACGGATTGCGGTGTTTGCCAGCTGGTCATAGCGATATAATTGCGAATGCGTTACACAATGTAGAGTGCTTATTGTTGAAATTTCGTCGATTTGACAATCACGATTCTGTCCCTTTTATGTGGACGTTAAACGTCTTGTTTTGTTGCAGGTTTTACAACTAGTTAATAGGATCAAAGCCTCATAGTTAGCAAGGCTAACGTGTTTTGTTTCTGTTCTAGGTCCCCCGCAGGTGTTTTCCCCGTCTCCCGCTGGGGGGTCCGGAAGTGGCGGACAGGTATTCTCGCCAGGGGGTCTTGCGCCCACCACACCTGATCCGGCGAATCCTAACAGTAACTCCAATTCGAACCCCGCATTGTTACTCTATCTACGTCGAAGCCCAGGGCCTAGTCCCGCTCAGAGGACACCTCCACACTTCCCTGTAATGTCTCCTTACCAGGTAAGTGGATCTAGACTATCTGTCTAGTGCCACCTGGAGCACGTCGTTTTTTCCGATGCTCCACACTCGTTTTGTGTGAAATACAATACTAGTGACTTCGTGCTTAGCTTTACCGGCATGTAGAATTGGCGCATATAAAACAATTGCAATGCGCACATAGGCACTTAGGTTACATGTACGTCAATCCGAAATTACTTACAGTTCAAACGATATTTGCGTTTTGCCAGCGTTAGTTTGCGTCGCCACATTCTCCAGCTTTTACTTTCTTGGCGTTACTTCCCAATACTCTACGTGGTGCACGCGGTGGTGAGTATACTCATATTACTAAACGGACGTGACGTTGTCTGTTTCAAGGTTCAATCGCCTGCCGCGCCACCATTTTCTCCTCACCACGCGCCGTCGCCTGCGCCGTGCCCTTCGCCTGGACAAGCGGCTATGCACAGTCCAGCGCCCTCACCAGCGCGCTCGGTGCCATCCCCCAAGTCGAGTCCTATGCCACCAAACGCCGGCCGGGCCGGTGTCTACGCGGTAGGCATGAACAAGCCGGGCGGAGGTGGCGGTGGCCTAAAGGGAGGCTCACCTTGGTGGTGGACATCAGTCGAAGCCAGCCGAACGCGAGCTATACTGCTCGAGCGGCTTTGGAGCGTGGAAGACGACGACCTAACATCGGCCGAAGCCCGCGAAGACCTCGCCGAGTTGTTGGACTACTTGGAAGAGGAGATGTGGACCAGAATGCAGGACGAGGGGTCCACAGCAGTTGGCCGCCGGATGACCGAATTTGCGTCGGCAAGATCCCGGCCAGCGGCGTTCGCAGTCGGACTGGACCGCCGCCACGAAGCATCATCGGCCACCACGAGATGCCGTCCCGCCGCCATGGACAGCGACGATGATTATGATGATGATAGTAATAATAATAACAATCATAATCATCATCATACTAATAGTGATGTCGATGAGGATCATGATGACAACGGCGATGCTTATCGTCGCCGGCCTTGGCGGTGGCAGCACGGGCGGCTCCTCGGTGGAAATGCCGACTCGCTACCGGGCGCCAATGGCACGCAGACCACGTCAGCAGCAAACGCCTCTTCGTCATCGACCGGCGGCGATTTCGGCGGGTCGTCGTTCAACGTAGACGGCGACGTGGCCGAGCCGGGTGGCGTGGACGGCGTTGACGGCGTTGACGTGTCGACCAGCGTGTTCGTGGTGCAGTTCGACGACGATAACAATAGTCCCAACTCGGCGTTAGTGTCGCAGCCGGGCGGCGTATCCGATCACGAACAAGTAGCAGCTGTTGCGGCGGCGGCAGCAGCAGCAGCAGCAGTCGCAGCGGGGGAGCAGCTGCAAGAGCAGACGCTGGAACAGCCGTCCGAGCCGAGCGAGCCGGAACAGGCTCTTGGCGGCTCTCTTGAGCTTCGAGCCGAAACAGCCGGTGACGACGAAACTTTAGCTTGTTCGATGCAGATGCAGCATCAGCAGCAGCAGCAGCCCGTTGCAGATGTTGATCATCAGCATCAACCGAGTGACGACCAGTCCGAACATCATCATCAGCAGGAGCAGCATCAACTGAGTCAGGACCCGTCGGAGCATCATCAGCACCACGGTGACCAGCCGGACCCGGAGCAGGAGCAAGACCAGCCGCAAGAGCAGCATACGACGACGACAACATTGACGACGACGCCGCCGCCGCTGCGGGCTACCGCGACCGCATTTGTGGCCTCTGTAGTCGATGCTGCAGTTGATGACCACAACTATTTTAACGCACCATCCCTGCCTGCCGCTCCCGCTCCCGTTGCGGCCACCGTCCCCGCTGCAGCTCCAGAACCAGAAGCAGCCGCTGAAGGATCCGAAGAAGTTGAGGCTGGCGGCAGTTCGTCGTCTCCCCCGGGGCCTTCGGGCGTGTCTTCCATCATTGTCCCAGAGGAGGAGGAGGAGGAGGAGGAACAGGATCAGGAGGGGCAGGAGAAGCAAGAGGAGCAGCACGAAGAAGAACGGGAGGAGACATCGAACACGGAGATCGTGAGTGCAAACTTGAGCACGGCGAGTTGCAGCGGGAACACGGCAGATTCGGCAACGGCTGATTCGGCTGCCGCAGCGACCGTCTCTGCCGGAGCTGCGTCCACCGCAGCCGCCACGGCTGCCGCCGACTCACGACGTTTGGTAGTTGGCACTCTGATCTCAACAGCCACGAGTGGCACCCAACCAATAATGGCGACGGCAGTGGTCAATGGTCCTAGCAGCGTTGTTGCTGCATCGGCCGACGGTGAGCAGCAGCAACAACAACAGCAGCAGAGCAGTGAAATAGAGGGACGACAAAATGTGTGTTGCTCACCAATCCAGCCAGCTCAGCAGGCCTCCGCCGCCGACGAGGGCCACGACGACGACGATCACGGCGACGACGCATCGTTGTTTGCGGTTGCTGCCGATCAAAACCAGAAGAACGTTGGCGGATTTCTGCAAGCCACCTGTACGGCGACGGGTCCGACAGTCGAAAACGACCACGACGACGGCGACGATGAGACGAAGCAGCAAGAAGAGGTGGCGGCGTCCACGATGGCCACCGACCACGGTCTCGCACCACCAGTTGTATCAGCTTCATGCGCGTTGTTGCCGCTTACGTCGTCGTCATCGACAAAGTTGTCGTCGTCGTCGTCACCGCCACAACCACCGCCATTACTTCTGCCAGCGTCGGCACCGGCACCGGCTCCGGCCCTGAGCCTCTCACCTACACCTGTCGTGGAACACAACAACAATGACGACAGCAGTACACGGTCCACGACGACGACGCTCAGCTCGACAATGCAGCAGGATATAGAAACCGCCACGGCCGCCACGAGCATAGCTAAGCCCGTAACAGTCCAAATTGAGCGGTCAGAGAAAAAGTCAGCCGCTGGCGACGCGGATACAAAACAAGAAACTGAGGCAGACTCGGCGACAACGACGACAGATAGCCAACAACAGGTATGTGTGTGTGTTGCAATCTTCTTTCTTTTGTGTGTGTGAGAGAGAGAGAGAGAGAATTAAATGAGTTTCCGTTATTTAAATGAGTTTTTTAAATGCGTTTTCCAAGATGTGTACAAATATATATTTCACTTGTTTGCTTTATATGTGGTCGTGTTCCCCGTCCCGTTTGCATATATGTGTGTGTATGCATATAGCTAATCTGGGTCCGGTTAATGTTTATGGTGCGCTTTTTTTTCTCTATGCGGCTGCATGCATTTTTAAGCACGAATGTTCGCTGGTCGATTGTTCTTTTGTGACAAAAAGGATGGAACACTTTTCTGCTTTTTTGTTTGTCCAAGCCTCAGATGGCCTCTTTAAAGTTCTTGGAAGCTTGTTGATCTTTAACGAATTGCTCTCGCTAGAAGTCATAAGTGTTACGATGTTGCGCACAACCTAACCTATGTTTGCATAAATACCAAGCATGTTGACACCAAGCTCTAGGGCCACACTTCGAGCTTCTTCGAAGGATGAATGGCCAGTCTAGCTAATTGATAATGTGGTCTTCTGGAGAGGCAATTAGTCGTTAGCGTCCTTTGCAATTCATTCAAGCAAGCTTTTGCAGCACGTAGCATAGTAGACAGCTATTCGTAGTAGTGCATGCAGAAAGCGCTACCTTCGATTGCTATGCAACAAAAACGCACATCGTTTCTTGTCTGTTTTTGCGTTCTCCCCCTTATGTTGTTTCGCCCTTGTCGTGAGGGTCATGTGTTAGTACCACTACTGTAAGCTGCCTCGAGACTACGATTTGTTGTGTGACCTCGTTTTAATTGTCTCGCTTTTCTTCAGCCGCGTTGTGTGGGGAATCCTCCCCTGGACGCGTCCCTTGCTGGGATCGTCGGCGCAATGCCTGCTCCTCTGCTTGTCTCTATACCCCCGAGTCCATCAGCAGCAGCAACAGCAACAACAACACCTCCACCACCACCAGCAGTTCCCTCCCAACGGATACGGTTGTGCCAACCACAGACGTCATGCATGCCTGCTTCCCGCCTGACACAGACAGTAGTTCCCACACACACAGTGCCCACACGACCCAGTTCGTTAGCCCAATTACTTTCGTCGGCGTCACCACAAACTACAAGCCAAAGCATAGCGCCATTATATAGGCCAACACAACCCGCGGATCCGCGACAAATTCAACAGCAGCAGCAACAACATAAACAGCTGCAGCGACATGACGAACAACAGCTCTCAACCCAAATAGCCGCCAATCCAATCTCCGCTATTCCAACAACTTTTTCTGCGACCAGGACGATGACTCTAGCAGCAACGCGAACGTTTCCATCAATAAATGCTACAGCAGCAGCAACAACAACTGCTACAGCAGCAGCAACAACAAAAGCAGTAATACTCGTAACGACACCGACAGTCACAGTAGCAACAACATCAGGAGTAGTAGCGAAAGCAACAACATCAACAATAGCAGCAACATCAACAACAGCAGCAGCAGCAACAACAACAGTTGCATCTGTAGTGTTCTCAGCAGCTTCTAAGGCATTAGCGCCCAGATCCAATACGGGCTCCGTTTCCGTGGTGCCACAGCACTCGTCTTCTCTGTCAAGCTGGTCAAAGCTCGTAAGCAGTAGAGGCATCAGCGAGAAACAGCCGCCTTTTCGGCAGCAACAACAGCAGCAACAACAACAACAAAAACAACAACAGCAACAACAGCAGCAGCAGAAACAACACCATGACGCACAAAGGCCTAATCCACATGCAGTGGCACAGCAAGGAGATTTGCGACTTCGAATAATGAATCACGTGCCATCAGCGGCGATCGTGCTCAATCATCACGATGGTAACGGAGCTCCAATTGCAGACACGTCTTCCTCAGTTCAAACTGCAACATCTGCAAACGTCGTGCATACTACTACAACAACTACGGCTACTACTGCTGCAGCTGTTGTTTCTGCTGCTGCTCTTCCGCCGACCAGCAGCACTTCAACGATGATCAATGCTCCTATCCTTCCTGCCACGACCTCTACGATCAGTACAAGCGTTTCTACGGCGACGGCTACAGTTGTTCCTACAGTTGCTGCTAGTTTGTCCAATGCTAATACTGCGGCCCCAACCTGCCCTGCTGTTGGTGCTGCTGAGGCTGTGGCTTCAGTGTCTGCTGTTTCTGCAGTTACTGTCACTATAGGTAGTACAGACACCACAAGTACCGCGAGTGGTGGTGGTGGTTGTTTCACCCCTGCAAGCACTGCTGGTACTTCTAGTGCTGCTAGTGCGGCGACAAGCACGATCCCCTCGAGTAGCGCGACGAGCACGTCTTCGTTTCTGATTTCTTCCTCCCCCGCTCCCTGTTCTTCATCTTCTTCCCGATCCCCTGCTCCCTGCTCGTCCTCCACCTTTCCAGGCTTGTCGTCCAAGCTTTCTGTCATGTCCAGCGGACACGAGACACAGCTACAAGCACACCCACACCACAACCATCATCAACAACAACAACCACAACAGCAACAACAACAACAACAAAAACCTCAGCACCTCCTCCCCCACCACCAGCATCAGCATCACCATTCCGTTGCTGCGCTGCGTCTCCCTTCCGCTGTTTCTCCCGCTGCTTCGGTGCATCCTCCTCGACCTGCTGCATCCCATGTCCTGGCATCCGCCTTGACCTCTCCTCGTCCATTGTTGTTGCCTGCGGCTGCCACCGTGCACCCGCAGCCATCGCCGCCGGCGTCTCCGACACCCGGCGGGCTTTTTTCATCGGTACCATTTAAACAGAACGTTCTTTTGAAACAGCTGCTGCAGAACTGCCCTTCCGCGGAGACTGGTGCTGCGTCCAGCGTCGCCACAGGTGAGTGGACGGACGAACGAACGAGCGAATACATTGATTAAAACGTGTGCGATGAGAATTTATCTTTATGACAGATTGTATCCTACACATACCGTCCTACCGTCATCATAATCATTGGTCAGATTCTGCTACGTTGAAGAGATTTTCTCGAGGAGTGTTTGCTGACTGGTCGTTGTTTGTGGTTGACCGTCGCGGCTTGTAGGCGTTTCGGGAAACGGAGCTTCGCCGGTTGTGGTGATCAAAGAGACGCCACCTCTAATGACGTCGCAGCTGATTAACAACAACAACAACAGCATCGCCGCTAGTGACAACGACAGTAGTAGTAGTGATAGCCGCCTGACTGTCAACAGCAGTAGCAGCGACTGTAAGAACTCATCATGCATCACAGTTCCGGCGTCTCCTACACCAACAGTATCTGCAAGTGCGACAAGTTCGGCCAGCTACGCCGCTAGCCCCAGGACTTCGGAGCAAACAGTTCCACGATCAACTGGGGGTAAGCATGACGACAGCTTCGAGGCTCGCCACAATCAACAATGACTCACTCAGTAACCCCTTTATCTCCTATATGTTGCTGTTATCGCTGTGCCTGTGTCGAAACATCGATGCTGTCACAAACATGTGATGTTCGGTCTCTTTCGGATTTTCGGCGAAACCTATTTTTACGCGCGGTGTAGCCTGTAACAGTGTCCTGTCAGCAGCCTGTTTGGTTATGCCTATGTCACGATTTGCATATTGCAGTTTTCCTTTGTGGAAATACACGATTTTGACGTGACGTGTCCACGTTATTTGTAACGTTGCCGTAGGGAGCGAGTGAGTCAACTTCCCCAATGTTTCAAAAACTGTATTTTGATCTATATATGTAATCTAGTATAAGACTCAGAGAAAACTGTGTTTATTACCAAAACCAATAATGCTAATGTTTAATGATGTTTAATTTTTCTATTGAAATCAGCGTCTTTGGGTGCATCAACTCCGCCAGTGTCGTCGGCGGAAGTAACGGTGGCACCAGCAACAACAACAACAACAACATCAACGACAACAATAGCAACAGCAGCAACAACGTCGACGATAACAGCGACAGCCACGACGACGGCAGTGACAACAGCAGCAGTAGCAACAACAGTTGAAACAAAAGAAATACTTGCAGCAACAACGATGACACCGACAACAACAAAAACAATAACAACACCAACTACAACAACAGGTACAACAAAAATGACAGCAACAGAAGCAACACGTGCATCATCTGTAAAACCGGAAGCCGAGAAAGCACAAGCCGAGTTAGCAGCAATAGAACCAACCAAAGTGACTTCTTTGGAAACAACAGTGGCGACGTTGACAGCTGAGCCAACAACAGCAGCAACAACAACAACAACGTCAGCGACGGCGAAAACAACAACAACGAGAACAGGGGCGACGACAGCTTCAGTGACGGTAGAGGCGGCACCAACAACAACAACAACTATGGCCACAGCGACAACAACAACAATGGCCACAGCGGCAACAGCAACGGCAGCAGCAGCAACAACAACAACACCAAATCCTCCGAAAACAGCAACAACGACGACGATGACAGCAGCAGCAACCCAAAAAACAACAACAATAACTGCTGCAGCAGCAGTAGCAGCAACAACAACAATAACTGCAGCAGCAGTAGCGGCAGCTGCAACAACAATAGCAGCAACAACAACGACAACAACAACTACTACTACAGCACCACCAACAACAACTACTACAGCACCAACAACAACAACAACAACAACAGCAGCAGCAGTTGCAGCAACAACAACAGCAGCAGCCGCGGCAGCAACAACAACAAAAACGCCTGCAGCAGTTGCAACAACAACAACAGCAACAACAACAACAACAGCAACAACAAAAACGGCCGCAGCACCAGCATTAGTTGCAACAGCCCCAGCAGTAACAACAACAGCAACAACAACGGCAGCAACAGCAACAACAACGGCAGCAACAGCAACAACAACAACGCGAGCAACACCAATCGCGGCATCGACCACGACGCCAGAGGTAACTCAGGCTTCAGGAGGACACGCGACATCGGCTGCTCCCACTAGTCCGGAGGGGCTGCAGCTGAAACCGCAGTCGCCGGCCGCAGTCAGCAACGCGCAGGCGTCGCCGGCGACCGTTCCCAGTAGTAGTAGCAGTAGTAGTGACTGTACGAGCCCCAACAATAGCGCGACGCTCGCGAATAGTTCGCAGGGTGAACGCGCCCCTCCGCCGCCGCCTCCATCCGTTCAGCAGCAGACTGCCCTCGCTGTATCGAAGCAAACGGGCGGTCCGTCGCTCAGTCAGCCGTCACCGCCTCCAACATCTAGCCCGGTGGGGCAGTGCCCCGTTGGTTCCACTACTAGTCGGGCAACAACTGCAAGTGGACAGGGCAGTAGCTTTCTGCAGAATAGCCTTCAACAGTCCCAACATCAGAAAGAACAGCAACAGCAATATCAGCAGCAGCAACAGCAACAACAGTTGTCACGGAAACCGCAAGCACAAGTGATGCCGCAGCAAATACAACAAGCTGGGCATCACGTACCAACAACTCAGGTTAGTAGCGTTTCCACTACTGGAATTGGAGCTGGCCCAATGGTGTCAACAAACGTACCGTGCGAAAGTGCGAAACCTCTCAATCAACAACAGCAGCAGCAGCACCCCCATCAGCGGCAAGCCCTAGGTCTACATTCCTTGCCATCTTTGTCATCTACGGGACCTACGTCTGGCGTCATGCAGAGAAAACCTGGACCGACCATATCATCGCAATCCTTGCAACAACAACAACAACAACAACAACAACAGCAGCACCAGCAGCAGCAGCATCACCCGCAACAACAACAACAACAACCTTCACCCGTACCACCGCCGCCTCCACTACCTAACAGGGTAAGTCGATTTATCCGTAACATGTCATAAATAGTGTCAGGCGATCAATATGCTCACGGGGCAACCGAAATTACTAGAAAGTAGCGAAAGCAGTGATACTTTCCATAATAGCAATTAGCAAATATTGAGTTAAAGAGACCACGACTATTGTGTCGGCCGTTTCTTTCAGAATACTTGAAAAGTTCCCTTCTTGCACATGGTCTAAGTTGGTGTGCCATACTAGATGTTTCTGTAGATCAAATTTCATTAGGTTCTAGCTGGTAAAAGTACACGGCAACCAGTAGTATATATATATTTTTTGACATGATTATATTTAATATACTGACGAATTTTTTGACGGTGTGTTGAAGGTTGTTGGCTGCGTTCAGGGAAGCCATGGCCCGTTTGACAACAGTTCGTACATGCATTCTCAAGGCATGGGTCCTCATGGCCCGCAAGCTTTGACCGCTCCTCCTCCACCTCCATCTGGCATGTATGTGAAGAACGAGTTGACTCCATCGGCAACGGCAGCAGCTTCTGGTCATTTCTCTCCTGGCCCGATGAGACCCCCACCTCATTCCAGCCACCAGTCTGCGACGACCGCCGGCGGTCCGCATCTGCAGAGGCCACAGCTGGGCTTAACTGGTGGCCCGCCGATGGCTGGTCCACTCAGCGGCTCTACCCAGCAACGAATGACTTCTTTCGGAGGTCCGCTTTCACAGCAGCCTCCCGGAAAACCACTTCCGACCAATAATAGTCTGAGTCATGAGTCAATCGGTAGCCTCGCTGGAGGTGCTCCTGCTAGTCTAATGCAACAACCACCGCAAAAACATCAACAGGAGCTTCAGCACCAACAGCAAGTCAATCCGCGGAAGAGGCCCCATAAGCAGCAATCCGGAGGTGTGTCTTTTTTGTGTGCTTTTGTCTTGACATTCGTGATAGCGATACATAAGGGTATTTCGCTGGCTTGTTCGCGATTATGGCATATGTATTTAGTCAAAGGTAATTTACGACATCCGTTGAAAAAAAATTATTTTTCGCCGATTTGTACTAGAGCTCAAAGTTTATTGAGCTATATATATATATATATAATATTGTTGAACCTTTCCTATTGATGGCTGGCGTTTGTTTTAGGTGCTATGTCTGGTGCAGGTGGTGGCGCATCTGGCGCCGGTGCGACTGGAGCCACGGCCAGCTCTCCAACGAAAAAGCGTGCCAAAAAGTCTGCGGCCGCAGCCGCCGCCGCCGCAGTTGCTGCTGGGACTGCGATCACGAACATGGGCGCCGCTACCCCCGGCGGGGGCACCGGTGGTGGTGGTGGTGGTATGAGCGGAGTGGTCGGAAATGTCGGGCCTCCCGTTGCTGCTGCTGCTACTGCTGGTGGCGGAGGCCTGGCGGGCGCGATCGGGCCCGGTGGCCGGGTCGTCGTCGACAACGAAAGCCCAGGAGGGCCGGCGACCGGCGGTCACAACTTGACCGAGTCGGCGGTCACTCTGGGGTCCGGCGAGTTGAGCAGCAGCAGTGGAGGCGCTGGTGGTGGTGGTGGTGGAAGCAGCGGGCCCCCTCCTGCCTCCGCCGGAGCCACCGGACCGGGACCGGCGCATTCGAGCGCGACGCCAGTTCCCCCGGAGCTCGCCGGCAGTCCGATCCTCAATGCCAAGATGCGTTCGCTGCCCGCCGTCCGAATTGTCGAGCCTTCGATACACGCCAACTACAGCGCATGTCCCATATTTGGAAGGGACCGAGGAACTCCCATTCAGCCACAACTAGCGGGATCGTTTGGTAACGGCGAACTGAAGAAGGCTAGCAAGTATGGCGGCGATTTCTACAAGCACTTGGGCAACAATAGCAGCAGCTTTGGCGGAACCAACTTCAACAGAATTTACGGCGGCGGCGTCGGAGGCAACCATCACACGAGAAGTGGTCGATCTCGTCGTGGCCGGTCGGCGGTCAACGGGCGCGGATTTTACAACCAGGAGTTTTCGCATCGCTTCAGCGCCACCAGCGACCGAGCACTCAGGTGTGTAGCTGCGCCAATAAACCATACGATCCTGCTTGGAAACGGGGAGACGAGGCGAACCTTACACTCATAGCCGAGATTGATATTTTTACGTACCGCCCTCCACGCATACTTTCAGCAAGTGGTGTTGGTGTGGAGGGGTTGTATAAAGAGGTCCGCCGGCGTTCGTTTTTGTCCTCCTAGCTTTCGATTGATCCACACAAGTGTGGCTGTATAATCACATCACTATTTTTGATGTTGTTCCGAAACGTTGCATATGTTGCTACTACCCACATTCCTATTTCCTGGATGTTTGACTAAAAAAGTGCGAAATTGAACTAAAATCGGTACTTGTTCATACGGTGATAATTATAGTTGTGATTGTTGTTGCTGTGGATTATTCCAGTCCCGAGGCCGTTTGTTACTGCTCGAGTCCGGAAGGAGATGTTGCAGAGAAGCTGCTCGAAATGCGGGGGCTGCGTCTGATCTCGCGAGGAAGGCCACCTTCACCGCCGACTACTGGAGTCGACTCGCAGCCGGGGTTTAAGAACTCGTCGGACCACAATTCTAACCTAATGCCGTCGGCGGGCGGCCGCCTTAAGGGCAGCGACAACACTGAACAACGACCTCGGTCGCCCTCTTTGCCGCTTTACGCTCCGATCCCTCGAAAAGCGGGCGGATACAACGCACATCCGTTGATCCAAAGCCAGCTGGACCACAAGGCGCACTCCAATTCTGGTAAGCGTCAACGATAGTAGGTGCAAAGAACTGTCGCCTGTAGGTCGTAGCCTCTTTAAATTTGCGCTAGAGCGTTTGATTCGTGCTCTCTGTGTGATTCAAACCAATTACTACACCGATAAGAACTCCGCCTAAACAAGGTAATAACTTTAGACACGTTTATAGATGGACACAACATAAGGGATGCTCAACGTGGGCTAAGATGGCCTGTTTAGACGTTCGTTCGACTCTACGTGCCTACTTAATAGTTATCTGCCGTTTACTGGAACAGCGCGTCAATGTGCATTGATTGTGTTATCGAACTGTCAGTACAAACAGCCTTTGCTTAAGTTGTGTTGACAAGACGTTTGTGTTGTGTGTAGGAGTAATTCGGCATTCTAGTACTACGTAGAAAATAACAGAAATACTGTTGATATTACCACAGGCACCTGGCATTTGGCGGCGTGTTTTTTAAACAAATAGATTATTTTCCTAAAAAGGCGTGATAGTTATCTTGTCATAGGTGTGAGGGGCTCTGTTGACTTCAGTGTTCTGTCATCAGTACGCTGCGAGCTTGTCGATTTGCATGCTTCATCGGCATATGACGGTGAAGGCGGTAGTTTTGTTATCGACATGTACGAAGAGAGACGGCAGAGCGCCTTGTTTGGCGTTCCGCTTGAATCTCGGGCCACCTCGTTACTGATCGGATGTCGATGGATATCTGAAGCTCCTAATGACCTGGCGTGCCGCATGTGATCTGACGTTTTCAGCCGCCAATGGATTACTGTTGGTGACTTTGACTCTAAGTTCATCTCGAGACGTAAAGTCGGTTCTTGGCTCGTTATCGAAACTGCTTGAGATCGACGCCAAGGAACCGTTCGCTGACAGCAACGGCGACTTGCTTTACGAGGTCGTCGAGCACCTGGAAAGCCCGCACCCTGAACATCCAAAGCCAGAAGAGAACGTCAACGAACATCGTTGGCCGGACGGTGCGCGAAAGTTCTGCAAGCACTGCAACAGCGCCGTTCATCCAGCGCGCGCTCTTGCCAAGCTGATGGTCCGTAACGTATCGAGGAACAGCAGGAGGCCATCATTGGGAGAGGTCGACGCGTGCGAAGATTCGGCTACAGAATCTGAAGAAGTGTTTTTCTGCAGCGACGCCTGCTACACGCAAGTTGCCCTGTCACACGCCATGTATGACGTGCCCGATACGCTCAGCGTTGTCAAGGTTTGTACCTATAGATCGGCAGCAGAAGCAGCAAGTTTTGCTGCCATGTTACTACTCTCTCTCCCCCAAATTCCGTAGTAAGAAACATGGCTGCAAAACTTGAGACTTTCGTTTAGCCACTTACATGATCTTCTTTGACGGGTCGTTTACTCTTTCTCTTTCTTTCTCTCGCGCGCTCTCGCTCTCTCTCTCTATTTCTTCCTTCCTTTTTCTCTATGATATATCAGGACGTATTGGTAGAGCTTGTTAAGTACGTAAGCGATCAGCAAACGCCTTCGCAGGAGGTCCAGGACAGGAGAACTCGGAAGCCGTTCTTGGCCCAGCGGGTCGACTCCGATCGAAAAAGTGCGCGGGGCACCAAATGGATGGTGTGGGAGCCGGGAACACGCCAGAAGCTTCTCAGCAAGAAGAACACAGTTCTAGGTAAGGGACTATGAATATATATATATATATATATATATACGCACGCCATACATCGCAGAAGATAAATGCAAACATATTTACTATACATATATTCTTCACTATACATATTTTTGGTTGTTCGTAAACGACAAAATGCACATGCGGGGTCATTATATATATTTTACGCGCGAATTTCAAGTGAGCCCCAACAATTTATAAACTAAACAAATAAAAGACGCATTTATTTTTGCATTCCAAGAGAATTAAAATTTCGTTTTATTTGATTTCTCATAGTAGATGTATCTATCGTTTTTCTCCGCACTGCAGTTACGTTAGCAGCACATACAACGCGAGATTTGTTGAGATCTGTGGTGTTTGATGCTGAGAAACAGCCGTAATACAGCCTAAAGCTTTCGACGTACTAATAAAAAGGAACGTGAAAATAGCTACCACAACTTAGGTTTCGTGGTCGAGCCCGGTGGCGCGTTGCATTCCGCCTGCGCCTCACAGCCGAAGGAGACATATAGGAAGCGCGGGTTCGAGCCCCACCGTTGCACATTCGTATTTATGAGGGGGGTACCTCTATGAAGAATGCGAAAAGCAGTCCCGTAGACGTTAAATCTTGGCTGAGAGTCAGTCCGAAAACTCTACTATATCGCCACGTGAATATATATATATATATATATAACGTGTGAGACTTAACCGTTTGTTTGCTGCAATTCACGTACGTCTGGCAGGCGTCGATGAAGCCAACGCCCGACTCGATGCCTCGCCGATCGGCATCCGGCTGGCGGGCGTGACCGATGCGCGCTCATGCCAGCTCTGTCTGGCGGTGGGCGACGGCATCAGCGAGGGTCCGGGCAGGCTGCTCAACCTCGACACGGACCAGTGGGTGCACCTCAACTGCGCGCTCTGGTCGTCCGAGGTCTACGAGACGGTGAACGGGTCGCTCATGAACGTCGTGGAAGCGTGCCGGCGGGCCAGACGGGTGCGATGCGCCCGCTGCGGCCTGACGGGCGCCAGCGTGCGCTGCTTCAAGATGAGATGCATGCAGACGTTTCATTTTGGCTGCGCACGCGCGCACTCATGCATGTTCTTCAAGGACAAGACGATGCTGTGCCCCGCTCATCAGCCCAAGCTGCCCCAGCCCGACCTGCTGCTGCCATCCGTCTCGGTGCTCCGTCGGGTCTACATCTCGCGCGATGAAGTCAAACAGGTAGGCGTAGATGCGTGCATGCGTGAGGAGTACGGCGAGCGCCGCCGCTCATCGTCGTTGGTCTTAAACCACTGAGCGTGCCGATCAGCGTTCAGAAAGATCGCTCTGAAACGCCATATATATCGCGGTGTCGAGCCGCCGGTGACTCTGTGTGGCGACGTTCACTACCGCCGACGTGTCGCGCGACAGCCGCAGCGCGTCATTTTTCATGCACTTAACCTGGACATGCCCTCCGAAAAATCGTAATTACTCCGCAACCACAGCTCGCCTTGACATATGTTTGGTACCAAAATGATCGCCCTGAATTGTGCATTGGCTGAATATGTCCGTTTTGAGCGCTGTAAGTGGTTGTAGGGTTACGATTCTGAAGTATTTGGCGTGAACGCGAATAAAGAACTTCATTTTTGGCGAATTCTCTTCTAAGCGACAATGTCGCGTCTTCTGGCCGGCCTTGCATATTCTTCAGATGGAGCATTGGAGAATTTTATCACGAACACGAAGGTGTGTTTAGTTTCTGTCTAGTGGTTGTCTCGCAACAGCACATTTTGTGCTCTTATGTTGGGCAAAAACACCAGTGTTACAAATTGTAGTAATTTCACTCTCACTCTAAAACAAGACTTCTCAGAGACCATGTTCCATTGGAAAAAACATTTGCTTTAACGAGCTCTACAAATTCCACATATCGCGCTTCAAATTTTTCTGTCACACCCTGTATATATATATATATATATATATATGTTCGTGACAAAAAGATTAATTATGCAAATATTTATATTATAGATCCATATTTGTGGTAAACGAAAAACGAGATATTAGATACACATATAAAGATGCATATCGACGTGTCTGATTGGCTTACTCTGCCTTAATAGGTGGCGGCATCGGTTCATCGCGGCGAAAACTACTACATTCGAGTGGGTAGCCTAGTTTTCCAAGCGCTCGGACAGCTGCTTCCACAACAACTGCAAAATTTCCACTGCCCGAATGCAATATACCCGTGTGGGTTTCGGGTACTGCGTTTCTACTGGCATATGCAACGACTTGGCCAGCGTCAGTTGTACGAATGTGTTATCAGCGAACAAGACGGCCAACCTAAGTTCATTATTACCCCGATGGGCAAAAGCGATCAGAAGCCTATCGAGGGCTCCAGCCCTAAGGAATGCTGGATGAAGGTACGAAGCATTATTACTTCGCCGAGATTCTACTGCTGCAACCATGCATACAAATTCGCGATATACATACCTATTTGGTACGGCACTTGTACGCCGCCTGTTGGCCTGCCTGTTTATTAGTGATCGTTCAAGCGTATTATGTGTAGTTCACATTTATTGTTTTCGTTACGAGCCTTACTGCTCCCGGCAATTAAATGAACAGACTCACTAGAAGATTAACACGTATTCGATTAGTCTACTTTCGAATGAGGTGCAGCCGTCAAAGAATTGATATTACAGTGTTCGTGCGCTGATACTACTACTACTACTTCTACTAACAGTATGCATTTGTCTGACGCATTTAGGTGCTTGAGCCGATAGAAAAGATGCGCTTAGAAGATCGCGCAATAAAGGTGTTCTCCAAGTATGTGTCAGGACACGACCTGTTCGGCTTGACAGAGCCTCTTCTTCTGCGCCTGATTGAGTCGATTCCTGGCGTCGATACCCTTCTCGACTACACGTTCCGCTACGGTCCTTCGATTGATCTACCTCTAGCTGTCAATCCGACAGGCTGTGCTCGATCGGAACCTAAACTGAGAACGCACTTTAAACGGTACGCTTGCTTACTATTTTCCAGTGGTATATTTTACTTATTCCTTAATTTATTGTCCTTAATTTTCCTTCTGACCTGAGCACTACTCATGTACAATATTACTACTCGCCTTAAACTGGGCGACAACGTGTTAAATCGTATTGCGTAGGGTATACGTTCTATTTGGAAACCGCTGAGTGTTTTTCAACAGAATAGGATGGTCGCGTGGGGGAAATATTACGAAGCTGACGTTTGAAAACTCGCGCTTTGTTTTATCGTTATCGTGCACAAAGGGTATACTACTGCGTACAAGCGTTGCTTTATGAGTTCAACTAGCGGTAGCATGGGCCATTGATACACAGAATAAAGGGTGGGACCAGTTATAAAATACCCGCTCCACTGACGAGAGCTCTTGGTACTACTATCAAATGCTCTCTTCTCTAGAGCTTTCTCTCTCTCTCTCTCTCTTTCCCTTGGAACGTTAAATCCGTTTTGGATGACAATGATCAATTCAGTCGCTAGACTGAGAACAGAGAAAACGATCTGACTCAACTCACTAAATAAAGCCGTACAGTGCTGAGCGATGTTAGATACCATACTGATAATAGTATTGCTTGGCGATCGATTAGTCGGTTAAGCTTAACGCGTCGTTGAACGTTTGTTTATTTCGTTTCGCTTTGGCACGCTGCGCAGATCGCATGCACTGTTGCATTCGAGTAACGCGGTGGGTGGCGCCGGCGGGTGGGGAGGCGCTGCAGACGGCACTGGAGGAAAATCAGCGGCAGCAGCATCATCATCATCATCGGCAAGCTCGGCTACGTCGACGGCTGCCGCGAGCAGCACTCCAGCGTCGTCGAGCTCTACGCTCCCCTCGGCGCCCTCCGCCTCGACAGCAGGGGCAAACGCGTCACTCGCGATGCAGCAGCAGTCGCAGCCGACGCAGCACTCGCTGCTGTTGTGCTCCGACTCGCCCGGCGGTCAAGGCTTGTCGCCGTCGCCCGAAATGGGCTCGCCCTACTCGAAGCAGTTCGTCCACTCGAAGGCCAGCCAGTACCGGCGGATGAAGACCGAGTGGCGGAGCAACGTCTATCTGGCCCGAAGCAAGATCCAGGGGCTCGGTCTGTATGCCGCGCGCGACATCGAGAAGCACACGATGGTGATCGAGTACATCGGGCAGGTGATCCGCAACGAGGTCGCCAACGCCCGCGAGAAGCAGTACGAAGCGCAGAACCGGGGCATCTACATGTTCCGGCTCGATGAGAACCGCGTGATCGATGCGACGCTAACAGGCGGTCTGGCCAGGTAAGAAGCGTTGCTGCCTGCCGTGCCGCCGCCAGGCAGCACTTCAGGCGGGTAGCGGGTAGAGTCTCGACGCTTTCATCGTGTTCAGCCTTCGTCGCTGGCGAACTGCCACGTCGATTTAACTGGGTGGAATGCACTCTGTACGCCGCGATGCTGGTGCATAGTAGTGAATAGCTGGGCATTGGCAGGATCTCTCTCTCTCTGTATGTATATATATATATAAACTAGAGCTGTTAGGTACGGCCTTGGTTTATTTAAAATCTTAATTACATTTTATGTATGCGGTCTATACTTCGCGGATTGCCCAGTTCTAAATAGAATTCCTCTATTTGGGGACAACGCTTTGCAAACGCCAAGGCGAAGGGCTAATGCCTTACAATTATGTGCTCGTGTGCTGTATCGCAGGTACGTGAATCACAGCTGCAATCCGAATTGCGTTACCGAGGTCGTGGACGTCGACAAGGATCAGAAGATCCTTATCATCGCGAAGCGGCGAATTGCACGCGGCGAAGAGCTGTCGTACGACTATAAATTCGACTTTGAAGACGACCAGCACAAAATCCCCTGCCTCTGTATGGCACCCAATTGTAAAAAATGGATGAATTAGAAATGGATTAGCGTTTATATAACTAGCGTTGTGTTGCGGCCGCGCGGAGCTGGACGAGTGCTGGCCCGGGAACCGCAACAGAAACAGGAACGTCACGACCGACGACTAGTGCTCTCAGGGCGGATTGCGGCAGACATTTTTTCAATTTTGCCCACTTGGTTTTTTGTCGGACACCTGTACCGGGTCGAATGGAAGAGCGATTCACGAAGAGTCACGTCAGCCGTGGATGTGGCTTTGCACACAACATTGATAGGGTCGCAAAGAGAGCGAAACAAATGGACGGAAACAGACATACAGACAGGCGGTGATGTTGATGATGATGATGATCATCATCATCATATTTCTTTGAGTAAGTTCCACATCACGCTTGCGTCTTCCCGCTTGTGTGTTACCGTCGCACAATTGGTATGTAAATAGGGTGAATGAATACACGGACGAACAGCACTTTCTCGAACTAACACACCTACCGTAACAACGTTCATATCTAATTATAACGGTGGCATCAGGAGTACGTAATAGAAAAACGCCATTAGTAACAACATCATACAGAGTCGGGAGGTAGTCGGCCCGATATTGGCCCGATTACCTGCTACCGGAGTAACGCCGCTCTAACGGCGTTTGCCGTTTGTCAGTGTTTTGATTGAGTACGTCATGATTACGATATTGCTGTATCGGTGTGGATTTGTGGCGACTAATTTATGATGGGATAAGTTCGCCCGAACGGGCCGGATTGCCTTGTTTGGCGTCGTACATGGCGCCCTTTTGGCGAGATCGAACCCGTCGACCATTTTCTACACGCAATGTGCCTGCAGATCTAGTAGCATAGCCGTAAGCAGCGGCCAAACGAATGACAAGATATGAACCCTGTAGCAGCACCAGTACTCACAAGAACGATATCAACGGCTGGCAGCAAAGATACGATAGAGTAATATAGCCAAATACAGCTGCATAATAGGGCAAGCGGTAACGAGGCCGCGCGGTCCAAGTCATACACTTAGGAGTTCTGTTGTTATTATTACTGCTGCTGTTGCTTCGGTGGAGACACAGTGCTGTATAGAAAGTCATACATTGAAAGATGCAACATCGGCGAGGGCGACAACAACAACAACGACTAGGTATCGAATCTGACGGATTGAGCATGCAGAAGTTGGTTGGATAGATAGAATATCTAACAAAATGTCTAACCATTATGTGGATAATAATAATAGCAAATGTGTTGATAACCATAACATTATTATATTGGAGACGAATATGATAATACTATTAATAGTACTTTTAATAACGATGGCAGTTATTATTCGTGTGTATGTTTATTATTTATGGATGAATACAAAGTCAATATTCTGGTTGAGACTATGATTTTGAGGCTTAAAATGCATCATAAAATAAGAATCGTAGAGATGTTATCGCTGAAAGAATGGAGAGAGAGAAGGAGCCACTGAAATAGAAGGTTGCGAGGTCGAGGCGTGTAGGGGAAGCTTCAGAGAGGATATATGTATCTTTTTGCGTGTGTGTTTGCTTATAAGAGAGGGAACACGACTGTTATCAGTTTCTGTGTATAAATGTGATGTGTATAAAGAGCGAAAGATAGCAGTTACACTAAAAGGCGATAGATTATCGACCATGATCCGGCTTCGCCGTGCGAACGATGATTGTGTAATGATTGAGCTGATTTGCTTTTTGTTGCTAGACCCATGGCAATGACTGAGACGGAAGACCACGGTCGAACCCTTTTTCTTTTTCGCCTCATCAGTTGCGGCCGGTTGTTTCTCTTCGTGAAAAAAAATATAAAATGATCCCTAATAATTGTGTACTTCAACCCAGCTGACAACATTACAACACACAACGATTACCAGCCTAAAACGGTAACAGAACACTACTAGATTAACAACACCAATCACGACAACAATAACAGCAAGTGTAACTACAACAGGCAGTAGTAATAGTTTTTCTCGATATTAGCAGCAACAACAACAACATTTTGGAGTGACAAAACGAACTAAACAGGAACAGCAAACTAGTATCCGTCTGCCTTGAAAAGATTGCTCTACACTGTA
This sequence comes from Dermanyssus gallinae, assembly GCA_003439945.1. NCBI lineage: Eukaryota > Metazoa > Arthropoda > Arachnida > Mesostigmata > Dermanyssidae > Dermanyssus > Dermanyssus gallinae. The sequence continues at coordinate 933,535 of QVRM01001595.1, forward strand.
GCTCTGTGTGTCGTCAGCACGGATTTGGTACAGCATCGTACACTTCCTAGTGACGGGTGAAGCAGTGATGAAGTGTTTCTCATGTTGTGAACCCTTGGTGACTCCCATGTCACCCCTCTTGTGATAGGTTCTAATCCGGTAGTCAAGTAATCAACCCACGCTTTTGTGTTGTTCATATAACGGAATACTTTGGATAATCTTAGAGGTAAAGTCCGACCACAGCAAGTGGAAACTGCCGCCCAAAATTTACCAATCCATATTCATATTATTTGTGATTTTGCCAAATAACTTACATACATGCACACCTCGCTAAAACGCTGCAGGAATATTATGTTGTATTAGGACAAGTCATACCTACATTTTGAAAGTAAAGTTAACCCTGCTATCAGTCCTATACAAAACTAAACTCATGTATATATGCTCTGCAATCCTAAATAATAACGAGTTTGGTAGTGCACGCCGCGGAAATAACCGGTTGATAACTTGCATACATGTTGCATTGTGCCTTCGTAACTTATTGAGAATTCTTCACGTTAGTAGTAGATCATATAATATATGCACACAGATATACATATATATATATATATATATACAGCGGCCACTGGCGTAGACTATCGACTCAGAGCACGATGCAAGGTCAGCTCTTGGCCAAAATACTAGCTGTTATTTGATTTTGTATGGCAGTTTTCACTCATCTATATGGGATGGTACTTAGTCGCATATATATATATATATATATATATATATATATATATTTACGTACATGCATCCGCGCAAACGATCATTACCGACTGTAGGACAACCAAAACATGGTGTCTTCAGTGGAGCGCTTTTCCTCCAATAAGCACAGGAGCTTATCTGAATAAAGGCAGACGAAGGAATATAATTAGAAACTCTAAGGAGCGGCACAGAAAAGACCCACCGGTTTACCTCTAAAACTTATATTCCGTTATGTTATTAGTCTAATTAGGTTTGTCTGTAGGACGCGGATCTATCGAGTTCAGACAGCGGAGATTCGACACACCACTCTTAACAAAGCAACAATTGCACAAAGACACATGGATACAACTGATGAAGCGAAGCCGGGTTTGGTCTAAGAAACAGAAACAAAACTATATGATCATGGTGATGACGTACATATAATGTAAGATATGGAACAGACCTATTTGCAATAATAAATGAAGAAGATTATATATATATAATTTGCATTTCATTATTCTTTGCACTACTGAATCGTGTGCCAGTGCGTACTCACTAAAACAAAATATGTTTTATGTACTAGACGGAGTTAACAATCGTCTGCTTCAGGTGCGATTTTTCTCTATTTTTTAAATGCAAATAAGATGAAGTTCACATATTGTAAGTAACACGAATGATTTAGAAATAACCTCTCACGGTCACCAGCTGCAGGCGACCGCTCAGATTTAGTTAGTTTTTCGCAAACAACATAAAAAAGCTATAATTGGCCAGTATACAATATAAACTACGAACAATATTTCATCATATTGTACACATAAAAAACAGAACACGCCTTTAGTGCGAGAGGGGGTACATAACGTGTATGTACACAATAAAAAGGGTGGTCATGCGGGCATACTAAGTGGGCTGAGCCAGTCACATAATCTCACTGGTACAGAATTGGATAGTTGGACATTCTTAAGAGTAGAGTTAGGGAAGTGTTTTCACCAGGGTTTCCATTTCATTCATTCCCACCATTTAAATAAAGATCTATGAGCTCTCACTGGCAAAAATGCAACGGTTGTGCGTCAAGAACGAAAAGGCTCAACGACCGACGTAGAACAGCGAAAAATGCCAACCATACGTGAAGATTTTTTCTGGCAAAATGAGGTTACTGACATAAATTAAAGAACAACAAAAGTACTAGAAAAGTCGAGAGAATAAAGCACATAAACAAGCGCACAAGTAACTAAACCAGAAAAGAAAATTGCGGTGTTTAGTGGAGACTGGGTGATGATTAAGCACCTTGCTAGTGTACTGCAGGGAGCCGACGCTACCCCGAATGGAATAATATCACACAATGTGCCTTTTGGACAAAAATACAGAATGCGCACTGGAAGAGATAGCTTAAATAGTAAAAATCGAAAACGTTGTGAGGGTAATGAAAGGGCGCCTAGAGGCAAAGCAGCTGGAAACGATATGATAAGAAACGGATATTTAAAGCGCCAGCTGCTTAGGCCAGTGCGGCAGATAGAAGATCCAGAGATGTGAAAGAAAAATTAGTTTTGCCTGACCTATATGCTTATACATAATATACCCAGCCAGGGTGTTTGCAAACCAAATACCTTATTAATAACTTTACTGGAAGTATCAAGAAAGAAGCAAACTCTTGCGACATATAGATGTGCTACAATGTTGCCACGCGGAAGCTTGGTGTACTTATGCGATGTGGTAATGACAGGACATCTATTTTTCACATTTTATGATTAATAATTATTCTTATTATTACAAGACAAATTGAAAGTCTATATGCACACACATATTTCACCTAAAAGGCGCCTAAGAGTAAAATGTGGCGCATGAGTACATTTTATACTTAGTGCTCTGATCGAAATTCTGCCATGTTCCGCTCATTTCGGAGCACAGTCCAGTGAGCAGTGCCGAGAAAGAGATTACGTGAATGCCAAAAAATCTTCCATGTTGTGCTTTAGTTCGAAACGTTCGGCTTAGAAGTAGCAGGTGACTGACCACTACGACCGCAAACGAGATCTGTCCGAAATTTAATGTCGTCATAGAATATTTAGAATCATATGATTACGCTTTGGCGCCGGCCCTGAGCAATCGTACCCAGATAACCTCCGCCACTGCACTGCGTGAGCTCGTCAAATTACCACTCGCGTACAAAACCTTTGCAGGCGTCTTTTTTCCTTCTGACACTCGAAAGGTACTTCATTTTTTCTTTCCATATTCCTGGCTTTGTGCAGCAGATCATCTCCTCTCCATCAATCTACGCGTACGCACGCGCTGCGTGTTGGTAAGCGTCACCAATTGGCTGACAAGGTTCACCAACAAATTCAGGGTCGCAGCGTAAAGCACGGAAGTGTAACGAAAATATGATCCACAGAGGTTATCGACGTAGTTGCAGTACAAGCAGTACCGTTATCGGCGACGATTGTAGAAGCAGCAATGGTTAAAGCAACTTAAGTAGTACGTAAATACGTAAATACTGTACGGTCAGTATCAAACCGGCGTAAGCAATGTATAAACAGTTCCGGCAACCGTTGGCACTGCTATCTAGGAATTGACAGAGAGCGGCAATAAGCTGCAATAATTGCGAGATTGAATATATGCCAACAAACTGAAAAATACTTACTGCGTCGGACTCGAACAGGCGATTTAGGCGTCGGTTTGTGGAGACGACAGAACACTGGCCACTAGTTTATTCAAACGACGATTTAAGGTTTCGACTCTATAAGGTGGTGAGTTCTTGTCCTCGAGCGGCGTGCACGCCAATTCACTTTGACCATAGATGGATCAGTACGGTAAGCGGCGCTTTAGGGAGCTAAGACGGACTCTCTCTCTCTCTCCTACATACATGAGACTATTGGAAGGTGGGAAATTTACAACGACGGGTTAGGTTAAACAACTTGAGAGAGCAACTACAATTTAGACAATACCAAATATACACTGATGGCTACCTGATTACTAACCTTATTATACACATATAAATGCTATCGTATATGATTAGAGATTAACTATAGTGTTCCGTATTACCAACGTTATGCAAACAACAACGAGCTACCTGTAAATAATAACTCATCCAAAAACTACGTGCAAATAGGGCGAGCGCCTACTAGATTGACGCAGCTCGACCTTAGGCACCTAGTCATCATCACATATCGTATAGCGATGAGTAAATGCATAAATAAGCACACTTTCGCATTATTATCATAGCCACTTGGATTTTATTCCGTATTTTACAAGCTTACTTTGTAAATAAATATATGTATATATAGAGATATATATATACACATATTGTTTGTAGATGTGCTAAAAATAACATTAGTACTATTTAAAATAAAGGCACACACGATAGAGCCCAGCGTTCTCGTCGCGTAGGGCTGTCGAGTAAACACGAAGCCAGTAGGATCCCCATACACGAACGCGTCCCGCTCCATCATCAACACTCACGCACAGGACCTGTTCAAATAAGCGCGACACACGCGTTGTCTTGCTTTTGATACTTTCGCATTATGAGTTCAGGCCGGTTCGACCTTTTCGATTCATAATGCCTCTCTGTCTCGCTTTATTTGTGTTTATTTATGTTTCCAACTGTGCAACTGTATATATATATATATATATATATATATATCGGGTCTCGGCGTCAACCAACATACGCTAAGTTGTGTTGTTCCCCTCTGTGCTATTATATACCATTCGTATGGGGGTTGTACGAATGTTGACCAAAGAGGCTTTCCCTGTGCTCTCATCCTGCGCTCCTTATGCTTTATGATATGCTGCTGCCATCCAGACGGCTTATTATGCATAATCGATAACGACACATCGCCAATGACCACGATATCACCCATAAGCATTACACACACATACACACATATATATATACTTCTTTTTAATTACTATAATCATCATATGTGGCTACCGGCCTAAGCACACGGTTTCTGCCCAAGTCGGCTCCTCGAGGCGGCTATGATTCTAATAGACTTTTAATAGGCTGCTATATTATCTCTTTATATCTCTCCTGCTCTCTTTCTCACCTTGCTATACTCCTTTCCTTATTTATATCGGTGTGTATCTATCTATCTGTGTATGTGGGTGTGTCTCTCGCCTCGCTGTCAGCTAACACCTTTCTCCACGATGTTTCGATCCACTACTGCGCACCATCGTCATCACCATTCTGTGTTTCTGTGTGTGTATGCGTGTGCGCGTGTTATAGCATACCTAGTTTATACATAACTAACGGTATAGGCTCCTCTCGGTATAAATCATCAGCACTCTTTAGCAGAAACAGTAACAAGGGTAGAAGTAGCCACATCGTACTAGCAGTACTAAGCTTTCCAATTTCTTGGAAAAAAGAACACCAATTCGTTGTTTTTCCTCCTCCTCCTCGTCGTCGTCGTCGTCGTTGTCGTCTTTTTCTTCTTCTTGTTCTTCTTCTCCTTCTTTTTTGCTTCTTAATGAGGATGATGACAATTTTCGTCACATTTGCTGACGTCGACAACTGTTCGTTCGTTTTACTTGGGCAACTTGTGAGTAATGAGTTGTGCCGACGATGCAGCATTGCAAGCTGAGTCACAAGCAAGACCGGGTGCGGGCAGGCGGGGGGGGGGGGGATTCCTACCGCTGCAGCCGGCATCGTCACCGGCTACGGTGGTCCACATAACTGTTACTTCACTCGACATTCTATGACCGCCACTACCATTCTTATAAGCAGCTGCATCATCAGCACCGTCATCATCATGATCATCACCATCATCATCATCATCATAAGTATAAGTATCCGGATGGTCATCAACAACAGCATCAGCATCTCCATCACTGTCATCATCACGACGACACCACCATCAACGCCATGCTTGCCGTTGTCATAGGAGACGGTCATTGTCTTCGTACGTACATGGATGTATGACTGTCTGTCTACGTTTGTGTACAGTATACTGCATCCGTGCTAAGTATCCGGCTGACTGTATGGATGGATGGATGCATGCATGCATGCATGCCAATGTCGCTGTCAAGGTCAAGCCAATGTCATAGTATGCATTGGTGTAGACGTGTAGACGTATACGAAGTCCTGTGGGAAAACGGAGGGGTACGGGGGCGGGAGGAGTGTGTGGGGACGGTGGGATGTCTCTCTGGCGTTTCTCAACACGCGCACATGCACACGCTAACACCATAGAGTGTGTATGTGCGTGTGTTGAGTGGTGAACATGCATGGCGGTCTGCAGAATGGACGACGACGACGACGACGGAAAAGGGCCGCAGAAAAGCATTCCTGCTTCAAAATTTCAACAACGATTACAACAACAAGAACAACAATTAGCTTAATGACTTAAGAATAAAACAAAAACAAAAGACATATGAACAATGCGACAAGGGAGGATGAGAGCGAACGAAGATATGATTTAACAGCACAGACATGCGAGCGAGTAAGAGTTGCGTAAAACGTAGATCGGCACAAACATGTTTCGTTCAGTTCACAGGTAAAAAGCTCTCCTTCCTCGATCGACAATAATACGGACAATAAGCAATAAATACATTTTTAAAAAGTCACATGTGATAAACCTGATCAATTTTCGTTGTGTTTGTACTCGACAAATACTAGCGGTCACTTTGCTGCCTGCGCGTCTCTGGATATAATCGGGATGATGATGATGTTGATGCTGATAATGCTAAGAAGGAGTGGTGGTAGCGATGCGGTAGATCCTCTGGTTTGAGTCCCAGACGAGACCGCTAAGACAACACTAGCGGCCGAATAAAGTCTATTCGAAAGTATTATAGTCAGTCTGTCGTCGGTATAACGTCTTTCTCACTATGACCAACCACCACAACTAGTCAGTTCTATTCAGCTGTTCAGCCATAAATACAAGATTGCCACTAATCAATGTGCATATATCTATATATATATATATATATATATATATATATATATATATATACTAAGTTGTAACAATTGTAGTAGTAGTAAGACACTACAGATAACTGTCACAGGTGCGTCATCTTGGTTTTCGTGCTTTAACTTTAGTCGCCGCCCTCATTATCGTCGACATCATCATCATCATCTTCACCACCACCATCATCATGATCATCTTGGTTTTCTCCTTTTTTTCGCCTTTTCCTGTTGTTCAAGAAAGACACACATAGTAGCGCCTCCTCACGGGGGCGCACAACCCTTCTCAGCGAGTCTACCAACATCGCTTTTTCTCGTCTTGTCCTCCTATTTAGCTCACCGAGCCGCCCACCGACAATGACGAAGTAATTTTATATATAGATTTCATTGAGATAAGAATGTGTGTCACAATCATCACATCACCCATCCCCAAATCAAACACGGGTTATCGAAGGCGGGCAAAGGACGGTAGGGTCGACAATACATGGCAATACCTAACATATACGTCGCACGCATGGGACGCTGTCATTACACTCACGAGCCATTACCATAACTGCAAAGCATATCATTATAATTCAGCATTCATTGTCGTATTCACTATTACAATAATTGAACTCTTTTCGTTGTTGTCCTCGTCGTCATTGTTATCATCACGTTGCATGGTGTCGTAATCAGACATTTATATATATATATATATATATCATGTTGAGTGTTCACAAAGTATGCTCAGACCTGCTGCTCTTAAGTGAATATCAGACAACACTAATGGCTAATGGACAACGCTTCAACAAGATTTCTAGAACTAGAATTATTAAGACTACTCCCGCGATCGTATGACTTCGTAAACTTAAAGGAGTTTCAAGGTTGCGACGGTGGTGACGACAACAACAACAACTGCGAAACGATCGTTATTGTTGTTGTAGTGGTCGTCGTCGTTGTTGATGTTCTCGTTGATGTTGTGGTTGTTGAGTGTTGTTTTCTTTGTCATTTGTCAACATCAGCGCGACCTCCGAAAGTCACACTCAGTCTGTCAGACTGGCTCGTGCAGATCCCGGCGCAGAGAATCTCCTTAGGCAGACACACTCGTAGGCTTCATAGGCTGACAACAGTCATCAAATCGGCACACTCGGCGCAGCTTAGGATCATGTATATTTACGAGAGACGCCCATTAGTACAACGGGTAGTACAAAGGTACAACAACAGTATTGATATTAGTGATGATAGGAATATTAGTAACAATAATAATAATATTATTATAATACTATCACAACATCAACGACTACTATTACTACTACAATTACTAATAATAGTAGGAAAGATGGCTCAACAATGGTCAATAGATAAGGCAGATAGCTAGAAAGGCGAAGACTGTTAGGCAGGTTGGCTCGAAGTTGGCGCTGATGACGAAGCTTTGCTGTTCTCAGCCCCCGGCAACTTGCTTCAAGGCACAGGACGCTGTTTGCAAACTGGCAAAATAATAATAATATTAAAGGCACGTCAACAAGTTACGACGACGACGACGACAACGACCCGGTCGGTGGACAACGATGGGCGTTGGTGGAACTCAACAGGTGCCTGCTGATCTGTCTATAAATATTAAATCGTCAGCCAGGTATCAGAGCTCTCTATTATTTGAGGTAAATAATAGAATCTCTCTCTCACTCTCTCCCTCCCTCCCAATCGGTATAAGGGTGTGTGTGTATATATACGGCATTACTGACGAATAGTCGCGGGTCAGTAGTGGCGATTGAAGTGCTTATAACAATGGTAACAGTCAAATCAGTTGTAATAAGTAAAAGGTAACAGCTTGCGATACTTTGGCACCGCGCATTTGCTTTTCGACAACTTTGCTTCCGAGATAGCGACAACAACAACAACAACTTCTCAACATAATCAACATTATCCTCATTTGCCACCATTAGAGCTACCAGACGGCTCTGGTCATTCGTCCGCTGCTGATGAGGACTAACACCCGCCAGGCACGCCAGGAGGACTGCTACTTCGACTATTTGGCTGTTATGGCCTTTGTTTTTGTTGATGTTACTGCAGTTGTTGTTACTGTTGCGGTCGTTGTTGTTGTTGTTGTTGTTGTTGTTATTGTTGTTGATGATCCTGGAGGCGGCTGTGATTATGTTGATAGTGTTGAATAAAATAATGAATCCTGTATCATCATCATCATCATCATGAAAGTCTTATTCGTCTGCCCGAAAAGTCAAGCAAGCGTAAGCGTGACTAATAGGTAGGTGGACGAGGGTCGGTCTGCCAGGCCACGTAACAGTTGAAGGCAGCGAAAATGTTCGAACAGCAATCGAACTGCTATGATGATCTGTTAGCGCTGCTAATGCTAAAGCGGCCGCCGTCACCGCTGCTTCACACTGCCCACCGATGGCCACAAAGTGACAGATGACACAGTCCAGATGATGAGGCTTAACCCCAACCGCCAGCAGCCGCCAGCAGAATCATCGACATGACGCGTGCACGCGCGGATCGCCTCGCGAGGCGGAATGGCCCAGGAATGCGTCCAGGTGGTGGCAATTGTGCCGCCAACAATTCGCCGAGACGACGCGAGTCACAACAAGGAGTCGGTGGAGGCTTACCCACGTTCCTTAGAGAGACTCTAAGGAAGTCGGTGGAGGCTTACCTACATCCCTTAGACAGCCTCTAAGGAAGTGTACGCCCCTCCCCCTCCCCTTAGAGAATGAGACCCTTCATTGAAAGGTTGCTAAAGCAGATGTTTTCAGGCAGGAGGGAGGGAGACAACAGTGACGTTGGTGGCGGTGGAAACCGCAGCAGCAGCAACCCCACCACCAGCAACACCGGAAGCAGCGTGACGGGAACTCACGTAGTGTCACGCGCCCTGTCGATAGCTGGCGTACTTCGTGACGTGCCTTCATATCTGCCTATTTCTCGTCGTCAGCTGCCGAAGGACGGTGGGACGAAGCACTACTGACTGATTGGCTGAGTGAGGTGTTTGTCGTTCAGGTTGAGGTTGTTGCGTTGTGCTCGTCTCTCAATGAATGCTGTAAGAGGTAGCCCTCCCTCGTGTTCGACGGGACCGGCGCCGATCGAAGACAGCAACGCCACTATGCTAGACCGCATGCAAAGTCGCCTCACTTTGCAGAGGGTTTTGCTCCTCAGTTTGCAGAGGGTTTGTCGCCCGCTCCTCGTCCTCGTTTCTGCTCTCATCAATCATGTGTGCTGCTGCTGATGTTGTTGTTGTTGTTGTAGTCGTTATCGTCATCGTCATCAGTTTGTTTTTCCTAGTTGTTGCTGTAAATGCATTGCACACTCTCTCGCGCTCTCTGTCTCTCTCTCTCTCGCGTTCTCAATTGGTCTCTGCGCTCAGTCGGCTCCTCCTGTGGGTGACCCTCCACCCATTGGGATAAGAACATCGGTGTATTGATGTTGATGATGGTGCGGATGGTGTTCGTTGTTGTTGTCATTGCTTTCATTGTTGTTTGAGTCGCCCGTGGGCTCAGTCGTCAAATTGTTATTGTTCGGACTAACATTCGCGTACAGAGGATCGTTATTGAGGCTTGTCACATTGTTATTGATGTTGTTGTTGTTATTGCCGCTGCTGCTGCTGTTGTTGTCGATAGCGGGGGCGGCGTGTTGCTGTGCTGGCTGTGTTAGAGTTGTGGACTCGTTCATTGCCCGCTGGTCGGGCGTCGGTTTCGGCTCGCTGACGGCCGGCACCGGCACCATTGTAGGTGGTGTTGAGAAGACACGCTTTTGATCGAACAAGCCAACCGCTTGACTGAGAGCCATGCAGCTGGCATTCAAACGGTGACAGATCTCGATCGCTTTGTGAGCCGGAATGCTCGGCTGATGATGTTGGTGCACGTGGGCGCAGGACGTGGGCCCGCCGTCCTTCACTCCGACGTCACCTCCCGACATGGGCGGCTCCTTCAGCGCCTCGTTGATAAGGATTTGAAGCACACGAGTGCACTCAATCACGTTGACCAGAAGCCCGAGTGAATCTTTGGCCGTTTCAGCTTCGTCGGCCTTCTCGGTGAGCGCCTGGACGTCCGGCAAGCCTAGCATCTGCGTGATAATGGCGTACTTCTCGTTGATCAGCCGGCGGATCTGTTCGTCCTTCCGCTGGAGCTGCGTGGCGAGCGTCGCAACGGGCTGTGCGGTCTCCAGCTGATCCGTTACTGGAGGCTTCACAGTCACTTCATTGAACTGCAGCAGTACCTTGCCGTCGGGCGTTTCTTTGCGATCCTCCGCCGCTGGGGGAGCCGCAGGCGCTGCTACCGGAGTAGTTACCGGCGGCGCTTCGATCTCTTCCTGTACATACTTCTTCAGATTTCGAATCTTCTCCAGCCATTTGTTTTTGTCGCTTACGGAATGCGCCACAAACTCGTACATCCAGTTCTTCTTGATCAGGAGAAAGAATCCCAACTTGTTTCCGGCTTTATCGCGGATGTGGATTCCGTGCTCTTCGCCCTTAAAGTCGATGATCGGCGGATACACGGCCTTCTTGTCTTCAGTTATCTGGATTTGGTGGTAGCGTAGGTGGTATTTTTCATCCTGTTTTTGCAGCAGAAGGAGAAAGTCGTCGAATAGCATTGCGGTGATGTCGATCGTCTTCTGCTGAGTGAGTTTCCACTCGAGGATGCCCTCGTAAATCAGTTTGTGCTTTGATAAGGTCGGCTCTAGAAACAGCGGGTGTACTTCGATCTTTTGCCCGGTTGACTTCTTTTTACTCCCGCCGCCTTCATCTGTTCGCCTTTCATCCACAAATCGGTCGTCGCACGCCTCCTTGTCCTTCGGCTGGATAACCTCGAGGTTCCGTTCGACATCGCGCACTCGATTTTGGTTGGCGATCTCGCCGATAGTACGATTCACCTTCGCAAGAATGACTTTCGAGTGTTCTCGAGCCTCGTTGATCTGGTCGTACTCCTCCCCCGGCTGTGTATACTTCAGCACCTGATCCAGTAGTAGGGGATATTTGGTTAGCCTCTGGTAGCTTGTAGCAATAATCTCCTTGAGATGTAGCTTGGAGCACTCCTTCTTCATCGATGCCTCGACTAGGAACTGTTGAAGCTTCGGGTCTTTCTTTTGTTTCACCTTAAGTTCATCAAGCGCCGCTTGCTGGTATTTGCAAAATGTCGTAATGGCCTGCTCCAGTCTAGCACCGCCGTTCGCCGCGAAGAACTCTAACATCAATGGGCCCACATTGCCAATGACCCGCTCTTGTTTTCGCTTAAACTTCAGCTTTTGGTTCAGTTCAGAGTGGATCTGCAGCAGCTCCTGGAGGTTAGGGAACAGTCTATCAAGTAGACCCTGGTCGAGGATCTTCGTGAGTGGCTCGTAGTAGACGCTATTGAGAATCTTCAGCTTTCGCACGTGAATTCGTTCCGTGTGGAAGAGCTCGTTCAGCACGTCCTGCCGCTTCTTCTCTTTCGGTTTGAGTTGTCGAACCGTCTCGAAGCCGACGAGATCTTCCCATTTAGGCAGTTCGTCGTTACAGTCCATGTCACTGTCTGAATGGGCCGCCTTGTCCATGCGAGGCTTGTCGTCGGCATCGACGTCCGATTTCGAACGCGGTATGTTTGGGTCGGAGCGCTTTCGTAACGCGTTCCGACTTTCTCGCCTCTGCCGAAAGCTTTCAGAGCGCCCCACAGGAGCTCGAGACGCCGACAGAGGCGAACCTCCTGAGCCCCCGGACAGCTTGTCGAGTTCCGTAGCCGAGTCGTTGTCGTCCTTACGAAAAAGACTGCCGGTGGTCGGGCGACGCGACGCCCTCTTCCCCTTGGGCCCATCGCCAACGCAATTTTCGTCGACGTTCTTAAAGCATTGTTTATGGATGTTCATTTCGCAGTTGCTGCACTGCAGGCCTTGATCGCCAACACCCCACAAGATGTCCTGGCAGACGCTGCAGTGCGTTACGCGGTTGTAGTGCTGACCCTGAAAATTGTGGCCCAACACCGACATCACAAGGGGCTTCTTTGGCCGCGCCGAAAAGAGCTTGAGGCGAGGCTTCTCCTTCGAGACGAACGTTGGTATGTGCTCAAGCGCTTTAAGGCCAAATTCCGACTTCACGACAGTCAGCCGAAGAACGGTGGCTATAGCGGAAAGCATCGCACTGTTCTGGTTCGGTAGACTGTCGACCTGATCCTGTAGTGGAAACATGGTTTTGCAGAGGTTCAGGAGTATCGACTCCCAGTTCTTGATGTTGTCGCCCTGGTTGTCGGCGTCGGCCACACTCTGGTGGTAGTCGCACGACTTCGACTCGACATCTCTCTGAAACTCCTCGAGCTGAGGCTTGAGGTGTACGGTTGCCGCTGTGCGCGCACCGACAAAGATGTCGCGAAGTTCCAACTCGGTCAAGTTCTCACCTTCGTCAAGCTTCCGCATGTGCGCGTCAATGCTCTGCAGCACGTCATCGTCGAGCGTCGGATCGATACACAGGGGTGCGTAGGGAGCGAGAAAGGTTGACGTGATCTCGTAGGCCCACTTCGACATCTCGTGCTGCTTGCCGCTTTTGTACTGCTCGACAATGACGTAGAACAGCAGTGGTGCAGGATTCATCTTATTCGACAGGAGGTAGTGCAGGAACATGGCAACCGTGACGGGCTGTCGGAGCACCTTCCAACCCTTGAGCAGCGACTCGCCCAGCCCTGGCGGCAGTGCACCGCCGTCGTCAAGCGCCGCGAACCCGCTCTGGTCGGGAGCAAACAGATTGATTCCCGACTCGCTCTCGGTCGAGTCCTGATGCTCGAATGGTGCGCGGCCGTCCATGGGGTCGCCGCCGCCGCCCCCGATGCTGCTGCTGCTCAAGGGTAGTGGCGGCAGTGGGCGGTTTGCCATTGGCTTCGATGAGTTCGACTGCAGTAGCGGCGAGCTGTCGTCGTCGTCGTACTCGAACGCCTCATTGGGGGCACCCCCTACATCTGCCGATTCCCCAAGAGGAGATTTCACCAGGTCGAGCTGACTGGGGCTGCCAGTCATGGCGGCGCCGGCGCCGCTGCTGCTGCCGCCGCCGCCACCACCACCACCGCCGGCGGCCGTGGCCGCGGCCAACGCTGCTGCGGAACAGCCCGCCGGGTTCCACGAGCCCAGAGTCGACCCCTCCTCGCTGGGGCTCCTGTAGATGAGGGAGTCAGGTGACGAACGCTGTCTCTGGTGATTGCCGAGCAAGCCCGCGTGGGCGCCGCCTCGAGGCGGCGTGCATAACGAGTGGCCACCCGGAACAGCGGCCGAAAACGGAGAAGAGCCGGGAAGCGGCGCCGGAGCACCCTGCAGTGGCGACAGGGGGATGTTCTCCATCGAGGCCGAGCTCGTCATGATGCATCGGGCACCGGTGGACGCTCCGCTGCTCTTGGCCCGACGAGGGGCCTGTTTCGTCGAGTCGGGAGTTGCCTCCCTCGAAGGCAGGCCACTTGGGGGCGGTGTTGTCGTTGTCGTCGCTGAGGCTGCCACTGCTCCGCCTCCTCCAGCGGGGCCTGTCGGCGTGACCGGGCCTTTCGAGCCGCCTTGTGCCGGTCGACGCATCTGCGCCATCTGCTTCTCGAGCCTCTCGATTGTGCGCTGAACGTTCTCGAGGTCTACGCGTAGCCTCTCGCTGCCGGCGACGTCGCCGCTCCCGCCGAGGTCGTTGAGCTTGGCCAGCAGCTGCTGTCGCTGCCGCATGCTCTCGCTGAGCATCTTCTGAATGGTCTGAAGGGTGGTGTTGTTGCACTGCGCCATGACGTCGGCGTCAACCGGCTGCGGCCCGGTGATGCGGTCGCGCGCGTCGTCCCGCCGCTGGCCGGCCGTGCTGCGCGTCTGATGGGGCGTCAGGCTGCCCTGCACGAGGATAAAGCTTGTTCCACGAGACAAGCTCGGAAAGTTCGAGCTTCGGGTGGACTGTTGCTGCTGTAGACTGCTGGCGGCGCCGCCGCCGCCGGCCGGATGCTGGTGCTGGTGGTCGGGTGACGGGCCGATGAGCGTCAGCGCGACGTACTGCCCGCTGCGGATGAGCTGCACGACCTCCTGGTGGTTGTAGCTGGTCACCAGTGTGCCGTTCACTTTCTGGATCTGGTCGCCGACCTGGACGCCGGCGCGGGCGGCGGCCCCGCCCGGCCGCACCTCCTGCACGTACACCGGATTGTCGCCGGACACCGTCAGACCGTACCCGCGTTCGTCGCGCTGCACGATGACGCAGCGCGGCGCCTGTGCAGCCGCCTGAACGGCCTCGATCGTGGTGAGCGTGTCGGCGACTAGGGGCGGCAGCGGGGGCGCGGGCCCGCCCGCCGGACCCCCACCCAGCGCCCCACTGGGTCCAGTGGCGCCGCCACCGCCACCACCACCCCCCGATCCCGCCGCCGCCGACGAGGACGTCATGACGTGCGACATGCTTCGCCGCGCCAGGTGGTCGCCTTTGCTGAACGAGCCCAGCCGTAGCCGTTCCATGTTGGCGTCGTGTTTCAGTTTCGGCGTCGTCGTTGTTGTTGTTGCTGTTGTTGTTACTGTTATTGTTATTGTCGTCAGGCCGCTGGCTAGACTGACAGCCGGTCATACGATTGTCAGGCAGAGAGACCCATACGACCACACAGACAGAGGAAGATGCGAACGCAGCTACAGGGTCACGAACACAGCTGCTGTTGTTGCTGCTGCTGTTGCTGTTGTTGCTGCTGTTGTTGTTGCTGTTGTTGTTGCTATTACTGCTCTTCTTGCTGTTGTTGTTGTTGTTGTTGCTGTTACTGCTTTGTGGTGGTTGTTGCTAGTGATGTTCTTGCCGCCACCGAAACCGTACAAGATCACGCTTCTGGGATCTTTCTGCTGCTTCTGGCGTTCCCGATGCAACCACCACATTCACGCCTGCTGTTACGTTGTTTTAGTGGATCGATCTATCTATATATATAGATACATATACAGATATGATATGCAGGGCTTGCGTATTAGTGGGCAATTCGAGAGTTACTGCTGTCGCTGCTAATTCTGCTTCTGATGATGGCTGAGCAGTAGTTGTTGTCGTAGTAGTGTAGTACTGTTGTTGTTGTTGTTGTTGTTGTTGTGTTTGTCGTGTGATTAGACAGACGTAGTGGCTGGCCACTGTAGTCATCCGGCCGTTCGTGGCAGTAAAAATCGAAACTGCAACAACTTCATCAATGAATCACTACTACCTGGCTATGGTATGTACCTGCTGTGTCAGCACTAGCTGCAGCAGAAGCAGCAGCGGCGACACCAATAGCAACAACAACAACCGCACAACCAACGACATCGTCAACAACATCAACAGCTGCAGCAGCAGCTGCAGGAGCAGATTCGGCAATACAGCTGAGATAATGGCCGCCGACGGCCACCCTACGGGCTGGACACATCGTACGGGACGAACGACAAGTGACGCCCTGCCTATATGAGATAAGTCTTATAGCTGATGCTGTTTGATGTTGTAGTTGATGATGATTATTGTTGTTACAACGACGACGACGACGACAACAACAACGACAACAATAACAACAACAACAACAACAGTGTCAAACACACGTCAATACACGCGTGTTTCACAGCTGATCTTCAATCTTCAGCACTGCACAGAACCATTGTTCACCATCGGCGCTCGGCCCATCCAACCACCGGTAAACTAACACACACACTGCTGCACACTGCTGCACACAGTTTTGTGTGGGCACTTCGGAGGGACCTCCTTGTTCTGCAACTGCTAGAACAAACTTGGGTTGCGACGATTGCGAAGAACTGCGGCGAAGACGACGACGACGACGACAACGACGATGATGATAATGATGATGATGATGACGACGGCCCACTGAGCCGGGGTTGGTCAACCAATTACCAAGATTCACTTGTTCCTTCTGTTCTTCTACTTGACGACCTCCAGAACATTACCTCCAACAACAACGCCGACAACGACGACGATGACGACAACAACAACAGCATATTGTCGACAGTTACTGTGGAACATCCTTCACAACATCGCCAACAACAACGACACCAACAACGACAGGAATATTATCCATGAACGGCATCGCCGACGGGAACAACAACATCAATCAACAACAGGAACCACAGTTATACGACCAAGGCCCACGGCGACGAAATCATGAACATCACCACCATCACCACCACCATCACCAGCAACAACAACAACAGCAGCAGCACAGCATAGCATGGCAACAGAAACAGGCAACAATATCGAATGCACAAGTCGATCGACGTACTCCTTCGTCCTGGTGCTGCTCGTTTTTCTTGTTATTGATGTTGTTTGTTGTTGTTGTAGTTGTTGTTGTTGTTGCTGTTCTTTTAGCAATGTTGTTTCTGTTGTTGTTGTTATTGTTGCTTATGCTGATGACACAGCGTCACCTCCTCCCGACATCGACGTTCGACTGCGCTGGACTCGCTTCAGCTCTCGTGATGGTACCACTAAGATTCCAGCACTAAGGCTACGTTGTCCTTTGTCCTCGTCACAACCATATCATCACCTCCAGCACATTACCTCACTACCTCACCTCCACCACCACCACCACCACCTCCACCTCACAACTTCACGCCCCACACTCACATCATGACACACAAAATGTACAGGACGACGATGCGTGTGATGATGATGTTGATGACGATACCGATGGTGGGGATGATGATGATAATGTTCTTGTTGTTGTTGCTGCTGCTGCTGCTGTTGACAATAGACTACAACTACAACAACCAGAACATGAGCAGCACGAAAGACCACAACAACAACGACAACATCAACACGACGTCTGGAAGAAGCTCAGTAATTATTGGTTTGCCACTAGCCGAGGTTTCAACAACATCGACAACAACATTGACGACGACGACGACGACGACGGCGACGAGTCCAACAACAACATCAACATCAACAACAACAAGTTCACTAACCACAATGACTTCTTCATCACAGATATCATCACACCAGCAGTAACAACAACAACATCAGTGGCGCCTGCAGCTATAGTCACGCAAGGGTCAGCAGATTCAGCACATCGATAGATTAGCAGTAGCAACAGCAGCAGCAACAACTACTCCGGTTTAATCATCCAAGATGTTGCTGATGTTGACGATGGAAATCACCACCTTCACCACCATTACTACTTCTTAGATGATGATGATACATCACTTGCCGAAAGATGACACAGGATGGCTGAATGGGTAAACATCAGCAGCAACAGCAACAGCAGCTATGTTACCGCTGACAGGACGAACACGTCGTAACAAACGTAGATAGATAGTCTATAATCGAGAAAAAGAGGTATAAATGATGCTGCTCTAGTAGGATAGCTGCGTGTAGAAGGCAGCAGGCATCATCCATCCGACAGTGCTTGCGGCTGGTCACGGCCGCAATATCGAATCCAGCCAAACGAAAACCGACACTGAATCGGACGGACGGACGGTTGAATTCCCGGAATCAATGCCGGCTGTAGATGAACAAACGAACGAACGAACGAGCAACCGACCGAACCAGTGTCCCACCACCACTGGACCACTGGACCACTCTGGCTCTGGTTGATGCTGCTGCTGAGATGCTGCTGAGATGAGTGGGTGATCGGCCGTCCTGGTAAGCTGAGGATGAGGATGATGATGATGATGGTGATGGTGATGGTGATGATGATGATGATGATATTGGTGATGATGATGGCGATACGTAAGTCAGTTCGTAAGTGAGTCAGTCACTCCTTACTTCTTTTCAGTTCATTCAGTCCAGTTTCACTTAAACGGGACTTCAGCTCGATCCAGTTCAGTCCGGGCGGCCTCTAAACGAATAGACCGTAATCAATTGTCGTTGGTCAGTCAGTGAGCTAGATATATAGATAGATGGATAGATGTATAGGTAGATACATAGACGCATATATATATATATATATATATATATATATATATATATATACATACATATATATATATATATATATATATATAAATATATATATATATATATATTTATATATATATATATATATATATATATATATATATATATATATATATTTATATATATATATATATATATATAGATAGATATATATATATATATATATATATATATATATATATATATATATCTATCTATATATATATATAGATAGATAGATAGATATATAAATATATATATATATATATATATATATATATATATATAGATAGATAGATAATGTGAGTCCAGATACATAGATAGATGATAGTAATTTGGTGGTTAGATAGTTGCGCTACAACTCACTTCTGCCTGCCTACCAGACTATCACAGTCAATCAGTTTAGAGAAAGACAGCCAGCAGACAGCCGCAGAGTAATCGCTCAACCCGTCAATCACACACACACACACACACACGCAACTTGAACGAACACCACAACAACAATAACAACAACAACAGCAACAACAACAAAAACAACAGCAACAACTACAACAGCAGCAACAACAACAACAACAAAATCACCAACATTCAGCTTTCACGTCCGTTGTCCGGGCGTGCCTGTATGCGTGCATGGTGTGTCCATCCCAGCTCCTCGGACCTCCTCCATCCTTTGTTATGTCGACGTCGGTCCGGTCAATTGGCGATCAGTTAGTTGTTGCGTTCATTTACATCGGCCACCCACACCCATTCACCCAGACACAGCAACAACAACAACAACAACAACAACTGCAACAATAACAACTACAATAACTGCAACCCAACAACAACTACTACAACTACTACTACTACTACAGCTACTACTATTACAACAACAACAACAATAACATGAGTCCAATTAATCAATTGTCCAATTGCACATAACCCGCAACAACAACAACAACAACGGGAACAACGATAACAACAACGGGAACGACAACAACATTAGTTCCCGACCCGTCGTCGTAGTAGTAGCACTAGGAGTTGTAGTTGACTTTTGTTAGCAGTTTGATAGATGGCATTTATGCTATCATCAAACCTATCATCATCATCATCACACATACATGAGGTGAGTGTCGCTCTGGAAATACCAAAACCAGGGTAGCAGGGCCGGCCAGATCACAGCACCAATAGCAATAGCAACAACACCTTTCACAGCAACAGTAGCAGAAGTGGGAACACAGCATAGGCACCAACCAATCAGAACTAAACCCCATCCACTCAAACCACCACCACCACCACCATCACTGCGGCATCTGCCTCTGCTGTTGCTGCTGCTGCCACTGTTGCTGTCTCGTACTAAACGCAGCAACCATCAAAATCAACAACCACAACATCAACAACAACAACAACATCAACAACAGCAACAACGTTAATATCAACAGTAATAATAACAATAACAACAGCAACAACAACAGCAACAACAACAAGTACGATAGCAACAAAAGCTTTAACATTAGCTCACATCACCCACCATCCGAGTTCGGTACAACAGCAGAGGCAGCAGCAGCAGCAGCAGTAATAGTTGTACTCAATAGTCTGCCATAGTAACAAGTTTATAGTTGTACTTGTACTTGAAGTAATCGTAGCCGTCGTAGTAGTTAGTAGTAGTAGTGTTACTTACTGGAAAATCAGACCCACCGTGACAGCAGCATTCGTGGTGGTTAGCTAAGGTGGGCCATTCCGTGCATACAGCACCCACCAGTGCTCCAACAACAATAGACAACAACAACAACATCAGACGACGACAACAACAACAAAAACAATAACAGACGACAACAACAACAATAACAGACGACAACAACAACAACAACAACAACAACAGCGAGCCACTGAATCCGCTCTCTTATCTCTAGTTGTCTCGCTTTCACTCACTGACTCACCCACTCACTCTCTTTGGTTGACTCTGTCTCTGTTTGTGTCTATGTCTCTTCTCTCGCTTTCGCTCTCTCTCTCTCTCTCTCTCTCTCCGTGTGTGTGTGTATCTAGTATATTCAGTTAGTCAACTAAATTAGTTAGTTAACTCAGCCCGTCCGTCCATCTATCTAGCCGTCCTATCCAGTTAGTCAGTTAGTTAGTTAGTTGTCGTCGATGATGAAAAGTCGTCTCCTTTCTTTTTTGCGGTCTGCTGCCTGTCGTCTGCCTGTCGTCTGCTTGTCGTCTGCTAGGTCTCTTCCTGGCGGCCGCCGCCGCCGCCACAGCTTCGGGCCGACCCACACGACGAATGGGTCGGCCCGAGTGGATTGCGTCGTTTACTACTCTAAACAAAAACAAAAAAAATACTTTTCGGGCTGTTGTGTCTCAGCCAAGATTTAATGTCGTCCACGGAACTGCTTTTTTTTTCGCAACGCTTCATAGACGCACGAGCCCCGGATAAATACAACAAATCGGTGCAACTCGGTGGGGGCGCGGGGGGCGGGCTGCTCGAATTGTTAATATTATTGTTATTATTTATTTAATATGTCGTAGAGCAATACAGTTGTGAGGTGCAAATGTGTATCCTCATTATTTTAGTATTTATTTTTATGATTATGATTATGGTGGTCTCCCGGTCATCATTCGTTAGGCGGCCATATTATAGCTGTTAGAAAGAGCTTGTAAGAATACTTGTTAGGAGTACTTGCGCTGTCGTCTTATTATGACGTCCCGCTTATAATAAGAGAGTCCTGGAGCTAGAAAGATAAGGAGTGTTTTTTTAAAGAAATCGTCGGTGATGCGTTCGTCACCAACAACAACAACAACAACAACAACAACAGCAGCAGCAGCAGAAGCCGCAGCAGCAGAAGTCAACAAAAGCAGAAGCAACAAACGCAAAAACAAAAACAACAACAACAACAACGATCAAATGTCTGCAGCGGCACAGCTGCTGTTGTT
Source organism: Dermanyssus gallinae (assembly GCA_003439945.1). Classification (NCBI taxonomy): domain Eukaryota; kingdom Metazoa; phylum Arthropoda; class Arachnida; order Mesostigmata; family Dermanyssidae; genus Dermanyssus; species Dermanyssus gallinae. The sequence goes on from QVRM01001595.1 coordinate 954,846, forward strand.
GGCAGAATTGTCAATCAGTAATATTACAACAGTTGGTATCGTGGCCAGTTGGTCGTGGGCTGTGAGCTAGGGAGCTGTATGTAGTTCATTTCTTCTTCTCGAAGACTCTACACGAAACCGACGACCAGTCAATCAGGCAGCCATCAGCAATAAAAAAGAAAAAACGTTTTGTATGTTGGACTTTGGCGATCTTCGGTCGCTCAGGTCTTCTTCGGTTGACCAAAATCGGTCCGATAGCTGTTCTTTATTATTTCTGAGTGCCCATTCATTTAGTTGTTGTTGTTGTTGTTGCTGCTGCTGTTGTTATTGTTGTTGTTGTTGCTGCTGCTGTTGTCGTCGATGTTGCTGCTGCTGCCACTGTTGCAGTTATGTTGTTGTTATTGTTGTTGGTGTAGTTGATAAGTTGTAATATTATTATTAGTATTACTCTTATTATTACTGTTCTCTATTTATGCACATATATGCTAGCTCGCTGATGCTGTTGTTGCTGCTGCGGCTGATGATGGTACTATATGTTCTGCTAGTTCCCCTCACCGTCTTCCTTTAGCGCGCGCCCTTATATAGGATCTGTCAGGATCGCTGAGATAGTCGTTGTCCTTGTCATAAGTGTGGTGGTGGTGGCGGTGGTGGTCATCACTGAAGAGCACCCATAGCAATTACCACTACTACTACTACTATGTACCAGTCGATCAGTATGAGTGGCCATAAATTGTACTATTTTGTTTTTTTTTGTAGTAGTAGTAGGAGTCTATATAGAGTTGAGATCTAGGCATGAGCCGGCGCTGATGCTAGCTTACAGCAGCAACAACAACATCATGAACAACAACAACAACAGCAACACAATTATCTCGCAACAACGACCGCCGAGAATGAGCAACAAACATAAAGTCGATCGCCGCCACCACCACCACCACCACCACAACTCCGACAATTTCTTAATTTCCGACTGTTGACCGACAATTTCCTAATTTCCAACTGCTGACTAACCGACAATTTTGTAATTTCCGACCGACCACCACCACCCACACAGGACGACTGGCCCCACCCACTGTATTTCGTGGGCTTCGAGTACATTTCCGATCATTCAAGCCTCACCTAGATAGATAGATGACCATCATTCATCAGGTGGCGGTTTTATGAACGCTTCTAAAAAGAAACAACGTACGGACGGACGGATGGGCGGCGGACGAACCCGACACAGCATCAGCTATGACGACATACCGAGATTTGCGCTCTGGACGACGATGGCAACAACAACAACAACAACAACAACAACAGCAACAACAACAGAGCTACAGCCACACTAACACTACATTAATAACGGTAGTTTGGCTGTGAAATAGTTCATCTTGATAGGGCAGTCGGTGAATGAAAATAGAAAGAAATAGACGAGATTCTCTACATGCGATTTCTTGGTCTGCGTCTGGCTCACACAGGGAGGAACACACAAGCTGTTGCTGGCGCCGCATCTGGATCAAACGCTTCTGAAAGCTCCCATAGCATGATCAAAAAATAAGGTGGTGGTTTTGCGTGGCTGCGTGATGAGTTTGATTCATGATCGAAAACAACAAGGCCGCAGCTGTGAGACTCGGTAATTTATTGTAGGACAATTAAGACAGCTGTGGGAAGTGCTAGAAGCTAGTAATACAATAATAAGTAACATCAAAGTCATGACGAAGGTGTCTCGGCTTTATAGGCTGAAAGATTATTACCAATATTTTAGAGGTTTAAGAATCGCACACGCGCCCACGGCCACCGACTACAGGGTGTACATTAAACATTTGTTTTTAGCCCCCGGCAGAAACACAAATGGACACAAAAATACAAAAAAAGTAACTGGAACAGTGGTAATATCGATAAAATGAATAGGAATCTCTAGTAATATCTATATTATGCGGCGACGGTGGCTTGGAACTCAACGTACATTCACGCTCATACAAAAGCGGGGCGTGGCCGTGGCGACTTAAAACGAGAGAGACAAGCGTGAACTCGAACAGCCCGGATTGATCTATATCGCTGGTCGCGTCGAATTCGGTCGAGCTAATTGTTCTACTGCTAATTTCCTTTCTTGGAGAAAGTTTGTGTAAGCCCAGTGTGAGATTGTGGGGATCTGGCTAATCGTAGAGATGAAGTGGTGGCATATATATATATATATATATATATATCAGATCAACAGCAAGTCCGGAGGACAATACAGGCTTTTGCAACCGCTCAAAAACGAACTTAGCGACTTATTTACGGGTAGCTTCATTGCTTCTGTTGGAAGTTCAGTTTAAAAAAAATTAAATATTGCAAATAGACGTCTCATTTTTAAAATGTCACCCAAAAACGATACAACTTATATTAGGGGTATTCCGATCGCTTGTGCTCTCGTAGCGATTTGAGATCTTTCCACAGTGAGTTTATCGATGTTCGAACGTCACCGTGCGCCAGCGACTTTTTTTGTGTGTTGGCGTTTCTTTCTGATTGGCTATACCGCGTAAAACTGCATTGATCTTTAGATGTACACTTTACGACAATAAATACCACTTCAATTATTCTCATCTTTATGGGTAACACACAGTTTTGACGCAGTTTGTTTTTGCGAGTTTTAGAATTCTACACCAGATTTCTGAAACTCGCTGGCAGGTCAGTGGAGATTGATATTGATAACAATATATCTCCTCTTTATATTGTTATCAATATCAATGCTTTCAGCCCCGAAAAACCACTCTCTGTACGGCAGCACTGTGAGAGCCACCATTATGTTACCGCGCGTTAGCCGCTATTCAGACCGCCGGTTGAAAAAGAAACCTTCAAGCTTCAATAAAGCAAGAAAACCTATAAGCTCGGAACCGGTATTAGCCAAAAGCCATTGTGTTTCTAAATACTACTATATAGTATGCGTAGTATATTATAAATTCTGTGTTTATGAGGATGTCAAAATTATTACTTTACTGATGACGATGAAACGTGTATTAAGCTTCCTAAGATGTCTGGCCTCAATTTTAAGAGTCGCTTTGATGTTTTTCGTGCTTCCGCCGTGTAACCTTACCTCAACTGCAGACTCCAGGATCATACTTCGGATGGCTAGATATTTCCGCCGAATTCTCTATCTTCTGCTTGACGACCGGCTCAGCTGAAGAGTTGGGGCTAAGTAACTTGACCAACGCAAAAGGTGTGATTATAAGCAGCTTATTAGCAGAGCGAACACTGATATCTCGTTTTCCTTTTGGAAAACTTGGAAGGCGAGTGAAGTCCTGAGTACGCTCAAACTTCACGTCTTTATTTTTTTAATAAACCTCACGCTGTTAAAAGCCATTCAGCTGTACTTTGTGGGATCTCCTACTAAGTAGGCAGAAGATAAAATTTTTTGCTAAGGGTACTAGGCTCAAAAATCGAGCGCAAGAGGACAAACTCCCATGCGGACATATGAAGAAACTTGCAAAAACGGAGAAAGTTGGCGCCGTAGAAATGAACGTGAAATCCAACGGAAGACATACGCGGAAAGATTAACAATAGGCACTCGAGAGTGCTGGGCCAAGCTCACACGGTCGCTGATATGTCCAGAAGAGAACTACGCTAAGTGTTACTTTGGTTATTAAGTTACAAGTGTTACTACGGTCCCGCAGGACAGACTCAACACGAAAGGAAAAACCTACACACATAAACATGTGTACGCATATATATATATATATATATATATATACACGTGTAGAGACGCTCCTTAAGGATCATGAAATCTGGTTTAGGGTAAGAAAATGTGGCAATGTGTCTCGGAGGCAAAATCACCGTCGCGCAATGTCGCAAGCAGCATTAATGGCAATACCTAGAGTACCCAGGTAAAATAATCTAGTACTGTGTCCACTCCGACAAAAGCCAAAGAGGACGATTGGATTTTAATGCAGCAAAAAAACTGCGAAAGCATCAACAAAGCTGTAAAACATTCTCCGACGAATTAGAGGAGCTATCGACTCTCGGCGTTCCTTGGCATAAGTAGTATATAGCATCATCCTATATGCCGCACTCTGGGATAAATAGATTTCCTGGGACCTAAGATAAAAGAACCAGCTTTAAGATGCCCCTTAATGAAGCTCCGGACGGAGGATCTATTAATCAGCAAACCAGACCCTAAAAATAGACAAAACCTTAAGCAAATTAAGTCAGGGTTTAGTGGATTTGCGAGTCTCACACTAGTCACGCAGGCTGCTAGTGGCGCATGTGCATCATGCATTCCCGAAACCTCCCAGAACAAAAAAAAGTACTCCCTAATCTAAAAAATGTACAGCCTTGTACTTCATGTATTGTACGTTTTCTTAACAATACTGAAAGGTAATGTAATAATAAGCAATATTTGCGTATAGCCTTAAACACGGCTCGCTCACCTATGCACTCGTGCAACCTCCAACAGGACACGGTGGCTGCTTTCAGGGGTACCAAGACCGCATCGGTAAGGTGACTCCTTCTCATGCCGTATGCGTAATTCAGGAGAGGCTGACGATGTAGGGCCCTGCTACGCACGCTGTGCCTTTTTCAATACTGGCCAAACTGGTCACCCTGTTGAGTGTAGCGAGAGTCGGCCGTATATTATCGAGGTATACTCTAATACCTGGTAATCTACCTTCAGTAACTACTTAATATCTAGCGTTTAAATGGCTGCCTCCCGGCAGGCGATTCCTTAGTGGTAGCCAAGGATGTCTACCGGTACTTTCAATGGGTCAGTGGCCTTGAGCTAAACCCTCGCAAATCTGAGGGCGTTTTTACCGGCCACCTCAGTAAGCTCCTAAGCGAACGCAGTTTGTGCCATACAAAGATGTCCACTTGAGAAATCTACTTACGCAGCTTGGAAAATCCAAGCTCGTTGAAGGTCTTAACAGAAGTTGTATGGTCCACCCCATTTCTTTCTGTAAATTAGGATGTGTTTAGTCGCAAGCCCTGCCTGAAGATAAATATTTTTTCACACCAATTAGCATATATATCTATAGAAGATATATATTAGCATATATATATATATATATATATATATATGTCCTCTATCGTCCTCCATATCTAAACAAATCCAACCACAATTACAAGATCACTTGGCAGGCATTCACAAATGTCCTACTTCATTTTTATTGATTGCTTTCTCTACGTCATACACATCACTTCTGTACAGGCTTGCCACGTCTTAATCTTTCAACGAACTCCTACTCGACTGGCTAAGGGTGCAATACACGTGTCTTTGATGTATGCGCCAACTTCGCGGCAGCGACACAGTGACTCACAATCTGCAACGTGTGTGAGATGCAGGGACGTTGTAATTCAATGTACTTCGTTGCTGTTCGTTCTGTGTTGATATCAAGCTCTAGATTGAATGAACTACGACCATCATCACGATCTAGGGATAACTGCTCATAACGTTTGTGGTGACCTTTGTCCCGTCTGCGTTGGGCACGCACGTGACAGACGAGTTCCAACCCCTTTGCTGCTTCGTATTCAGATGGACGACAACAGCTAAGCCATATGGTTAAGGCGACCGCAAAAACAACACTCATCTTACGAAAAACGTTACCCTTTAATACAATTTTTACGTCAGTTCTACTACTACTACAACCATCACTCCGTGGCGGGCAGGGAAACGATGTAGGTGGCAGAAGAAAAAATCTACAATAGATCAACCTAAATAGACATGATACAAGCCAAGCCGTCAACTGTCAAGTAAAGTCAACACGTCTTGCTGATGTTGCCAGGGTTTTGACCACGACTGGGGTCTGTCCCCGCGTTGATCTCAGTCTATCACGCTACGGACGTTACTGCGCCACTGCCCCAACCGGCCTATCGGCGTCCGACGCAAAGCCCCTGACTAGCCGTCGGCTCGGAGTATGGCCCACGACGGACCCACCGCCGCTCTTTACGGAGAGTTCTTGCTTTCGAGAGTGAAATGTGGAACATGGCAGTCAAACATATATCCGTCATCACGTTCCATCCGAAAGATTCCCCTGAAAAACAGAAGAAAAAATGGCAAAATGCAATTGGTGCGAACATGCATTTGCTAGCCAGTTTTCAGAACATTTACTCCTTTTCGACATGCTCTGCTACTCATCCTGGCTTGCCTGAGCTATGCGGCAAGTAGGGTACGGCCGCCGTGCATGAGACCGTCACGTGCCTCGCCAAGTAATTCCCATCTGGCCATAATGAGATGGTTCATCAACATGAGACAACTCAGTATGTGCTATTAGAAGTCACGGTCTCTCCAGATAGTTTGTATAAGAATGCTCGCGGACAGAAATTCCTCCCGAATTAGTACCATTATTCTTATGCATTTTCTTATTATTAACTATAAAGGTAACCTAAGTCTGCAAGCCCTAAATAAAATCGCTTCAAAAATATTACATTATTATATACATATATCGCCCGCGAAAGGAACTACAAACATACCACATCTGACCGCTAGGAGCCTGCAGGGAAACGTGCGAGCTGTACTGGAAGGCGGGAAAGCGTTGGTTAAGTACAGGTTCTTCACCAACGACACCTCGCCCACGTACAGTCTCGAGGGTGCCCGATTGCGAAAAGATGCGCCAAAGTCTTTCGCGAAGCTGGATGGCCTTGTTGCCGAGGTTCTCCAAACGAATACAGTATCGCCACTGCGAAGACAATTATGACAATTAAATTAGGCAAATACGGTTTGCCACATAAGTTTGCTACAATACAAAAAACGCTACTTCCCATCGGATGGCGGCTGTAATTATTACTATAAATGGTTCCAAACAGAACGTTGCTATGGCAAACACGAACAAGAGTTAAATAATCATTGCAGATTTGACTCCCGGCATTGCTAATTTAATTTGTTGGCCTGCCGCTGTTGCATTTCCTAACTTATATTAACCATAATAATCCGGCCTGAGTTCCTCTTTGACGAACTTTGGCGTGAATGGTGAGTTGAGCCATATAGGCCTGCTCAAGCGTACCCGAGAGGTTTAAGTCGTCAGTCAAACTATTTTTTGCTAGTACTACTACTATACATAACGATTCGAGAGAATTGTAGTCAGTTCTAAGGCTTTGCAAATTAACACACAGAATTTGAGTTCGATCAAAAGATGAAATCTCACGACAAAAATAATGAAAGTAAACATTGAACCAATAAACCTGTTTTTGTGATATACTATAATACTTAATATATTGTATCATATCAACAACACAATTACTATCAGCAATAGTAAACAAATCATATATATATGCAAATCTAGCACCTTAAGTGCTCAGTAAGTAAGTAAGTGATGTAATACTGATCTTCATGTTCCACGATTTATATATATATATATATATATATATATAACGTGTGTGTATATATTTTCGGCGAGCGTACCCAATAGACGGACGAGTCGTGACTAGTCCGGCAGCCCATGTAGAAAGGGATAACCGTAACACGGACGTCCTCGGTCGTCTCCTTGTGCACCTGATTTAGCTCGAGCCACGGATGATTTTTGTCCTGCCACGCCCGGAGAGCCTCGCGAGCACTAAATGGTGGATCTAAGCAAATAGATCAACAAGCCCAATTATCGATCCGTGACGCTATATATACATACATGTATTGGTAAGTTGGTAGTCTTTGACCGCATCGGCTCTTTTTTACTGAAGTGGAGCACTTTGCTCACAGCAGTGTTGAATGTCATTCTGTTTTATTGGCACCATGTTGCCGTTTTATTTACCTAGAGCTGCATCTAAGCCCTTGACTTTTCTAGTTTTGCGTCTTTGTCAAAAAAGTACCTTTTTGTGGCTCAGGTACGAGAAATTTGTCGAAAAGCTCATGATGAATCATCTGGTCCTTGGTCGCTGTGTACGGCAGGATGTCGTCATGAGACACATAGTCGAGTCCTGGCAGGGCGTATAGTGACGATTTGCTGTTGTCCTGATTTCCCAGAAAGGTGACGGCTTCCGTCTGGGCGCGCACGTGTGGACAGTCACGCGAATCGATTAACACCTACCGAGATACATCAGTAACAACGCCAGGAGCAACAATAACAACAGTGTCACTATTAACAATCAAAGCAGCATTAACCGGGGTATGATTGATGAATGGTAACTTATTTCTAAAACAGTCAATTATACCGATAATGAACATGATTGACCTGATTATGTTATATTGTATGGAACAAGCCTGTGAACGAGTGGGTCACGAGATAAAAAAAGTGTGTTCATAAAATAACCCTCTAATTAGACAATAAACCGTAAGACATAGATAGTGCATGTCTTGTAGGTAGTCTAGAATCAAAATAAAATAAAACATATCAAGCAGAAAAACCATAATGGAAACAATTTTCAATAGAAGAATATTTGGTTGTCAAAGACCTTCCACTCGTAAGTTACGTTCAGGCCCTTGAGCCTTGCAATTTTGAGGCAGGTCTCTCAAAATTGTGCCCGGAAACCGGCACTACGGTTACTGCAGGAATACGCCGTACTATTGACAAGAGTTCAGCAAAAATACTCAACTTTTTAAAAAATATATATATATATTAGAGTCGATATGTATGCATATATGGATCGTGCGTGCGCACGGGCCCCTCTTACGCCACACTAAGCCAGCACTACACGCCTTTCACCCTCTCTCATAAATATTGTATGTCTTATATGGTATATATCTGGTGATATACAGGGTGCGTCAGTTAAATCCGGACTAAACGTCATCGCCCGTTTCGCAATTTATGTCTAAAGAAAAACAGATACTTCGGTAATTTTTTACGTGCCGTTAGGTACACTCCTGAGGAACATTTTTATTCAATGTAGCCACCACCAGCAGCAATTACACTTTCAATTCTGGCGCGAAAGCGCCCGCAGGCCTTCTTCAAAGTTAGCGGGTGAGATTCTTGAACGATTTGACAATGGCTCTGCGTAGCGCTTCTGTCTTTGCATATCGAGACTTGTTAGACTCTTTCTCAACAAAGCCCCATATATAGAAGTCCAGGGGATTCAAGTCTGGACTGCTAGGGGGCCACGTCTTGTCCCAGAACGTTGTCATGTTGCCCCGTAGCCAATCCTGGACGAGATAACTGGTGTGGGCGGGAGCGCCGTCTTGTTGAAAGACATATTGTCTTTCATTGGACACTCTATCAATCCATGGTTTTACCACGCTTCGCAGAACACGTGATACACTTCCTTTGTTACGGTTTCGTGTCTGTCAAAAAAGTGTGGGGGCATCACGTCTCCTTCATTCGACACAACACTTAGGACGTGCACACTGGCAGAATGTTTGGTTCTATGCACGATCGGTACATCCTCAGGGTTCTTTGCGAGCCACCGGTCATTTTTCGGGTTATGTTTTTGGTCAATGGTGAAGATTTTTTCGTCGGAGCAGAATCGAAGATGTCCCGCCATTTTGTGTCTCAAAAACGTGAGGATGAGATGGCAGCAAGTCATCCTCTTATTTTTCGCGGCCTGAGACAACATCTGTCTGACTTTAAACGTGTAAGACTTGTAGCGCAGTTCTTCGTTGATAATCCGACGCATAACAATCACTCATATTGAATATGATCGCTAAACGGCGCATCGATAGACTTGGATCCTTAAAAACGCAGTTTTGCACCATTTTGATCACTTTTGGCGTCCTCACTTCTCGTCGGCGGTTGTGAATCTTCCTTCCAGGTGTACCTGGCAATACCTAGCCCTGTGTCTTCTGCATCTCTGTAGCGTCGGGCAATTTCGTAGACCGTTGCTCTTTTAAATCCAGTGATGTTGACGATTTCGGCTGGCCGATGTCCGACACAAAGCAATTGGATAGCGGTTGTTCTTCGGTCATATTCTGGACCCAGGTTGCGGCGGCCGTCCATGATGACAATGCGTTTTTGTTCTATTGTGAGTGAGCTGTCTGCTAACGCAAACCGATCTGAATTAACGCCTTCCGTCTATGCTGGGTAGCCCGCCAGAATTTGTCTGGATTTAGCTGACGCACCCTGTATATATATATATACTGAGTTTTAAAGGCTGTTTTCTGTGTGACTCTTAGGCACGCCATCTACTGGCCAACTTAATACCTGCACACTATTTTTCTGTTCTTAAAATTAAAATCCAAATTAAAGGATTGTGTCGGCTTTGCTCCGGATATAGAGAGCTTGACATACGTCTTTAAGGCGATTCCGATATGATGGACAGAACAAAGTTGTATCAAATTATGTTGGAGGATGCTTTTAAGAGAAGCTGGGTGGAGTCACTAGAAGAAATTTACAGAATGACACGGTTGGAATAATAATAATAGCCGGACAACCAGAAAGTTTATAGTGACAGATAGGGGAAAAGGGTGTATATATCAAGGCGCCTGTTCTGCTGTTTGCTGAAGATATGATAGCATTAGAGCGGGGCAGTAGCAAAGCTTAGCAAATGTTGAATGCATGTGGGGAAGCAGCGGAGGACATGGTGTTTAATGAAAAAAAAGTACTTAATAATTTAATTTAGTATTTAATAAGGCTAGGGGGAAAGGAAGCTTGTATTATAAGGGAGGGAATTGGACTAACTGAGTCAGTACAAATATTGGGGTGAAAATTACCACAAGGATTGATTATTTAGAGGAAGAGGAGCTATTACGGGGAAGTAAGACTGAACAAGGAAAATGTGCAGTAGGGCCTCTGGAGGTTTAATAAATACATAGTGACAAGAAATCTATGGAAAGTCATGTATGCACCAAGATTGACATTTGCAGATGCCGCTTTGGTCCATAGCGCTGAGTTTGATAGGAAGCAGTACCAAGAAAAGTGATAAGATTTGCATTGGGTTGCCGTTTTAATTGTGCCAGAGCGTTTCTTAAAGGGGAAGGGGGATGCAAAAGGAAAGTACAATGTAAGTTAGCATCTAGTATTAGGATTAATGATGTCACAAATAAAAGGTGGGTTAAAGAACTGCAGGGGGGTGAATACAGCGCTAGGGGTACAAACGAAGTGGGTCGTAGAGTAGAACTTGGAGATAGGAAGGTTGGGTACAATAGTTAGCAATGGGCAAGAATTTCGGAGAAAATTGTGAGATCGAAAATAAAAAGTCATATATGGGCAAACGGAAATAGGCGATGGAGCTCAGATCGTGTTTGGCAGATATATAGAAAAGAAAAACCGGAAATAAGCGGGGCAAAATGAATAAACAATAATATATATATAGTGTGTGCGATGAGACGTCGTTCCGATAATGTTGTACCTTCTTTCGCCTACCCCTTAAAATTTTAGGTGTGCAGGGCTGACAGACCAAACTTCCGAAGACTAGTATCCCTAAGGGTGTAAGCTCAAACTTTATCAATAATTAGCCCGTAGCGTACCGCAAATAAGGCACATGCTAACAACAATCTGTCCTTAATTAAAACCGCCATCTGATTGTTTGAAATGACACGTTGGACTAATTCCTCCCTTCTAAGTGATATAAGTTATGTCATACTGGCTGTTACCTGATAGAAGGTCTGGGTTTGTCCATTGACTATACGTGGATGACGAAAGGACTCTGATGTCTGCGACTCCGTCTCACTGCAATCGGGTCCAATGCAGAAGACACGGTAAAAAACTGTTTAGTAATCTATGTAGTCACAGGTTAGAAGCACGGTTTCCTTCCCGAGGATGAGTTCTTTCTCTTCTATATATATATATATATATTTGCAATGCTGCTGTATGCATCAATTCAACGATACCAAAATTTAAAGGTGTTTAGTCATTGTATATAAGAAAAAGCGCCATATAACGTATATAATGACATACGCTACTGTAAAAAGAGAAATCATTGCAAAACACTTAAAGAACTAAGTAAGCCATAATCTGAAAGAACAATGTTTTTCCTACAATGTTTCACAAGGAAGCACGTTTATATAAAATCATGCGGCAACATACGGCGAAAAAATCCAACGGACCAATGCCCAACTTCGACGAAGCCTGTTGATGACAACACGTTATAAAATATTATTAGATTATCACCTTAGATCAATGTCTTAAGATATACTAATACCGGTAGAAACGAGAAAGAAACAAAACTTGGCGCAAAAAATGAAAGACGAGCCCATAATATTAGCAGCAACAGCAATAACAACTATGGAGAAAATACGGACCTCGCGGCGTCACGATTCGTCGATAGATCCCGGTCGTAGACCCGAGCAGTCCATGGGAACAATGTAACACCTCGGTAGCCAAAGACGCGATGCAAGAAAAGCTGGCCTGTGTCGTATTTACCCTCCTTTGGGTTTTCGAGCCGGCCCACCTCTGCAAGCCTAAAGCAACACACGCATACCATCAAACGACAAATGAAGTCGTACGCTTAGATCGGCAATACGGTATATATATATATATATATCATCGTCACATTTATTTCATTCATATTAAATATGCATATAATATTGATACTTATACTGTTATCAGCTGTGTTCATATATATATATATATATATATATATATATATATATATAGATTTGGTTAGATCACCCTGAGATTAATCGACAACATGTGGATGACCGGATATCTCTCCTATCTGAGTTGTAGCGATGCCGTGATTCTACTGACTCGCAAACAACGGAAGTCCAAGCTAACAAGCATACGGATGACGGCAAGAATGTGTAGTAGTAGTAATAATAATAATAATAAAAATGGTCCCTACACTGGACCCTCGTAACGACTTATATATATATATATATATATATATATATATAGGTATCACTATTCCTAATATATGAATGAGATAATATTTACAATATTGTTTGTGTTATTATCGATTGAGTTTCGGTGAGCACTCAACATCTTTTTTTTCTCTGTGGTTTCTATGGAAGGAACGCCATTGCAGCGTGGTTTTCAAGAAGATGCGCGTATAGGTGTCGCTTGTTTAGCCCCCCCGTTGGTGAGAATGTGGCCGACGCCCCCGTCAGTCCACGATAGCCCAGGGCATGCGTGTCGGAGACAGTGACGTCCCACGCCAGCGGTCGATTAGATTTTCAGTCCGGTAAAGCCATCTCGTCGACGCCTGTCTTCCTCTTCACTGCACCGAGCTCCAGTATCTAGTATAGCTTGTCTGAAAGCGCGCACAAACGATGCCAAATATTGATGGCGTCGTGGCGGCTCTGCGTGTACGACCGGTCAGCTTAGTGCGACTAAGTTGGTGCAGGCCACGCTCATTCTAGACCGTTCCACTACGTGGCCGTTTTTCGCTCTCGGACACGGCAATGCCACGTCTCTCTGGGGTCACTGGCGGCACAGAACTTGGTCGTCCAATTGTTGCCACTCGTGAGCACGAACAGTTATTATAGTATTTTTATTTTAATATTATATTATTACTTTTTTATTATAGTATTATAATTTTTTTTTTATTATAGCATTATTCTTTTTGTTATAGTACTATATCACGAAATTATATTGAGTTAAATCACTAGTAGGTTAAGTGAGAGAAGCTCGACGTTTGCACAACAACATCAACAAACGTCGACCCGTCTAGCCTCACTGAATCTACAAAACGGCCATCTCCAAGATTGACTAAGCTAACTCTCAATCACGGGTAAAAACATTTTGTCGAAAAATGAACTAACTGCTCGCTCTCGGCCATCGAGGCGAACCACAACGCCGCAAGCGATTCGTTCTTCAATCAGTTAAATTCCACTATGAATACCGCCTTTACCAGATGATTCATAGGGAGAGCAACTATTATACGTCTTCAGAGGAGCAGCACAAACGCAGAAAGTCCTTAGAAATTTGGATAAGACTAGGAGTAACCTAGGCCAGCCGCGCTTTCGTAGCCGTCGGGCGGATCTGAATACACCTCGACAATGCACAGACTTCAGAACTTCAATACGACGTTGGGTAGAACCGACGCCAGATGCACGTCGTTCGTAGATCTTCTACCAGAAGACAGAACCGTGCCAGCATAGGTAAGCAAACTAGGGCTTGTCGTGAGTCCGGAGAATGGCAGTTGCTAGGTTCAAGTCGTGTCCACGACGCAAACAACAGGAATAACCCGTCCCTGTGCTCCACTGTCAATGAATTCGACATCAGTGGAGGTGAAAATGCAATTCAGCAGAGACAGGCAGTAGTATCGTTATACACCAGAGGTATGCCGCAAAACGGACTGCACCGTTCAACGGCGAGCGGTGGTGAAGAAAGTTATTTCCGTTACCAGTTTCCACGGAGAGCAGGCAGAAAAGTTGGCGGTGCAACTTTAAACTTTCGACACAAGAACGAATTAGCACTACTGGCACCGTGATCCGACTAAGATGCCACTGGAACTGGAGGTCTGTATAATACGTTGGGCGCGAGCCCATACATTCTCCTTTTGGCAACAGCCCATAAAACTTCCAACTGGAATGTCCACTTTCCACACAGATCACAGCAAATCTAGCGGTGGGTTTGCGACGAAACATTTCCTTAGAACAATGGGTACGACACTCACCCGACCCCAACACCATGGGCTTTTCTATCTGGGATATTTTGAAGTCCAAGATGTGTTGCAAAAAGTGCACTAGCTTAGAGAGTCTGAAGTCAGCCGTTCAAAGTGAGTGTCGTTTGAATGGAAATATCGGGTGCTTTATGAATACCGTTGAACCATCGCATCTACTACTACTACTACTACTACTATTCCGGTTATTATCATATCTTCCGTTGGGCATGCGCTGAGGCAGTTTTAACAATGAATCCAGCAGAAGTTTACACCTTACAATTGCGTTAATTGAATAATGATAATAATAATAATAATAACAGCAACAAAACAACAACATCAGCAAAGAGAGAGCCACCACCTGCAGGCACGACAGGGAAAGTGAAATACAGAGAGAGAGAGAGCGCGCGCGAGAGAGAGAGGGGGAAATAAGAGACTTTCGCGATGATTGCCGTGTTGTGCAGTGAAATCACTGGCCCTACAGTCACAGACGCACTCCAAGGCCACGGTTCGGACCCTGCCAACTGCGTATTCGCAGCCGTCGTTGCAACCTATATAGCTGGCGGCACAATGGCGCATCAGAAGCCTGTCAACACTCATTGTCGTCACATTACCATCAGCAGCAGCAGCAACAACGACGACGACGACAGCAACATAAGGGTAACAATTCATCAAAAATAACAATTCTTAGCTGTATACCAATAGAATGGACGACAGAAGTGGCTGCGAAGCAACAGCAACAAATCTCTCTCTCTTTATATATATATATATATATATATATATATATATATTTATTTTCTCAGATAGTGTACCCTGGACGAGCGGCTCTTGGAGCGATCTGCGGTGGTGACGATTGCCTCGTTGTCGCACCGCCGGCCACCAACCCCTCAGAACGTTTCGCGCGGGATCTGTGGCTCAACGCTGCTGTCGCAAAGGCTTACATCTCTACGGGATCTTAACGCGCTTTCGTCGCCGCGCGACGTCATAATCAAAGTTTGCAATTTATTTGTTTCTTCTTTAATGGAACCGTCCAGTTTTCCGGACGACAAAATTGTTTTTGCATTTAATAAATCGTCAAATCGAATTTAAAGTTTCCATCATTAACAGATGCTTTTCCATTGCGACAACTGAGGACTGAGTTTGCAGAGAAAGGCCCGTGTCTTATAGATAAATACGTATAAGAGCAAATAAATATGAGTATATACAAACAAAATCACCGTCGTGAACTCACGGGGGGGGGGGTCACAAGGACTGGAACACAATATTTGTATCCGAATGAACGTAGACAGTTGAAGCCTTTGTGTTTATATATATACATATATATATATATATATATATATATATATATATATATATATATATATATATATATATATATATATATGTATATATATATATATATATATATATTGTCATAGTGGCATACCTACATAGTTATCTAAATGGGGTATGATGGTGTTGCGATTACAGCGGCCACGTTCGACGACATTGCCATTGTCAGAAATGTCGGCTACGAGAATATCCAATACTACAACAGCAACAGCTTCACAGTTACAAAGACGAGACGACATCAGCAACGAAACCAAATCAACAACTACGAGAACAACCACAACAGCAGCAGCATCAGCAAAAAACAACAAGAAAAATTATGAACATAATGGCAATTATGTTGGCAGTCATAATAACTTAGTTATTACTACTATTCTGATGATGACGATGATGATGAGAGTGAGCTTACCGAGTGTAGCGTCGTCGGCCAAGCTGTGATACGAGACCGGAAAAACCTTCCCGAAGAGATCTCTGCATTCTCGACGATGTGGCCACGGCGACTGCAGTAGCCATGCTAACTATGCAAGTGTCTGCTTTGCCAATTAGTTCTGCTGCTCTGGCGGCAGGCTGATGTATTGCCGCGCGTATGATCGTAGTTCTTGTTGTTTTTTTGCTGTTGTCGAATTAACGCAACCGCATCGACATGCGCGCCAGTCATAAAATCACACAGCGAGGCGTTTGTGGATCGTGGCTCTCGAGTTGACTTACTTCAGCTGCGGTACAGCTGAAGAAGGACAATGTATGTCTTTGTCGAATCGTAGAGGGCGAAACAGCCAAATTCACGCACGTAATTTGCTTAATTTATACACACGAACACACGTCCACTTCTCCGAGGTAGCGGATTGTTCTCTGAATTTGCTACGAAACGGATCATCCAAGTACACAATCAATCAATCAATCAGTCAGTCAGTCAGTCAATATCATACTCTTGCCATAATGATTCTCAAGTTTGTCATTCTCAAATCCGCCACCATCGCTGCGATCACTGTCGGCATTATTATCAGTATTATTATTATTGTCACTGTGATTGTGTTTGGGGTCCTCTACGACGTGTGCAACACATGGGGGTGGGTGGAGTGGGGATGGGAGCGGGGGGTGGGGGGGGGGGGGTGAAAAGGGTGGCGATGTGATGAACAACTGCTGAAAGGGGTGATCTCCTAATAGTCTCCGCAGTAGAGGAATCTCATCCTATGTGTGAATAGAAACTCTGCGTCTGCAGTTGAGTAGAAAACGTTGTAGTGTGTGCTCTCTTTGTAAGAGCAACAGCAATGGCGTACTTTAATATAGACAGCAGCAGTGATGTACTCGCGGTGCAGGCGCGGGAGAGGGGACCAGTAACAATTAGAACAAACACGTACTACACTGACAACGTATTAGCAGCGTGACGACAGTCTTGCTAGTTTGTAGACGCAGTACTGGGTACGGCTCGACTTTTTCTTAGTTTTGTTTTTTGTTGTTCTGGCGACCAATCTATGAGTACTATTAGTAAGTATTATGTTTATGCTGCTTCTTATTTAGGCGAGTCTACTTTATGCTTCTATCTAGACGTCGAGTACACTAGTGTTCATTGATTACCTGCGGTATCCGGTGTAATACTGGTGGTGTAGTAGCTGCTGCTGCTGCAGCAGCAGCAGCAGCAGACGACGACAAATAGCAGACGATCAACGTTTTGACGACAACTGATAGTCGCAACAACATGTAGCGCAGCATAACAACAAACAATAACAATAACATCAACAAACAGACGATATACCGATAAACAAACAGACGACATACGGACAAACAAACAAACAGACATAGTTTTAGCTTGGAGACAGCATCTCAAAGCAGCCGCGA
The DNA here is from genome assembly GCA_003439945.1 of Dermanyssus gallinae. Lineage (NCBI taxonomy): Eukaryota > Metazoa > Arthropoda > Arachnida > Mesostigmata > Dermanyssidae > Dermanyssus > Dermanyssus gallinae. Next base: position 972,342 of record QVRM01001595.1, read on the forward strand.
CAGTCTTGCTTTGAATATCGGTGGACAGCTTTCGTCGTCGTCGAAAGATGCCAGCTAGCTCGTATTTTAACAGAGAAAAAAAACACTCTCTGCTGTGCGAAATTCCAAAGTTCATTTGGAGAGTGCGCGAAGGAAGCGAAGAGAGAGAGAGAGCGCGCTCAAGCAGACGACTGCAAAGTAAGCAGAAATTGTATATGGCGTAGATGTTTTCCCTCACCTACCGTTGCTCTCTCCCCCTCTCTGGTGCCCGGCACGTTTCAGATCAGTCCAGTCTGTTCCGGTGGCGTGGTGGGAGGCGTCTGCGGCTCGCGACCGGAGGAGACACATAGGTGCGCGAGTTCGAGCCCCATCGTTGCACATTTGTATTTGTGGGGGTCCGTCTGTGAAGCAATGCGTACGGCAGTCCCATGGACGTTAAACCTTGGCTGAGAGTCAGCCCCGAAACTATTTTTAAGACGTTAACCACAACTCAGAACTAATTAATCGGTTCATCTACAAAAACAACATCCACACCGATATCGATGCTCCACCGCCAAGACCGGCCCGAACGAGCTGAAATGGCACCACCAAGATTCTGCCCGACCTCTGTCGTATACTGTCTGAATATATATATATATATATATATATATATATGAATGGCTTGATGCACATGACGAACCACGAGTGTGGTGTGAATTTATTTGCAATCTCACAGTCGGTTCATAAAAAAAAGTGAAAAAACAGTTGCAAAATATTAGCAACAATAACGCCTTACGGAGTATTTGACTCTTAGCAGAGCTGTATGACTTGATATTGCATACTCTATTCTCGAAACTGTTTTTCGTCTCTTCTTCTGAATCAAATCGTAAACTCGGTCTTTCATGGAGTTAATGAGCTGTTGTAAGTACGAAAGTGGAATATCAGTCCATGCTTGCTGGACAGCTTCTTTGAGGTCCGACAAATTATCATATTGTCAACCATTTGCGTAAATCTGCTTCACCAAATGTCCTAAAAGAATTTCGATGGGATTCAGGTCTGGACTCAATGCCGACCAGTCAAAAAGTGGCACTCCTTGTTCTTGAAAAAAGGCTATAGTGCTAGCCGAGGTATGAAACGTGGCGTTGTCTTGTTGAAAAACTGCGTCAGGTCCCCCAATTTTTCTGAAATGGGCTTCTAACTGGTACCGACGATACGCTGGTACTTGTCGGAGTTGTTTCGGCCCACAATCGCGACTAGATCAGACTTCCCAATATTTCACAGATCCACCACCGGCCTCACGCTTCGAGAACTATTTAGGTTACTTCCGTAAGTCATGTCAATAGTACTGACAGCCGTCAGGGCCATCGAGAATTAATTTCTTTTCATACGAGAAAACGATGTTTTTCGACTCGTTATCCCAAGTTTGGTATCTATGCGAAAATTCACCATGTGCGACAATGTGCTTCGGTTGCAGTCGCGGCATAAGCCTCCTTTTCGCGTATCGCACGTTTTTGTCAGAACCTAACACTCGGTGCACTGGCACTCCCAAAGTGGTCCTGATCCTGGAAGAAGATCTTTGGCCATGAGTAGCCAACTGTATGATCATACGCCGATCTCGAATAGTCAAAACTGGCTTACACTGGCTAACGCCCATTGTTAGATCTGCACCTTTGGTTCACTCCAGGGTGTAAGAACCTGCTGATGATGCTCTTATGCCGTCCTAATCTTGTTGCTATAGCAGTTACTGTATGACCGAGCTCAGCATATACCTCAATTCTTGTCTTTTCGTTATCCGAGAGATCCTCTGTACGACCCATATTTTAAACATAAGCCTCGTCGTTAGTTCGGAACAACGACTGAGCTGTCGGATATTTTGCAGCTATAGAACGATTGATTTAGCTCTGACATTTGATCCCCGGGCGCACTTTATATATATATATATATATATATATATATATTGGTAGAACTCGGCAAGAAAATATTTTTTACAATGGAAGAAGGGAGCGGAAACATCTTGATTAGGGGTGAGGATAAAATTTATTAAAGTAGTAGCTCTGTCTTTTTTTCTACATAGTTGCACAAAATCTGCGCTTGCGGGAGAACCAACGATGAAGAATTGCACAAAATCTGCGCTTGCGGGAGAACCAACGATGAAGAAAACGATTATACCGGCTTGTTTGGCGGCAAAATTCTGCCGACGCAAGCTAGCGAAAGGCGAATAGCCGGATTGGAAGAAGTCGCAAAAAGTCGATATGGTTTTTATGTCTTACGTTGAAGCTCTCACCATGATTTTCGTACCAAAGTGATGGTGCTGCGTTACGTAGTTGTGAAGTAACTAAGCTTCGATAGGCATAGTTCTTTTGTGTTACGGTAAAGCTTTCACGTTCAGAACCGTTACATGCCAAGACGTTTGCGCCCCTCCTTCTAATGGGAAAAAAAAATATTTTTTTGCCGAGTTCTACCAAACCTTAAAATATGTACCTAACTTTCTCATACACCCTTCCTGAAGCAGGCCAAATTGCGAGCAAGTATACATGCCTTCGCTTTCGATATGGCTGTCAAAAAAGCTAAGTTACTCGGCAACTACTTAACGCAGCACCATTACGTTGGTTCAAAAATGATGGACATTAAATTTGCTTTTGCTTACTAATAGTATTTTAGGTCGTAAGGAAAAAGATACGGTTCCGCAGGTGAAAACTTCAACGTAAGACATAACAACATATCGACTTTTTATGACTTTCCTTAATCTGGCTGTTTGCCGTTTATTAGCTTGCGTCAGGTGTCATTCCGATTATGCAGAATTTCTGCCAAATCCACCAATATGATCTGTTCCTTTATGATTTGACTGACTCTCATTCTAACGTAGATTCTGCATACTTGTGCAGGGGGAAAACGCAGAAGAACTACTTTTATAAATTTCATCTTCACTACTAAACAAGACGTTTCCGCCCCCTCCTTCCATTGGGAAAACTATTTTCTTACCGAGTTATACCAAACCTTAAAATAGGTATATACGATATATATATATATATATATATATATATACGAGGGCGGATCGAGAAGATCTGATATAAAGTTTAAAAAAGTAGCAAAAGCGTTTCCAAAGGTGCTACAATGCACGTGTGCCATCTTTTTCCCACTCTTCGAAACATGTTTTAAACGCATCTTTCAGAATCGAGTTGAGCTGTTCATGCGGATTTTTCCTTATCTTCTCTATAGTCTCGAAACGTTGTCCCTTGAACATTTTTTATCCGTAGAAGCAGGAAAAAATCGCAGACAGCCAGGTTTGGCGGAATTTTTGTATAATACATTATATTTATGTTACACATATCACAAAGAATTAGCTAAGTCAAATAAATGTTGCCAAAATATGGGAGAACATTTTTAATGTATTAAACGTAAAATGCCGAGCATTGGATACCTTAAGATCCTGATTTTTTCGAACTTTCTTAATGCGGCAATTTACCTTTCTGTAGTCAACATGAGTATCCTTCAGACGAAGCAGAATGTTTTCATTAGAAAATGAAAGTTGAACCCCTACAATCGGTGTATCACATACTACATATGTATATATATATATATATATATATATATATAGTTTTTTCAAATATTACTTAAATTGGCTTACATTTGGGAGGAAGTGGATAGCAATCTTGGACCGGCCACCCTTCAATTGGTTTCCAATTTAAAGAAGGTGATCGCCGGAGTGAACTATAATCGGCTGTGACCGGACGAAAAAACGGACGAAGCACAGATGTGGTAAAGGATATTCGTCCTTAGTAGGTAGACTTTAGGCGCGGCTGACCCCCCAACGCATTATCAGGCATTTTGGCACTTTTTGCTAGTTGATACACGCCAAAAGTTACAGTAACGAATGATAATCGGACGTAATATCGAGCTAGGTGTTATAGGTATGCGCCACTGTTGTAATCATATGCACAGATTAATATGGGTAATTATGTATTCCTCAACGGCAACTGATAATAGGCGTATTAATGGCAGAGCGCATACAGGACTTCAAACGGCCAGGATACAGTTTAAGGCAGTAGAAAGCGATCAATTCGTCTTGACGTTGGGGAATATGGGAGGCATGTAGTCCCCCGAGCCTAACAATCAGCTTTGACGTAAAATATGAATAGGATTACACAAGGATCGTCGCCACGCGATATACGTAACAAGATTCGCTCGGCGATAGGAGCGATCGAGAAGAAGACATTCTTGTACATCTGTCAAACCGCTAGTCAAACTGCTAATACTATCATCATCATCATCATCATCGTCATCATCACCATCACCATCATCATCTATTTACGTCAGTCGGCCAGGACCGCCGTAAAGTAACAACGAACTACCTTATTTGGCATATACCCATGACTTCCGGCGGATTGCCCACCGCTGAGGGCACCCACAGTGTTCATCGAGTGTTTCTCCGGTGATCTCGTGGCGGGGGGTTTGGCACGGATCAGGCCGGATCAGACTCGACACCACGACCCCCCCCCCCCTTTCCCTCTTCCTTTCTACCCGGTCTCCTGGTTGGAGGTTAGGCGCGCACAGCGCCACCTAACGAGCCTTGCCCCACATCGACGGTGTACGTCGCTAGTGGTTGGGAGTGTTGTTGTTGTTCTTGTTCTGCCAGTCGCATAGATTAATAGGCTCCAGCTGTCGTCCTCTGTATGCACGCACGCAGACAGGCAGGCAGGAAGGCAAACACGCACCCATTGGCTGTCGAGTCGAGCGGAATCAGACGTAACACAACTTAAGCACACTTCTTGCTTTCTGCTTCGTTCCACGTTGTCGTCATGTCACGAGTGTAAATATCAACGACGAGCAATCGTCACCAACGACACCACCCACAGAAGAGGTTGCGGTAGCAGCAACAGCAACAACAACACCGACAACAACAACGACAACAATAACGACGACGACGACGACGGCAACGACGATATGGCCAGCAAAGCCACCCAACATTGCATCGATGTGTCGCGACTACTAGCCTCAACAGCAATGCACCACTGTGGTGTCGCTACTGCCATGCTCGATAATGATGACAGCAGCCGCTGACATCATCAGAAATTGCTATTGCTCTCCTCTGATAGACGATCTGAATGAAAGACGATCGTTTTGCACAGGCTGTTCTGCCTACCACGGCCGTTCGATGTGTGCTCGATTCTGTATGTAGAATCCCCCTGTAGGGGGGGAGGCTTGGAGTCCTAGATAGTTACCTAGATACCCAGCAGGCGCTGGAACATCGAATAGTCGATGACGATGCTCGAACTAGCCTAACCTACCTCCGTTTGTAGGCGCGCGCTCGGGTCGGTTCTCGTCGAACTCGGGTCAGATTCTTCACACCCAAACGAATCGGTGTCGCAGACAGACACGACATGCGAGAAGGGCATAGATGTGTCATAAACACAAACCGTTCTTCCACCTACTCGAAGAGTGAATATGAAGATTAAGCAACTCTCGGGGTTTATTTTCTCTTTTTTTTTGGGAATCATGTAATCAGTTGCATCAGGTAGATCGCCATTTAGTACAATCATGAAGTATTTCTCCATCGACAGCTGTGTATACAAAAAATAACAGCAACAACAACAACAACAACAAAACACTGATGAGTATGAGCAGAAGACACACGAACCGTGGAAAAAGTTAGCCCGCTTCAAGTGGGACCACGGCATAGGAACGTGAGTCGTTTCGTCGATATTACGTTAATGATGGCGCACCAAAGGCTACAACAGCAGGAGAATGGCGTCGAGGTAAGTTCCCACCAGATATATATATATATATATATTTATTCAATATCACAAAATAATAATAAATATGTATGTACATAACATATACATTTTATATATTGTTCGCTCGTTCACTCACGGATTGCTTGTCGTTGCCGTTGCGATTGTTGGGCGACTGAATCGACGACTGAAGTCGATTGCCGAGGTGTTTCGCTGTGTGATCTGCATGGAGAAGTTGAGGGATGCCCACCTTTGCCCTCACTGTTCGAAGCTCTGCTGCTTCGTGTGCATCCACCGGTGGCTGACCGAACAACGGCCGCAGTGTCCGCACTGCCGGGCGACTCTGCATCTCAACGACCTCGTCAACTGCCGATGGGTGAGTCGTCGTGACTCATTTCTCGGTCTATATATCGGTCCATGTGTTTGTTCAGGCGTTAGATCATAAAACGTCAGATTACAACATCGGAGCCACTTTAAATCGGATCACAACAATATAAAGTTTTGACTACCGGGCTATTCGAATGAGGTTGCCCGGCATCCAGCACGCATCCTGAATCCCCCTGGTGTTTATTCGGCCAGGTTGTACACCTTGCGCTGAAACCACCCAGCGCACCAGGCGTATCTTGGGACAGGCAATGCGACTCGGTGTTGCTTGATGTGAAGTTTGCCCACTATACGCTGTGACAAATTTTGCGCAGCTAGAAAGATGTTTCACAATATATATATATATATATATATATAAATATATATTTTTTTGGTCTATGATCCTGAGTATCCAGTTGTCCAGGACAACCAAGAATTGCGACGGAAGGGGGGCAACGACACGTTACCCCCCAGTAGCGGACGACAAAAGAATACCATATCGTAATCAAATCAACGAAAAGGACCATATACTATGCAAAGTTATTCGAATAACCCGTTTTCGTTTTGTGTTGTTTTATATTTATATTTCACGTTCTACTTGTCCTACTCTGCTGTCGTCACCTGACTCGCTCAAACACCGCTTTGCTCAAATCCGGGCCCTGTCAGGCTGAAGAAGTGACGCAGCAGCTCGACAGCTTGCAGCTCTCAGGCAGTTCAACAGGAAACGCCGCTTTGTCGAGTTCCTCGGCTGGTGGTGCTCTTGCCAAGGCTGCGACGGAAAAGGTAGGTTTTACCCGTAGCAGCCGACATGCGGGCAAAAATCTCGCGTCATTAAGCCAATAGCATTTCATCACGTTTCGTTTTGTCGAGCCCTGGTGGTCGGCGTGGTGGGTGCATTTGCCTGCGCCTCGCGACCGGGGACCCGAGACACAATTGTGTCCCGTGTTTGTATTGGCTGTGGCTATTGACGGGTGATATGAGGGCGGGAAAATAGCGGCCTATGGTGACCTACGTAGCTATGGCTATGAGCATACCAACTTCTCCCGTATCCTGATGATAACGTCGCAAGCGAAGTTCGTGAAGTTTCGCAGTTAATTTTGGCATTATTTTTATCATTACGGCAATGCTTGGCTGTACACAATCTCTATGAGACTATAAGAGAGAAGAGCTACGGAGCACCATACGTTTACAGTTTTCTGGATTTTAACCATGACAACAGGTACCAAGCTGAGAGAGCTAGTCAGTTGATTCACTGATAAATGACGACCCTCTAGTTTTATATAAGCAGCAAGGTAGAAGACAGTAAAATACTAGGAGTTTATCGTCATGCTGCTTCATCGATGGCGGTCCCGAACTGACCTATAAGAGCAGTATGGATATCTTTATATATATATATATTATAATAGGGTGTAAACAATTGTCCCCCAGTGAACGTGATGACAAACTTCATCAGCCATATATATATATATATATATATATATATATGCGGGCTTTTACAATCGGGTTCTTCTTTTTCTTTTTCCTCTGGGAAAACACCATTACTTAATTTGCTTGTCGCATGCAGAATGGGGGACCCGCCGGGTCGACACGCCCGGAGGATCTGTGTCGCACCCACAACGAGAAGCTATCCGTGTTCTGCTGGGATTGTCGCGTGTGCATTTGCCACCAGTGTGCTCTCTGGGAGAGCGGTCATCAAGGCCACGAGTTTCGACCCATCGAGCAGGTGCACTCCACGCATGTCTCGCAGATCAAGGAGAAAATGTACTGCCTTCGGCGCCGACTGCAGGAGCTGCACTCAATGCGACAGGTTCGTTGTCGGTCGGAGGACACAGACACAGGCGGCAGTCAATTCATTGGCCCGTAGCACCGTTTTATGTATGTATATACCTTTATAATGTTCTATGTATATACCTTTATAATGTTCTATGTATATACCTTTATAAAATTATATGTATATACTTTTATAAAGTTCTATGTATATGCTTTTATAAAGTTCTATGTATATACCTTTATAAAGTTCTATGTATATACCTTTATAAAGTTCTATGTATATACCTTTATAAGGTTCTGGTGTTCCATCTGGCGATTGGTGGCCCGGCGAAGCCATACACATGATGACGTTACGTCACTATGACATCATATCTCTACATGATGGCAATGTATGGAGCGAACAACGCTCATACGCCTTACAACGCCAATACACATTAACCTAATGTGTATTGGAGTTGCCTACCTATGATCTATGCATACGTGGTGGAAATGGAAACAACTCTCCACTATGACGCATTGTACAGAGTACCTAGTTGTTTGTTTCATAGCGGTTTTCGCTATGTAGACTAAGCTAGTGACTGAATCAGTCTTCGTCCTGATCTCACTTCTAGCTAATCTATTTCTGACTGTGTCGGTCCGCCCGTTACAGGATGTCGACCGCAACATGACGGCGGTGCATGCGGCCAAATACGAACGGGTTCACGAGATTCGAACAGCCGTCGAACACATGATTCAACGGCTCGACGCTCAGCTCAAGACCAAACAACGCGCGCTCAGCCAGCAGAGCACACTTATCAATAAGGAAACGGAGCATCTCGAACACATCATTCAGACGGTGCGTAGAAACTATAAGGAAAACACTCTGTTCTCCTACGTTGGCCTTTAGGAGCGTGTCTGTTTGCGTGTCGCCACATGCTCAGTACCTCTCGCCAGCTGCGTACACGTATCCAAGGCTGCATACCAGCAGCAGCGACAACAACAACTCCTCCAACTCCAGACACCGCTGTATGCAACGGGAGCTCCGGGAACACACGCATTCTTTCGGTCCTGCTTGAATTGACCAACGGTGTACACGAATCACGTAGATGTGCCTCCGCATAGCTAACAGAATTCGAATTATTGATTCTATCTATAATTGAAAAGGCGCGAAAATGGACTTTAATTGCCAATTGTCTCTGGCCATTAGCGCCGCCCGGTCTGAGAGAAATGGCTAGCGATAATTACTGAGATTGGGCAGCCAATGTGTACTGATCTAGATAGATAGGCTTTATTGTTCTCATGAGTGGTTTACGTTTGTACACACGTTCACAGCTCCGTAGCTCCGAGCTGTACTGATATCTTAAATCATTCATGACTCAAAATTGTACGAGTTAGACCGTGCAATTTACGTACCGTTAGTGTTCCCTGATTACCGTTACAGGTCGAACGAAGACTTCAGCAAAACTCAAAAAGTGAATTGATCCGACACACGCCTGATGTGTTCAAACTGATTAGCGATGCCCAGACGAAGAAAATTGCTCGACCTCCGAGTCCAGTTCAATCGGACTTCCTCTCCGAGGTCGTCCCACCGTACGATTCAAGTCTATTCTGCATCCGAAACTATTCCTGGCTGAAACTGCGCGGAGAGCCCGTCTACTCAAACCCGTTGAATGTTGGCGGTCTGACATGGCGGCTCAAGGTTCGACATATCCAATTATTTATAGATACATATTGATTTTAGGCTATTAGACCAAATAATGATAATGGAAAAGATCCGGCCCACTCTATAGATATAGGCAAAAAATGTTATCTCCTGTCTACGTAGTAGAGGACCCAACTAGAGTACAACTAAATGGCTTTCAACAACGTAAGTAACGTAATAACGGCGCTAAGTGCATCCTACTCTACCTTTAAGGCCGGTTCCCGTACCCCCTTCTCTAAGTCTTCCCCCACTTCCGCTGACACTGTTATCTGCTCGAATCTTGTAGAAGTACAACAAAAATACCTATACAAAGGGGAGGGGGATAATCAGAACGTCAGCAACGCCAAAACGGTCAAATATATGAAAATAGAGCAAGACGTAGATTTGAATATACATATATAGGCTACAAACGAAAGGGTAGGTCATCTCGTGTACGGTCCATTATGTACAGTATTTACACAAGAAGCTGGTAGATACTGGCGGCTGCCTCTATCTACTAGCTATGGGCAGCCCCTTCTTTACTAGCTATGCTATGGTATGGCATATAATACTTCTATGGCGTATACATTTAAATGATGTGCTGGTAGTGATCTAAGGATCCGACTCGTCGTCTATCTGCCACTGCCAGCTCTCTGATCTGGATCTTCGCATCAGCCGAGGGAAGATTGATAATATGTCTATTTGGATTGTATTTCCTGCTCTTATTGAATTCGACTGTGATGGTCACCGGCCCGCCGAACAGGTCTACCCTGACGGCAACGGCGTCGTACGTGGCAACTACCTCTCCGTCTTTCTCGAGCTCTCGTCGGGCCTAGCGGAAAAGTCGAAATACGAGTATCGTGTCGAGATGGTGCACAAGACGGACACGAGCAAATCCATTGTTCGCGAATTCAGCTCGGAGTTCGAGGTTGAAGAGTGCTGGGGCTACAATCGGTTCTACCGACTTGATCTGTTGGCTCCGGAAGGCTACCTAAACCCGGAAACCGACTCACTCGTCCTCAGGTACGGCGTGCGAGGCAACCATTGGCTGGTAATGCCTCGTTGAAGTCGCGCTCGGGCACAAATGCTACACTGCTTTTTTTTAGATTCCGTTGGGTGGGCGCCGACAGCTTGTCAGGCTCGTTGTCCAGGCTGATTTCTCTTAGTGTGTGCTGCAGTTTGTCATGCGATAGTCAAGCAAAGCAGTCAGTGCGCTTTTTGTCTATTTGGGCTATTATTTCCTTTGTTTCCTTTCTTTCCTTCAGATTCCTCTGTTTAACGTGTGTAAATATTATCCGAAAACGTTCTCATTTTCGGAATATCGATGATAGTATCGATGATAACTTAAATGTGGGCATGTTCACCAACCCATTTGTGGACGGCACGGGATCAATGGGATTACCCGTGAGTCGGCAACCGTGAGTGACTTTTGTGTTCGATTTCGCCCCGTCAGAGGGTAGCGTAGCGCCTAAGTTTGCCTATCTCCTAATGGGCAAGTAGGTCTCAAGCGATTAGAAACGCGGGTTTGAGTAGGAAGAAGAGATTGTATTCCTGCCGTAATCTTAGGCCGATATAGGAGCTTCTAAGGAGAGGCGGCTATTAAGGATTTTTTCTTATCTTCATTCTTCAACGTTCTTCACTTAAACCTGAAAATATTCTATTGACTGCGCACTTGCCGAGTTGTGGAGTTGTGGACTACCGCGATTGACTGACCCGCTTTGGTGCGCTATGATACCAAAAGACTACCTCTCTTCTGAAGTTTTCTAAAATTCTTCCCGGTTCTGATCCAGTGATATTATGAAGAATGCAGTTTTTAAGTTCCGGACTGTACCGGACCGGCGACATTCTGCGTCTTCTTTACTAAGAAGAATATCGAATGCAAATCTTTATGACAGCTTAGACTGACCATGTACAGAACCCATGTTCGGCACCGAAGTCTCATTTTTCGACTGCGTTACTCACACAATACGTTTGCTCGAACTCGATATATTGACATGTTTGAACATAAATATTACTTTACACTCCGGAGACCGAACCTGCGAACAAGCTTTGCACTAGAAGCCAGTAGCATTCAAGCCAGGCCACCACTTCTTATATATATATATATATATATATTTATATATATAGAGAGAGAGAGTCACAGATTTTAGAATTCGAAACAAGACTTCTCAGAGTTATCATGTTCCATCGGAGTTGTGTTGATTCACCGAACTCCAATCATCTATGCCGCTTTAAAGCATTTTCCGGACACCCTTGATGAATATATATATACATATATACTGGTTTCGTAAATATATATATATATATATATCTAAACGCATTCATCATACGAAGTCAAGACGTGGTAGTTATCATATTATGAACACGCTGCACAGATTCCAGGTGCGACCGCCGTCGTTCTTTCAAAAGTGCCGCGATCAGCAGTGGTACATCAGTTTGCTCGAGCAGATGCATACGCAGCAGATTCACGAGCTCAAGAAGCTTCTGGCCGATGTCCGAGCTGGCCCGAGCGGAGAAGGAGCTGCTGTGTGTGGTGTCTCGACGGACGCTGCAACGATGGCGTCGCCTGGCGGCGGTACAGGGGCCGAGTCGTCGTCGTCGTCAGCATCATCGTTCCATGCAGATGCGGGACCACGACAAGAACCAGGAACGGAAAACGACGACGCGACTACACCAACAAGAGCAACAACAACAACAACATCAGCAGCAGCAGCAGTAGTACCAATAGCAATTACGCTAAATGGCATGCACAGAGTTTCGCCGCAAACCACCACCACCATCATTAGTCCAATGGAGGCAACCGATGAGTCGGGCACCTCGGGTACTACACCGACGAGTCTCCCGTTGGCATCTCTCGTTCCTGTGGCCGGAGAACGCAAAAGGGAAGATCGAGACATTGGTAAGTAGACGACATTGGCATACAGTGTGCGATGCGTCTTGGCGTGTCTGCTTCTCCGCTTGTTTAGCCGTAGACAACCATTTTGATTGGGCTTACAGTAATAATGATAATAATAATGATAACGATAATAATATAATAATAATAATAATAATAATTGTCCCACGGAAAATGCCTTGTATGGGATGTAACGGTTTCATGCACGGCGGCGTTATCATATTTACGCCACAGCGCACTCGAATCGGGATGGGTAGCAGAACGTGCGGATTCTGAAAAACGGAGGAAGTATCTAGAACTATCTAGAGGCTACCACTTTGCACCCATTACATTAGAGACACTCGGCCCCATCAGTACAGGTACAGCAAAACTCCTGCAAGACTCGGAAAACGAATCGAAGACGTTACGGGCGATCGACGCGAGGCCATGTTTTTGAGACAGATGATGTCTTTGGCCGTGTGTAGAGGGAACGTGGCTTCCATTATAGGCGCCATGAACTGACAGAAAGCGAACAGAGCAGGATAAACATGATTTAAACGTTCATACCTCACAATTGTATTAACTAAGTAATAATAATAATAATAATAATAATAATAATAAAATTAATAATAATAATAATAATAATAATAATAATAATAATAATAATAATAATAATAATAATAATAATAATAATAATAATAATAATAATATAATAATAATAATAATATGCTTGTTCAGGTGAAAATCGATCAGTGTCGCCACTGATAAATGGAAGACCTTCGTCGATGTCGGGCGTTGGACTTCTGTCTCATTTCGGCTGTACCGTACTCGAGCGACGGTCGGATGAGGTCGAAAACGACGACTCTGATGAACAACACGCGATCGGGCCCTATTTGCCGCCTCCACTTCCACCTCATAGGTAAGCTAACAACATCGCCAAAACCCAGCAAAGCGATTTGAAAGAAGCGCTTAATAGAAGCGCGCCAATATTAATACGACAACAGCGATAATATTCACCGGCTAACTTGTACCTCATTACGCTTACCGAGAGACCGAGGGATCTAACTAGAATCTGTGAGGAGGACCTAATAGCTCTCGAAAAGGGCAACTCATCACCTGTTAGCATAGCAAACGGTAGCCAAGGCAGTGCAGTACTTCATTTAGTTTGTTCATTCGTTTTTCAGACATTTGTACAGACGCCGCCACGCGAATGCATTTGCTGCTTACGCCAAGCCGTGCAGACATTTCATTCATTCTCGCGTGCGTGGTAGCGTTAATAGTAGTGTCTTCACAGAAAGCCTATGTGCACAAGTACAGCACACACGTACGAATGCATATAAGCGTGCATTGCATTACACTTCTTACGTTACTATGTACGCAAAACCTTTGTGGTCATAGAAAATACAGATAATAGTTATGGTTATGGAAGGCCGACGCCCGACATATAATGCTTATGTGCATATTGTCTTGTGTGGAATTCCACTGGATAGCAGTCTACCCAGAATTACGTGCACGAGGCCAGAGACTCCTTGATAAACGGGAGTACATCTGGCCAGACGGCATGGCATTTGTACTGGGGAAGCATGCGAAACAATCTAGACTCAAGGCGGACGTGTCTCGCAAGGACTCCCGTCCATATATGGTGGTCAGAAAAAATCGGGACTTGAGGTATAAATGCAGTGCGGCGCGATCGACGTATACCTGTGCTCGAGACAAGTGAACAGAGGTAAAAGGGAAAAGCTATAAATTGGTCACCGATCGGTAAAGCACCCGGTCCAGACGGGATTCGGTACAAAGTCCGACAGGCGAGCGAAAGAGAGAGAAAGAAAAATTAGTGGCCAGGGACGCTTTGCGTGGTCTTTAACCCAATGAGGTCGCAGGTCATCGAAAACGCAATGGTTAAAAGGGAGTCTCCCTGTATATTAAACGGATCATACACAGCCTTCTACACAGCAGCTTGTCTCTATCGTCCATAGGGAGACAAAGGTCGCCATGACCACCGGCGTCCCACTGGGGTCCTTACGTACCAATATTAGAGGGAACAATAGAAAAACGCGAAGTGCAAAGGAGAACCTCTCTTTTCAGCAAATTAAAACGAAAATGGTTCTGACAGGTACTTATAGGCAGCTGTAACATATGTCATTCAATTTCAAAAAAAATATATTTACAGTAGCAGCAATACAAATAATAGTCGCGAAATAAAACGAAAGTAGACCCGACATAAAATTGTTATAACATATGAACACAGCTTGCTAACATGAGGGTGCATCAAGTCGTGACGCTGATCCAGCGCCAATCCCGTCAGAAACGTGCCACGTCAAGTTGCCTCACCTTATGTTCGCCGGCTTTCTTGTGTGCGGCGTGCGTTGAGAATGCTTCTCAGCTACTTACACATTTGTCTGTCTGTCTATCTCTCTCTGTCCGTTTCTCTATCTTTCTGCGTATCATGTCTATCTGGACTGGTGGTGCTTTGATCTGCGTTGTGTCTCTGCCTGTGTCATGCCCTTTCACTTGGCCAGATGTTGTAGCCGTTTCTGTGAGCGAACGCTCGACACGACAGGAGCGCCGGTACTTTCAGATGATTCGGGTTCGACCGCCAGAAGTAGTACTCCATCGTACACAACTGTTTCAGCCGACAACCAACAACACCACTACCATAATCACAATCACCATCAAGAAGAGGAAGAGGAGGAAGTAGACGGCCTCGTTAACCGCCCGTCACTACCCTTGACCGGTCCGCGAACACAACGTACAGACGGGAGCCCGTCTGCTGCAACGATGTCTTCGACCTGCGTCGTCGGACATACGGCCGTCGATGGGCCTGGCTTGTCATCTCTGCCATCGATGTCCTCGCCCTCACCGTCTTCGTCGTCGTCGTTGTTGTTGATGACGTCGTCCCCGACTTCATCGTCGACAGTCGCCGGCAGTGTCCTTGTCGGCTGCGGCGGGAGTAGCGGCGCCGGCGGCCCAACCGACGATACCGACGAAAGCATCCTTCTGCAGCTGCTCGAAGTTCATCCTGGTGAGCAGGCATCGCCTCCTTCCGGAAGCACGGCTGCTGACCATTCATCATCTCCACATCAACGTCGTACGAGGTCGTACACTTCGCGACGCTGCCGTTAGCACCCCCACCACCATCATCGCCGCCACCTCCAAAACCACCTCCACCTCTCCTTCCGCCCCCAAACGCAGATGACATATTAGTTCATAACCACGTGGCGCTCCCCTATCTCCCCACCCACCCCACACCTTTCCTCCATGCTCTTATGCATCCTGCTGATGCGAGCCGCTGTCCTGGGCGCGACTATGTGTACGCACATAGATAACAAGTGAACGTAGTTCACGTCGTATGTGTTTGCAAGCGCATGTTGTAGGTTTGTAGGTTCCATATACGAGTATATATAAGGTGGGTTCAAATGAAAAGCTAGGAGACGACACGGTGGGTAACATTTAAGTCTTTACTCAGAAGTAATCACGAAAAATTTGGGCCAGCAACTATCGCACTGCTTCACAACTCAAAAGAATTCCATGTTCCCAGAACTCGTGCGGCTGTGACAACAACCAGTTTTCTCCACTCTGTCCTTCAGTTGGTGGTCGTCTGAGTTGAAGCGCTTTGCATTTTTTTAAGCGCAAGGTGAAGACCTAGCTTACATTGCGTGCCGGGCATTTTTATTTGAACCACATATATACATACACATAACAGTTGGAAATCCTGGTATTGTCCGCCGAATCTTCTTGTCTTTCTTCTCCTAGGTAAGACGCGTTGCAAGCACACGCCACAGCTGGGGTATCCGAATCGTGGCAAACTTTTATATAACTCCGTGATAGGACGGGTGGTTAGCCATTGGTGCCTGAATGTGGCGACGTGGTCTAGGGGTCAAGGCAGTGCGCTAGTTATGGTTGTTATCTACCGGGCTGTCGCCAGTTCAATCCTCGATGCTAATACAATCATTGAGAATAGATGCTAAACCCTAGTACTGAGAGTCAGGGGTTATGCTACCATAAAGACTGTTAGGAAAAGCCTAGTTATGCCAGCCCATGCCAGCCCGGTGGCGTGGTGCATGTGCCACGCCCATGCACGTTAAATCTTGGCTGACGTTCAGCCCGAAAAGTATTTGGGATATCTTAACATGTCCGGCCGGTGAGTCGACAATAACGATATGCCTCACCTGCAGTTCCAAGCCCGCAGAGGACGGAGGATGGTCTAGGATTAAAACAAGCTATGAATACCCTCCAAGCCTGAGGGGTCGGGAGGAATCCGGGCTTAGTAGGTTTAAGGGTAGTCTCACTCTAGTGGCTGTTTGCTGCCAGCGACAGAGGTGCGTCATGCATTCCCTAAATCTCTCACAAAAAAAAAGGTATTGGTGCCCTTTTCGAGACAATGCCACGCAACTCCGAAGGACAGGGGATCAAGTCGCTGTAAGCTACCTGTGTATGTGCAAGAGGCATTCTCGAAACCTAGCTTACAACAAGAAAAAGCTATAAGTGCCTGCCATTTGAGTTCCCGGCGGTGATGTGACGCGTTGCGCGAAGCAGACAGCAGCTCGAAATAGAATTAGTAGACGGCTCGGCGCAGTTAGTTCGATATTCTAGAACGGCATACATATCAGGTGTAGTTATTTGTATAGCGACAATGGTACCGCACGTGGAAATCGAAAGTTACACTGATCAAACAAGAGGAAAACGAGCTGAACTCAATAACTAGAGTTATTAACTTCATTCATTGCACCATTTGCCTGGTATAAGTACATATTTGCAGTAGCGGGCAACAGTTTTTTTTCAGCAACATACCCTGTAAAATAGTTGCAATTATATCAATTTGGTATATACATTTATATATATATATATATATATATATATTTTTTTTTTTTTTTCTTCTGTGTTTTCTTCTGCTGATCAGATGCGTGCGGTGCTCAGAGCGAAACGCTGCTACTGCCGCCGGAAGCCCCGGAGCACCAGCGCAATGTTTCCACCTGATGATTCGGTCCCTGTTCCAACAGTGGGAGTCGAGCCTTGACAGCTCACCAGCTCTACTGACGGATCAGATCTCAGACCATGCACGGTCGGAACAGCAACAGCAATACGATCTCGAACCGGGTAAATATTAAATTGCAATATATATATATATATATATATATACTTTTGTTGTTTCGAGATAACAACGTCCTCAATTGTGGCCTCCACACTAGGATCACATCGTCGCTCAGCTTCCGAGTCATGTTCGCCCACGAGACCATTGCTTCTATCTCGAGCGTCGACCTCCGAACGGTCTCTACCTTCATCTCCGCGCGATGCACCTTTAGTCGAAGGCGACCATCTCGCTGCATGCCGCTGAACAAACAGTGGAGTACAACATTCCAGCATCAAAGAAAATCTCACTGTCACGCAATAGCGATACGTGCTGCTCAGAGGAACATCTGGGAAACGGATCGTACTGATCGTGCTTGTGATTACTCGGGGGACTAATTAAAAAATCGTTTCCCGTTAAAAGTAGGCTCTAGATAGACTGATAGCGTATGAGGGCGATGAAGAAAACGAATTTAAGCTCAAACGAGAACATTTGTCTGTCGAGAAATCACCGTCTCTACCTCGTATACCCTGAAGTGTATAGTGTTAAAGGATAGGTTAACGCTGAACTTAACCGAGTTACTAGGCTCTTCTGATGTGCCCAAGAACAGAACATGTATAAATAAAAAAATCAATGTATATTTATTGTATGTCCCTATATAGTAGTGTGAAAGAGCTTCAGACGTGAGCATTCTAGTTGAATGTAGAAATGGTCGCCTCTCGACTTAGGGTGGATTTAGGTTAACTACGTACGGGCACTGCACTAAAAACTGCAATGCCCGATGCAGCGTATTGCGTTACGAGCGGTTGGCCACCTCTCAGCGCGAGAACATCTAACGATTCAACAGTTTCCCTCGTTGAATAGCCGGGCGTATTTTGCCTGTTGCTTCGCAGATGTCACGGTACCACTTGCCGAGGTTGTTAGCACCAGTGTTGAACTTCTGCTACTGGATCTAATGCTCACCTAAGGCCAGCACCAGCAGCAGATAATGGCTTCTATGCATGTAGCAAGCTGGCTGGCCTCCCTACGTCATTGATAGCGAGAGCCGTCTGCAATGTCTTTGCGACGGCCTTCTCTGTGCTTTCGCTTCGAAATATCTATCAACAGCTCCTCTTTCGCTTTCTGCTGGATCGAGAATACTACAAAAGCTCAGTCATCTTCGATTGCCAGCATCAAGCGGACGCTCGTTGTGGTCCTGAATGATGGTGGTCGCGTCTTGTGGTTGCTTTCGGCAAGTTTCTCTTTTTTGAATCCAAAAGGGCTTGTCTCAGAAGAAGACAAGGTAAGTAAGAGACTGTTCGTCGCGGCAGAGTCGCACGCGAGGCAAAGCGTGCTCAGCCGTTTACTAATCGGACACTAGTGCGCTTGGTAGCAAGTACGACCTCGAAGTGCCTTCTGTGCAGGTACTTATCAGTTTAACCTCGTTTTGTGAGGAGTAGCTGTGGTCGTATTTGTCCATGTTTTTGTAGTAATCGTTAATATTCATGTTATAGTAGTGGTCGTATTTATTCAGGTATGTAGCCCTAACGGACCTGCAAAATCTACTGAAGGACATTACAACATCGGCGCGGGCCAGCATAGAGCATAGCTGGTTATCTTTACCGGTGACTTCAACGCTGCGTCGCCCGTGTGGTGCTTGAAAGAAACCAATAGCAGGGGGCAGGCTGTTATGGAATGGATGGCTAGGGAATACATAGTGACCTTGAACACCTGTGAGGCTAGGTACTGCTCCTCAAGAAGAAGAAAATCCTGGATTGACCTTACTATCTGCATGGCATCGCACGCATACATGATTATTGGGCGGCAAGTGATAAAAGACGAGGAGAATCTCAGCGATCGCCACTGTATCAAGGCGAAAAAAAGAGCTGGCAACAGCGAAACGATACCACCGCAAGCCAGGCGAAATGTATGGCGGATAAAGGGTAATGACGTCGTAAAGGAAGTATGTGAAGGGTTGCTTGAGAGTAACGAAGTGCCGGAAACAGCGAACGAATTATACAGTCTATTGAAGAGGGCTTGCCAAACGACAGCTACTCCTCCAGCGAGACGCAGCACGGGAGCGAGGCCAGTTTTCTGGTGGAACGACGCTATTACGTTGGCTCCGAGGGAGCGCATGCTCCTTAGACGTATTTACATTCCAGCGCGAAAGAGTGAGGGGGACACCGAGCGAACCAACTAACTAAATATTGAGTACAAAGGGCGAAATACTGCTTGCGAAGTGAGATCAGCAAAAGCAAGGAAGCTTGTTAGCGAGATTTGATTGAGCAGGTGGATCCGTAGGGCAAGCCGTACAAGATTGTCCGGGGAAATATTGGCGGATCAAGGAGTGAGCATCTCGGAGGACGACGAGAAGCTTCGGGTTATTGACACTCTTTTCCCAGAGCATACCCGTTTTGATCGAACAAATTTTCAGACGTTATCGGATGGTGAAGAGGAGGAGACTGACGTCCCCGGGGTCATTCCGGGCAAAATTGCTGCTGCGGCGGAAAGGACCACGCTTGGATGGAATACCGGCGAGAACGGCAAAACTCCTATTTAGAGAGAATTCCTCCTCCGTGATGAGGACCATCACAAACATTTTTCGTACGGGTAAGCTTCCCGGGAGCTGGAAGGCCGCTGAGCTTGTACTGTGGCCCAAGGGCAATGGGTCATACCGCGCAATCTGCCTGTTGAGCGCTTTGGCCAAAGGAGCCGAAGACATCATGGAGGATCGATTGAGGACTTTTGCCAAGGAGCACGGACTATTATCAGCGATGCAGTTTAGGTTTCATAAGTCTTCTGTTACGGCGACAAACGGTTGTGTCCTGCGTGAGCTCAGTGAATATTCCTCTCGTTTTAGTGGTTTTGACGAGTTTTTCCGGACAGGCTTTATGCGAGCGCTTCTCTTCGTGTTCAAGTGCCCGGTGCGGTGTGCTCTGTGTATTTTTCTGGGTTTTTTCCTGGTTTTTGAACGCTTCGGCTTTCCCGACCGAACGTCCTGATGGACGGCGATGTGGATGCAGACGGTGGGAGCAGCGGTTCGAGCGGTCACCTCCGCGGGCCGGCGTCTGCTACGCCCTCCTCGTCTGGAGCGCTGGCAGCGCTGTCTGCTATGGCGGCGGAGGGTAGATGGAGTCTCACATTTGGAAATGTTGTCTGCGGGTGCCGCTGCACCTGTGCTCAACGTGCCGCGCACGTCGCCTGTGAGACCGGCCTCTGTCCCCGGCGCATCTAATATGGTTGCCTGCCAACCTATGGAAGTGGTTAGCCCAGCTGGTGACTCTCGCAGCAACGCTGTAATGGCGGAGATGACAGCTGTCGAGACTACACCAGCTAATCCAGTCGCGCAGGAGCCTACTCTCAAACGGGCCCGTACTGCCTCAGATACGGAGGATTCTCGTAACGGTGCTGAACCTTCTCGGGGAGTCTGTGATACGATTAGTGACGACGGCTTCGTGACAGTCGTGAACAAGAAATCAGTTCGGCGAGTGATTAAAGCTGAAGCGGAACTTTCACGCTTCCGTGAATCGGTTGACAATAGCTCCGGGCCAGTCTACACAGTGCGGTCACGTCACAGAAAGTATTCAAGGCCCTCCATGACCTGGTGCCGATGGCAACGTTGGGAGGCGGTCTCAAGGGGATAACGGCCACTGTGCCTACGATTTCGGCCGCAAGCGACTTGGTGTCCGTCAAGGCGTTGGGAGGCGTGCCGGTGGTAGGATTGTGTTCCACAATAGATCAGTTTTGGGGCGTCATCAAAGACGTAAACCCGGCCTTTTCTGATGAGTGTCTGCCATCCGAGCTCGCCTCGTACGGTGCGATGAAGATAAGAAGAGACACGAGGCCCGGGCTTAAGAACGAAAAGAGCGTCCGAGTGCCGTCAACGAGGATACACGTTCTCTTCAAGAGAACGCCCCCTAATAAGGTCTTTATTGTGTGGAGGGACCATGATGTGTCGGTTGAAGCTTCGTCACCGATTGTTTGCTTTAATTGCCAACGCACTGGCCACACGGCAACTCGTTGCACTCGCGCTCGTGCATGTAGAAGATGTGGTGCGAACGACCACCTAGCCGCGTCATGTTGAAACCAAGCTCGTTGCGTAGACTGCAGTGGCCCCCACCCTAGAGGGGACTCGGGCTGTCCCGTGTTTGGATTAGCCCGCGAGAAAATCAAGGTTTTGCTCGGCTTACGCATGCTTCAACATGCGCAGTTGTCGACGCCGGCGGCCACCCTGGTCGTTGTCCCGGATCCTGCACCTACTCGGCCAGGCACATCTGCACCAAGCACCTACGCGGCGGCCGTACGTCGTCTGGTGATACCGGCCTCCCCGGATGAGGCTCCGGAGCCTTCGGCAGCGCGTGCTGAGGTCGTGCTTCCCTCTCTTCGGCCGATTCCCGCTCCGCGAAAATCTATACTCCGTGCGAAGACTCCGCCACCTTTTGAAACAAGACCTTCTAAACAAGTCAAGGCCGCTTTTCGCCGCCCTTCCAAGCGTCATCGCCGATTGGCTCCGAGTGAACCGGTTCCGCGCGGCCGCGCCGTCACCCGTGTACGGGCGCGCCTACCTAAGTCGACCGACGACTTGCCGCCAAGCACCCACCTGCTCCATCGAACTCGGTTTTTCCGGACCCTCCTGACTCTATGACGCAGCGTCACTCTTCAGTCGATGATGTCTTGGGAGCTGTTGCCAGCTTTCCGGCCAGTTCGTCCGCCGGTCCTGACGCTCTGCGTCCGCGTCATCTGAAGGACCTTCTTGCACCCGTGCTTGGACCGGTGGCAAAGAGATTGGCCGCAGCACTTGCCAGAGTGGTGGACGTCTTGAGATGGGGTACACTGCCGACTGAGGTCAGGGAGATTATATTCGGCGCCAAGCTAGTTGCACTCCGCAAAAAGGACTCATCGATTCTCCCGATCGCCTGTTCTCTCACGATACGGAGGATTGCTGAAAAAATAGCCTGTCGTGAGGCCAATGATCTTATCATTAAGCAGCTTGGCCCGCACCTGTTGAGTTTGGGCTTAGCAGGCGGGGGGAGGCAGCTGTGCATGCAGCAAGAGCCTTCGTCCAATCAAGCCTGCCCCGAACGGCACTCTTAAAGTTGGATTTTCGCAATGCATTCAATACTATTCGAAGGGATCATATACTTCGTGCAGTTCGTGATGCAGTACCGGAAATCTTCAACTTAGTGAATCACGCATACAGAGAGCCATCCGTCCTGTTGTTTGGGGCGCACACGTTGTCCTCGGCATCAGGTATATTCATCAGGCCCTTGGGGCCGGCTCTATTCAGCCTGGGTATCCGTGAGCTGGTCAACTCAATACAAGTGCCTTTCAACGCCTGGTACCTCGACGATGGCACACTCGGTGGGCCGATGAAGGACTTACTCGAGGAAGTGCGCAGAATTCTTGGCTTTGAGACAGTCAGTGGCCTGGTGTTAAACACGGCCAAATGCGAGGTGTTCGCGCCGGGGACAGACCCGGACGACCCCACATTGAGTGCCTTACTTGCGTTACTACCGGGGTGTAGAGTCGTGTCTGAACACGAAGTTACGCTCCTTGGCGCACCGCTCCTACCATCTGCACTGTTGAGTCTACTCGACCCCATGATGGACAGATTGTGGGCGATGCAAGAACGTCTGCATCTGGTCGGAGCCCACCAAGGGCTTTACCTACTCCCCTCGTCTTTCTCCGCGTGTCGCATCGTACATATCATACGATTAATGGACTGTTCGGGTACATTCAACCAGCTTCTCCAACCATTCGACGACCAGGTTGTGGAGGCCCTCGAGACGGTTTTGGGTCTGAACTTACGACCACGAGAGGTGCGCCAGGCGGCTCTCCCCACCTCCATGGGCGGTCTTGGTCTTCCCTCGGCCCGCTCCTCGGCAGGCCCTGCCGTGGCCGCCTCGATGCACGCTACTTCGGGTCATGTCCAACGCCTGCTCCCGCCGGGGGCTTGGGCATTGTTTGAGGCAACTCGCGACGCTATAGCGGCTGGACTCCAAGCTTCACCGCCTGATATGAACAGACTTGCCTGCCAGAGGGCCTGGGCCGAGAAGGTACACGAATCTTCGCTTACTGAGTTGCTTGAAGAATGCGGTGACGACCAGGATAGGGCGCGCCTCCTTGCCGTCGCTCGCCCATAAGCGAGCGACTGGCTACACGCACTCCCCGCTGACTCATTGGGTACCCGCCTTTACGACCAATCCACCCAGATCTGCGTTGGCCTGAGACTGGGAGCTGATTTGGTAGAGCCACACAGATGGACTTGTGGCGAGCCTGTCGGACGCCTGGCCAGACACGGCCTGTCTTGCGCTCACTCGGCGGGCCGGCGCCCACGTCACACCGCTCTGAATGACATTCTTGCAAGGTCGTTGCGAAAGGCCGGAATCCCTTCCGTCCTGGAACCGCCTGGTCTTTCTAGAGACGATGGCAAGCGGCCCGACGGCGTGACTTTGATACCTTTCTACAAGGGTCGTTCCCTGGTGTGGGATGCGACGGTGACCGGCGCTTCTCTCCCATGAATTGCCGCTTCCCGCGCCGAGACATCAAAGATAAGAAAGTATGCGAACTTGGGCCGG
The DNA here is from genome assembly GCA_003439945.1 of Dermanyssus gallinae. Taxonomy (NCBI): domain Eukaryota; kingdom Metazoa; phylum Arthropoda; class Arachnida; order Mesostigmata; family Dermanyssidae; genus Dermanyssus; species Dermanyssus gallinae. Next base: position 996,322 of record QVRM01001595.1, read on the forward strand.
GCGTACCACTTTTCACCCTTCGCATTCGAGACGCTGGGTGGCCCTGGGCTTCTCACAACCACGCTAATTTCCCAGGTTAGCGACGCTTTACAGCAGGCTACGATGAACAAGAGGGCGGGCACTTTCTTCTGCCAACGGCTTTCCCTAGAGATTCAGAGAGGTAACGCGATTTTGGTGCTCGGAACTATGAAAGACTGGATGGACCCGCGTCTTCGCGTCAGGGGTCGGGCAAGACTCCCACTCGGACACGAGTGATAGATGAGGAGTGAGCCATCGGTGCCGTGGATTTAAACATTTACATGTATATATTAAATTCCTAAATAAATATATAAATAAAGCTTCCAAAATTATAGTTCTGTTCTGCCGGCCATCCATAAAATGGTGGCAAAGGCCGAACCTATTAGGGGTCGACCCGGAAGAACAAGGATTTGTTCCTAGTTGTGCTGCTGGATGTAAATACTGCGTTCAACAGTATCCCGTTGGAAAGTGGTTCCGAAGACGCTCCAGCGGAAGAACGTCCCACCGTATCTGGTGCGGTTAGTTTCCGATTACCTAATGAAAGCGTGCGCCCCAAGGTGAATGCCGGAATGCGCAGAGTTTAATCATTGAGCCACTGCTCTGGATTCTGGCATACAATGACGTCCTAAACATCCAGCATCTTTCACCCGGACTAGAATTACTCTCCTACGCGCATGATCATGCTGTGACCGTCAGAGCCAGGACCAAGATGGAACTGGAGACATATGGCAAAACTGCGTTGACGGATATCGAACGATGGATGAGAGGTGCCGGCTTAACACTCGCCTCTCAGAAGAGTGAGGCGATCCTGCTCATCGGGAAAAAAAAATGCGGCTCTTTGCCTGTCTGTTGCCAAACACGCCCCAGAGATAGTCAACAGAGACTACTGATGTCCGTGTCCGAGTCCATCTTCGCCTTTGGCTCGTCAGTTTGGATGTCGCCTACAATGGACACGAACGCTACTACGAAGCTCTCGAGAAAGGCTCAAGGGATTGGCGCCCTTCGTATCACTCGGGGGTATCGCACTCTTAGTACGGCGGCCTCGCTCGTGCTGGCAGAGACAGTGCTCTGGGACCTGAAAACAGCCGAACGTTAGAATATTCTTCGTTGAATTCCTTATCTGGAATAACCCAGATAAGGAATTCAAAGAAGAACGCAAGGTAACACTCGATCGGTGGCAGAAGAAGTGGGACAGTACCCCGGACGGACAACCAGGAGCGTCTGCGAGAACATCCGCCGATGGACGAATCGGCCTGGAGGTCGTCTCACTTACCATCTGACCCAAGGTTTCACGGGTCATGGCGATTTCCAGGTGTATCAAAAACGGATAGGAAAGGTTGACTCAACGCAATGTCGCAACATACGGTCCTGAGATGCGCCGCATGGGCCGAGACCAGACGAGGCATGCCCAGCAAGGAGACGCAGGAAGAGCTAGTCGCACACATGCTCACGTCGGTCAAAAACGGCGACGCGGCTGCAAAGCATATTCAACGTAAATGATAAAAAGCGTAAGAGAGTCGCTTGCCACGCGCGACTCGATAAGCAGGGCATAACGATTTAAAGCTTCCGAGGCTTTCCCGCCGCCTGTGCGTAGTTACTCTTTTGTGTCAAGGATACCGCAGGTCGGAGGGTCATCTTAAGGGGGATACATGTATGTAGGTACTATCGCGCATATATGTAGGGCTTAAGTGGGTATTGCCTCAAGCCTACGGTTCGACTCTTGCCAAGCGTCAAGGCTTGCTGGTGAGATTGCTGTTTGGTGGCTGAGCACCACACTTTCTGAGTGTGAGCATGTTAAGTGGTTAGCCAATTTCTGTATGCTTTTACTCAGTTGTACGTAAATGTATTTTAAGCCTTAAATCCAAAAGAGGCTCTTCGTACAGTCAACTATTGAATCTCTTGTCGTAGACTTGTAGGCGTTCCTAGTCGTCCACGGCGACCCTCGCTCACGCCTTGACTTAAGGTTGGGGGGGAGTAGTATCCCTAGTTCGCTTATTTTGTTAATTCCGACCTAATTACTAAAATAGCTTCGGTGTTCTAACAGTGCAGGTCTAGATGATCGTAGATAGCTCCAGAGCTTCTAGCATTAAGTTCGACTTTGCTTTGGCTGGAGGTTAGTAGGACCAGGCCGGGTGTTCTGCTGTCAAAACTATTTCTCGTAGGTCCAATTTTCAGGTTCATTGTGGGCAAAGTCGCACAGATCCCTGGTCCCTGAAATTAAGCCCTGGAAGACCTTAGCGGATATTTGCTATAGTGTCAGTATATTTGTCTTTGTCTCCTGAAGACTTCCTCGTTAACGAACACGTCACGCCACCAGCACAGTAAGAGCGGCGCTAAGAAGTCTGCTCTGTGTCCAGATGCAGCTGAAACATGCGATCTACTCATTTACCTTGTAGCCTAGCACAGTTCTTTGGTGCACTTAAAGCCACCGGCTTCCTTAACAAAGAGTTTTTCAACATCTTTTGACAACCTCGCCGTGTTGACCGATTGTCGTTTGCCGTTGCTGTATGCATGATAGTTTTTTGTATCTCTCTCGTTAGACTTGACTCTTTTAGGCTTTCAACTACGTCAGGAGTTTCCTAGAAAGTTGTCCTTATGACTCGAGGGGGCTCCTGGACTTCATGAGGTTTCTCGCCTTGATCGCTCATCTTCCCGACAGTAAAATGTTCCTCATTGTACTCTGAGGTCTCCTGCACATCCCTTTTGTGTGATCGTTCCCCTCGCATCGTTTTCTAAAGCTGGCAGAGCGTCTCAGTTTCTGTCTTAGTTCTGCCCTGTACTCTAATGGTCGGCGTGCCGACTGGCGGCTTTTTGTCTGACCCTGTCAATTCCTTGTCTGTCTTCGAGGTTTTGGAATAAACCTCTGATGTAATGCGCTCTTTTATAAAGCGGTGTACTGTGAGTCTGCGTTTTTTCCAGCTTCTATATGGTCTGCGACATATACGAGTATACAGAACCATCTTTTAAATCTCGTTTAGATTTGAGGTGTCCATTGCGTTGACTGTTCCGAGAAGTCTACGAGATGCTGATGTAGTCTGACTCTTTGGCTGTGAAGCTATTTTGCTTCGTGAGTCTCGCCACTGTTTCTAGTTTTCCTTTATAAAAGACTTCTGAGGTTTTCCTTCATCTTTGATATCCACCCTTGCGAAAGGTTGTTTCAGATGCATAAGCATCATTACGTCATCTTTGCTGGTCTCACGACTTTCCGTAAGTAGTGCCTTCTCGATAGCTATCATGGCCCTCTTTAGCAGGCTTGCACATTTAAAATGCCGGTTTCCTCGTAAGATCTGTTACCGTAGCTGAGTCTAGCATCCCACTAGCTTCTGGGCAGTTTTTTGAGGTCGTCTCTTGGTGGTCGTCCAAACGCTGTGGCGTGCAAGAGAAAGATCAACAGTGTTTGACTGATAAATCCTGAAATTAGTTCCTGGCCTAAAAACGGCCGTCTGGCATTTATGTACACCTGGAGACGCAAATGAAGCGAATCTTCCGCTAAAGCTCACGGCCCGTTTCTACACTATTTCAATGAACATACCACCCCTGTCTGCGAACAAAGGTGCCTTCTACCCGACCATATTCTCTGCGGATTCCCGTTGCTAAGACCAAATCCTTCCACGCTAATTTATACTATCCACACCGCGACTTCTGCTCTTCACACTAAATATCGCATTTTAATATTAGTACCATTAGCACGAAAATACACATACTAAGTACATGCCCTGTCTTGCTTGGTCCTGAAGAACCAATCGCCTACCAGGACGTCAGCAGAGACATACTCAGTGAAGTCCTGGACGTTTTTTAGAAGAGAGCACCTGGCAGAGTAAGGCTTTCGATTCGACTCTCCAGTGAAAAGGGTCTAGAAAATAGAAAAGTTATTGGCCTAGCACCTGCCTGTTACATTGTTTTAATTGGCCGATTCTCCCGGTGGCAGACTCGTTACTGAAGGAGGCATCTTGACAACAAATAAGACATAAAACTATTGCATTATGGTCACATGAAAAATCCTAAGCTTGGAATGCAACGGTTTCCTGCAAAACCGCGGCTTCCCACTTACATCACAGCTCAGTTGGGCCTAGGTGGGTAGCGAAGCACGCGGAAGCCAGAAACGAAATCAATCAGCTGGACTGAAAACAATATATATCTTTGTGCCTATAACCATAGAGACACTAGAACCAATCAGCAAGACAACCCAAGTATTCCTCAAACAATTAAGTAAGCGAACGTAGGAGGTGACGAGCGATCGGAGAGAGGATCAATTCTTGAAGCAAGTCTTTGACCGTTTACAAAACGCGGCATCGCTTTTAGGCACGATGAAGTAAGGGAATTTTTTTAAAGGAAGTGCGATAACGCGTTTACACCTCACAATTATAACATTGTTTAACACTCAAATAATAATAATAATAATAATAATTATTATTATTATTATTATTATTATTATTATTGGACGTTTAACGCTATATGCTCGAGGGTCCAACATGGATTCATTTATCGTTCATCCTTTTGTGGAACTTCTTGCACCGCGGTCTGGAATTTGCCTATTTTTTCAGATTTCGCCTCTATAGGACGGTAGGGAGTTCAGTAGATTCACCCACTGTGTGGTTTCTGGTGGAACTTCTTTGGCTTTATTCGGAAAAGTTGCATTTTGATGTGGGCTTTTTCACAACAAATAGTTTTAACACATGTGTGACACTACCAAGCACAGAACCCATGACCAGATATTTTTAATTGTTTCGTCACATATTACCGGAAGCCAGAAAAGTATAGCGCGCTCGCAGTCCTAGACACAAATAACCGGGTCCTCTTCGTCTTAGGATTCGCACAGTCCGTTAGCAATTCATTAGACAACACCTACCTATATATTCGATGATTTTGCATTCCTGGAGAACGTTTCCGGCAAAAAAGGTATCTTAGGCATTCCAAATTATTTTTTTCTAGCAAGATAAGAAAAACGCGCTAAAAGCATGCATTCACTCGGAGTTACTGGATAACATAAGAAACAAGTTTCTGGAATCTACCCATTAAGCGTATCATGTGTCGGGATTAAGCCCATGACTCGCGACGTTAGAGTTCCAGGACACGGGTTTCCACCATATCGACAGAGTTGCAAATGTAACGTTTCTTCTCTATTCTAGAGTTTTAATTAGGTAATTTACTGTAAACCGACAAAATGTCAAGTCATTTCAGCCAAAAAGCCATATTCACGTTCTCAAATCTACTGTGACGAGCAATAAGACGCGCCTTTTATTTATATCGTCGAATTTCGATAATTCGGCAGTTTTGCTCTAACTTGATTGTCTTAAAATTTTGAGTCAGGGTTATCCAGCGAAGATTAGCTTGATCACGGCTTGAAACGGTTTTGCCCACCTTAACAGCCACTACTCAATTTGTCTGACGGTCGCCATCTTCCGGCAGCGCCTTCAGACGATTCTTGCAAGATATATATACATACATAGAATGTATAAAGGCTTTCTTTATGACACAATAGACACAAAAAGGTTTGCGGCGACGTGCCGTATTCCGTATAATTGTCATCTATCCAAATGTGGTTTATCACAAAAGCTGTAATATGCTTTTATCAAAACTGGCATGACGTTTGACCAAATCTATTATTGGAAGCGTCTATTAATGGAATATGTATATTTAAGTCACAATGGAAGCAGCACCATCGACCTGTTGTTTCACAACCTTGTCAGCCGTGAAATTGAAAGCTTCGATGTTCTTTATGAAGCGGCTCGAAAGCACCAACCAGTGTTGGCCGTTGTCGATGTTCCCGGTATTTGGCGAGACCGACATAACCCGCCGCGCTGGTCTGCAATGAGACGGATTAATCTATCTCTTTTGGACAGAGCGGTGGGCGGTCTTGAGGTAAGCCCTGACATCGATTCTCCTTGTGATCTGTTGGAGAGAACGATGAGAAGTGCAGTGAATTGGAAAAGGTAATGGCAAAAGAGATCACGCCCGTGGTACTCTCGAGCCTGCTACCTCGCCCACGTTGAAGTGCTCGTACTCCTGCGCCAAGCAAGAGCCAGAGCACCATCATCACTGCAAACCAGGCGGGACTACTTTGAGCGCAGAAAGGCGTATATAAGACTCTGCTATGATCATAAAAGGGAACACGCAAGGCGGGAGGAACGACGGCTGCTCAAAAGGGCAGAACGAGAGCTTTCAGCTTACATCGTGCGACCTCGTAGGGCGGTAAACCCGCTTAGCGACGGGCAGATAAAGAGCCACCTAATCTTTTATTCAATCGTGACGTTGCGGCCGTATCTCCAATCGTACAGCATCCGCTTACACTGGAGCAGCACAACATGAATCTGCCTTTCAAGGTGGAGGAGGTGTGTCAGGTCCTACGGTCACTCCCGAAGAGAAAGAGCTCAGGGCCCGATCAGGTCTGCTATGAGCATTGGATCCAGTCACTTCCTCTCTTGGCAGAAACTCTTTGTGATTTCTTTAACGAAATTATAAAGAGGGGGCGGATGCCTAAAGTCTGGCATGTCGCCAGGCTTTCTCTTCTGTTCAAGGGTAGGCATGGTGATGACAAGCAGGATCCAAATCTCTATCGTGGAGTGGCGTCAGAACGCACATTGAAGAATATTTTCTGTAAGTTGGTTATTCGACGGATTGAGCGGGTGGCTGAAGAGGCACTTCCACCGGAGCAATTCGGTTTTAGGAGAGGCCGAGGCACCCGTGATGCAATCCATGTTCTCCAGTCAGAAATCAAGCGGGCTGTGGCACAACCCAAAGGTCATCTGTATGCAGTCTTTATTGACTGCGTCAAGGCCTTTGACAAAGCCCCTCGCCATCTGCTGGTTGAAGCATTTCAACGAGCAGGCGCGGGTGGCTCTCTCCTGAGTGTAATAGCAAGTTTCTTTGAGGAGGACACCTTGTTGGTAGACGGTGAGCAGGGTGTATTAGAGATTAAGCAAAATGTGGGAACTCCGCAAGGAGACCCGCTAAGCTGCGTCTCGTTTACACTTCTCCTTGCTGACCTCGTTGACCTCGTCGGTTACGTCCGACAGGAGTACCAAAAAGCCGTAGTGGTAATGTATGCAGATGATATCGTGGTCGCTCATCGCGATTTAGGTGCCATCAAGCGCATTACCTCTATGATAGAGGCGTTCCTTGTCTCGAAGGGACTTGAGATAAACACCAGGAAGACCAAAGCCATGAAATTCAGGCGTGGAGGTCGATTGGCTGCCAGAGACGTTATACGTTGCTGCGGCCAACCATTGGAGTTTGTTAACTTATTCCAGTATCTTGGCCTTCGGGTTCATTATACGGGAACGAGGTTCACAGCGCATGTAAATGAAACAGTACGGAAGGCACTTGTCTCTCTTTACGGGGAAGTAGGCAATGTCCGAAGACTGTCCGTTCTCTCAGCAGTGAAGCTCTTCATGCTTAAGATTGTTCCGGGGCTGATGTACGGTCTTGGCAGGGTGTGGCACCACCTCACGCTGGCGAATTTTAACCAGCTTGAAAGGTGTTTTTTATTATATATGAAGCGAGTGCTCTGCTTGCCTATCCGAGCGAGGAGCCGCTTTGTGTATCTCATGTCAGGCTGCCCACCGGCTGCTGAAACAATCCGACTAAGGCTGAAGATGCCGCGTACAGTACCTTACGAATGTTTTATTTCGGAGTGGGAAGCTAAAGTCGAACAGGCCAGACGGGAGGTCGGTGGTTTGGACGTTTTCAATGCCTTGCACCTTTGGTCTGGTCCTGCATGTGACAATCGCCACGTATACACCAGGTACATAGTGCATGGGTAACACTACCTATGTTCAAACGCAACCTTTCACGAGGAGTATGAGTTGTGCACCTGCCGGTTCTGCCTGCAGAGGTGTGCCAAGTACCATGCAGTGGAATGCACAGCGCTGGACCGAAAATCGTTGCACTACTTCTCTCGTCGGAAGCGTGAAGAAGATAGAGCTTCATGAAGAAACATTTTTGAAATGTATATTATACTCAATTTGAGTGGAATAAACAAAATTGTAATTGTAATTAATGGTATATGAATAGAAAAAGCCGCTGTCGTACAGTTCGTCATATAGTATTTTATTAGTTTTATTGCACTTATATACACATTTATATCGTTCCATTAATATTGTTATCATCATTATTAGTGTTATTATTGTTGTTGTTGTTATTATTATTATAATTATTTATCATCTTCTGTTTCCTTCTCTTACTATTATTCTTATTATTATTAGTATTATTATTCTTATTTTTATCATTACCATAGTATATTTTAGTGTATATCTCTATTAATATTAGATAATGTTATCTAGGGTATGATAAAATGTCAATCGATACCGCGCATGGCTGTGTTGGGCCTCAAACAGTGTTTAGCTACGGCCCATCAAGCACTTATTTTTCTTCCACTCTAGTTCTACCTCCTCTCTCTGTCTCTCTCTACCGCTCTTTCTCTCCACGCACGTACACGCAAACACACACACACACACTTAAAACTTATATATATATATATATATATATATATATATTGTATATCGTGCATTGTCACGTTTCCTAATTGTATCCCCATCTTCATTTATTTGCTTTGCGGTTCCGGTGCGATTGGTGCCGTCGGCTGGCTTCACCGGAGGCGACGCTATTCGGAGCGCGCCGAGCTTCTCGGCCTCTCGGCTCGGCTCTCAGCCCGAAAAGAGTGTACACAGTGAATAGATGGATAGATCAAGCGAGCATTGCTAAGCTTGCGCGGGTTAGTTCTATGACGCCCTAGTTCAATCAGGGGCAGGCGCGTCTAACTAACCAACCAACCTTCTCGAATTCCGGTTCACCCATCGGCGTCTCTCGCCATATCATTATCATCACGCCAATTCGACGCCGCCTACATGAAGCCCATCAATCATGAGGCTCCTCCTCCTTCTTCTCGTCATCATCATTCTCGTCAGTTCGCAGTCATCATAGATTGTAGACGTGTGTCATTGTGTCACTTCTTCGTTCAATTAAACGCAGTTTAAGTGTGTGCATCACAAGAGTAATGCATAACGTTCTCACCGTCATCAATCAGCATTGCCCATCATCATCATCATCATTATCAGGAAATCATCAGCTGATCATTGTATAATGTCACCATCTCAGGCGCGATAAATAGGTATCGTCTTCTATCTGCCTTGTGGCCACCGTCTTAATAATAGTAATACTACTACTATTAGTAGTATTACTATTATTAAGTACTACGACTAATAATAATAATAATAATACTAATATGAATGCTGAGACTACAGCACGTGGTCATTTGTTAGAATAGCGTCTTCGTCTCTCTCACCAGATTTCTAAAATAATAATAATAATAATAATAATAATAATAATAATAATATTAATAACACTTAAGAATATTATTAAAATCATTATCATCGCCACCAGTACTAATGTCACTATTCATCTCGTCACCGCTCGATGGCTCGTTATGAACAATTAAAGCGATGCATCAATAATAATAATAATAATAATAATAATAATAATAGCAGAGAAGACTATTAACTATTATTATCAGCTTATCATCACGGTTGTCATCATCTACAGTTTTCGCTAAAGAAACCACCTCGTCGCCGTTCGTGAATGAATGCAATGCAATATGCATGAATGAATGAATGCATGAATGAATGAATGAGACGAATGTTTAATAAATTATCCTCGCTGGGCGTCGTTGTCGCCGTCCCAGGGAGCTCATGGCCGCTCCTCATGTCAACGAGATGGCGTATGTATATGTGCGTGTGTTTTTATCAGGTCGGTGTCTCTCCTCCGGCGGCTTGCTTCCATAGCGTAGTAGTACACTGCGCGCTCGACGCTGGACGTGCTCGATACGCGGCGACCTCGGCCGCCACCGCCACCGCCGGCAGACATCGAGGCATTCACATCTTCCTTCCCCTATTTCTGTCGCGCGAAACCAATCGCCGCAACCGGTTGTCAACTCAGTTGTTTTTTTTTTCGCGTTTGATTCTATTCTTCCCCTCCTCCGCGTCCCCTATTGCGTTGCACGTTTGTTAGACAACGTTTCGTTATAGAAATGTCACATGTGGTATATATGTATGTATGCATGTATATATATATATATATATATGTATATATGTATGTATGCATGTATATATATATATATATATGTATATATATGTATGTATGCATGTATATATATATATATATATATATATATATATATATATATATGGCGTACCTCTCGTGCTTGTATTTGCATTGTCGTAGTTGGGAACAAAAACAAAATGTATCTAAAACGACCACTGTCTCTGTGTTGTTTGTTGCTTCTGCGAGTGTTGCTGCTGCTGCTGTTGTGGTTGATGCTGTTGTTGTACTTGTCGTTGTCGTTGTATGATACATTCAATTAATGTTAGTATTCTACTACTATTATTATTATTATTATTATTATTGTTCTTGTGATTGTTCAATTGTGTTTGCTTTTACTATTGCACGGTGGTGGTTGTTGTTGTTGTTGTTGCTCTCGTTACAGTATGTTATGTTCGACATAACATACTGTAGCGTCGCGTTACTACCACGTTGACACTAGGTAGTAACGCGACGATGGATAGCCTATCTATAGATATTGAACAACAACGACAACTATGTAGTAACGTATGCACATCCAGTTACTGATTTGGATCGACATATAGACAGACAGACAGACAGCACAGCCAGACAGATCGAATGTTCCGAACAGAGGAAGGCCTACAAATTAGCTTTGCTTCTGTGGCCACCAATGAAATCAATCATCATTTCTCAGTCAGTCAGTGAGTCCGTCCGGTGTCCTCTTCGGTGCGCGCTATCTAGTATCAATCAGTAGGAGCAGCGGCAACAACAGCGGCTTTGCGTTTTCCTGCGTCAGTCGTGTTCTGTCGTGTTGTGTTAAGAAACCGTTTGTTTGTTGTTCATCTATCTGTTTGACGGCTGCTGCTATCCGCCCTCCACGCAAGCAAAGCAGGATTATTCTTATTTCACTAGAGTTACTTCACCAGGTAGATTGCCACCATCAGGTAGTCCGTCTTCTTTCTATTCTTCGTCTTCTTCTTCTTCTTCTTCTCTTTAACGCCTCGTGTGTACTGTCATTATCGCACAACGATGCCGCCATAAGTTGAGTTGGAGTTTAATGGAGAATTTTGTCAGGTTTCTGTCAGTCGCTGTTGTTGTTGTTGTTGTTGCTGCTGCTGCCCATGGTTTGTCTCTCCCTGAAAGGTCGTACGTAGGTTACGTGAGTCGAGCATGGTGGCGTGGTGGGTGCATTTCTGCCTGCGCCTCGCGACAACCGGAGGAGACACATAGGCGCCCGGATTCGAGCCCCACCGTTGCATCGATTTGTATTTATGGGGGTCGGTCCGTTTATGAGGCAATGCGAAAAGCAGTCCCCCGTGGACGTTAAATGATCGTGGCTGAGAATCAGCCCAAAAAGGTTTTTTTTAGGTAGGCTAAATGAATCGGGTATGCGCTCCGCCGAATTTTTAGTAGTTGTTAACTTTAATATCATTGCGGCATCGTCCCGTAGCGCTGCCGGTGGTTTAAGCATACCACCCCCCCTACCTGATACCATCCCCAGCCCTTCTTTCTCCCCCCTCCCTCTCTCCCTTCACGATAACATACACACAGACATCTTCCTCTCTCTCTCTATCTCTCTCTCTTACTCTGAACACTCTCGTTGTCTGCGGCGCAGCCAGACGAAAACACCTATTTACCCATTCATTCATCTATGGCGACAGTGGAGCTGGAGTATTCGGGCCACGCCGTTCGATTCGACGCGCGTCCGTTGGCTGCAGTCCGACTGTAACAGCAGTACTCGATCTTCGATCAGCTCCACTTAGTCTTTGAGGGCGGGGCAACATCAACAAGATTTGAGAAGAGTTCATGGTGGTGGTGAGGAGGAGGAGGAGGAGAATAATGATGATGATGATGATGGCGATGATGATGATGATGTTGATGATCAATTCGCTGCGCATTGCTTGCATTGCACTCGAGAAAACTCAAAACATGATTAATTACTCATAACTACTACTACTACTATAATAATAATTATTATTAGTATATTCTTATTCAAGTCTTGTGTGTCTGCCTGCCCAGCTAGCTTTCGCTGGACCGGGCCACGAACCAGCTCCACTGACAGGTTAGGTAGGCGTCACGAAAAGCCAACAATGCTGCTGCTGCTGCTGTGCGATGATATACTATCGAGTCTTCACTGCTGTACTCACTGCTAGATCCACAGACATCGCTAGTGCAAATGCGCGCATTTATAGCGACTCTTATCGAGTCGCTCACATCGCCGTTCAACGTCATCAACATCCCATCACCATCGTACTTAACTCAATAGTCGCTGTATCTTTCACGTTATTGTTGCTCGTGGTCATTGTTGTTTTTTGTTCTGTTGTTGTTGTTGCTGCTGTTTTGGTGTTGTTGCTGTTGTTGTTGTTGTGCTGTTGTAGGTTTTTCAGACTCTAGCCTTCGACGCGGTGCTTGCTCGACGACCAACGAACACGACCAATCTATGATTGATTGATTTTACTTATCACTCGTCTCACTGGTTTAATTATTCTCGAGTCGAGTCGCTGCGCCGAACACGACAAAAACAAAGCGCATCATCTCTTCCACTCTGTCGACACAGCTTTTCTTGTTGGTAGAGCTCGTTTACATTTGAGAGTTACTAGACTTTTAGCTCTCGCTTAATCGCGTGTCGGCGGCTCGTCTAACATCTCGTTTACTACCGCCACTACTACACTCATTCCACAGATAACGCTCGTATGTTTCCACAAGAATAATAATAATAATGCTTAGGAATTATTTTATTGATTTTATTGTAGTGGTACTGTATAATCGGTTCTGTTTTGTCGGCGTCCGTGTTATCATAACGTACACACACGTCCCTTCTTTTCTCTGTTCCATCGAATATATATATATATATATATATATATATAACCGATTTCATTTCCCTCAATGAATGACAGATTATTACTATTTTATTTATTATTATGGTTATTATTCATACAAGTATTATTCTCAGAATCATTCCATTTCTCCATTGGTAATACGATGCTACGATTGCTACTACTTCTAACACTGTTATTCGATATTCATCACTTTAGTATTATTATTATTTTAACGACGAGTACTATTATTTAATCTAGTAGATATTATCCTAGTACTAATATATATATATATATATATATATATATATATATATATATATATATATATATATATATATATAACAATTGTAATCGTTATCATTGTTATTTGAATCGATTAGTATATTGATCTATTAGATCTCGTGCCCAGTCAAGCTCGCTGATAACCTGTCGTTCGCACCTAAACCCATGCCATCTTGTGTGAGGCGGTTGTGGAGTGGGCCGACACAATCATCGTTCAAACACGAAAAGCGTGACATCTTCTGGCTCTTGTTGAAAGTTCCTAAGACCCTTATATATGTATATATATATATATATATATATATTTATGCTACCTCGGCCTTCGTCTTAGTTGGACTTTATCACCGTATATATATTTATATACAATCACTAATAATCGTAATTTACTGTGGGCTGGTTTTAAAGCTGACTTAGATGCATGCGTCATCATAATAAAAGATAAAGCGTAATAGTAGTAGCAGTAACAAAAACGATTTCAATAATCCACATAATCCACATCAAGCAAAATCTGCCGTCGGGCACGGCCACACGACGTGGTTAGTTACGTCCACAAGTAGTACAAATCATAGTGGTAACGAGAGTACACGACGTTTTGAATAGTGCATATATATTGGTCAAAGTTGTATATATATATATATATATATATATATATATATATATAGATATATATAGATATATGTCTCCCAACAAATATCGGTAAGACCCAATTCAACGTAGTAGAACGAATAATCTCGCGGTGAACGCGTCCGTACCTAGCGTTTGGCAAGCAACGAACGTTGTGACCGGGCACCAATTGTAGATTCGTCGTCAACTTACGCACCACCGACAACGGAGCTGTAGTTGCCCCATAGCGACAATCTTACATACACGCACGCCCACACATACACCCATATGCTGATGCTAATCGATCGATCAAATCCCAATTAGTCAGCTGTTAGTTAAGAAACTAACTAACACACATACACGCAATTATCATTAATCAATTAACGTAGCCCGCCAGCGGCGGCGAGCAAGCGGGAGTTATCGATTGCTGCTCAGTTTATTATTAGTAAGCGGGAGGGCGGCCGGAACAACCTCCCGCCGATGGTCATTAGTAGACAGCAACGGTCCCGCAAGGTGAGGACATTATCGCCAAGAATCTTTAGATAGTCAAATGAATTACTAGGTGAGGAGCTCATTTGTGGCATATATATATATATATCTTTCTATCAGAAACGGAAGTTTTTCGCGCTCCATAGAGACCTCTGCGTCGAACTACTACCACGAACACCACCATGACAAAGTGTATATATATAAAGTCTGTGTACAAAACCCCGTATTTTGCTGATACCTTAGCGGATTGAACAATGATGATGGCCTGGCAAAACTGGCCTACCGACTCAGCCAGAGATATCATTCAGTCCATCGGTCGAGTGATTATTACAGCGCAATTACCACACACCCAATGCACAAACAGTAGCAATTACAAGCAGATAGCACACTGATGATGATGATGACACCGCATGTGGAATGGCTTCATATGCTGTTCGTGGCTCGCTGACTAGTGAACACAAATTAATTGTTGGTTGAGACGCGGCTCGCTTGACAGCGAATATATATATATATATATATTAGTTCTACTTGACTACTTATTCATCTGCTACCATTATATATATATATATGTATATATATATATATATATATAAAGAGAGAGAGAGAGAGAGAGACATTCTTGTGTTACTTTTCAATTGAAGTGACTCTGCACTGGTGGGAGCGGCAGCCGAGTGCAGCAAGCAGATGCGTGGTGTGATATTCGGTTCCCACAAACCGCTCAGGAACTCACCTCTAAGGAACATACATGAGCAACATCGTAACTATGCCGCAAGAGTGAATCCATGCAAAATTAGCATGGAAATTATATATATATATATATATATATATATATATATATATATATATATATATATATATATATATATAACGGCCCAGCGTGTGACTAAATAACAACTGAATGCCCATGTGGAGAAATGCACGAATACTTCATTTTCGTCCGAGGCGCCATCTAACGACTAGTATATAAGTGAAAGTTCTCATATATATATATATATATATATATATATATATATATGTGTGTGTGTGTGTTTCTGTAACATCTCTCATACATGTTGCGTATTGTTCATTCCGCTCTTAGCGCGCGTTGTTAGGAGAGCAGTCCACAAAGCTCTCTGTCGTCTTGTGGTCTTGTGTTCCCTCCCGCCGCAGCAAAAGTTGCGCTTATTTTCGTCGTTGCCCGTCGTCCCCTACGCTATTCCACCGTTTCGCTACCAGACCCGCGACTGACTGATTGACTGCTTTAGGCCGACCAACCCATTACAAGACTTTTTCTTAATCGCCGGGTTGCGTTCATCATTTATTCACTCGTCGGTGCCACTATTTCCCCTATTGATATAACATACAAGTAAAAGATCTGCTTCTTTTGTTGTTGTTGTTGTTGTTGTTGTTGTTATCTTCATATTTTTCTTCTTCGATAACCACTGTTGGTGTTAACGACCAGTACAGCTGTCCGGTCATTCGCACTGGCGTTCGCCGTCGCAGATGCTGTTGCAACTGATGCTGACGGTGCTATCAATTATTGTATTCAAAGGCAGTAGCAGCGATAACCGTCCTAGTTAGAGTGCTAATAGTCGTAATAGTGAACTGTGAGAGTGGTGGAAATAGAGGAAACAGCAGAAGTGGTGGTGGTGGCGGTGGTGGTAGAGTAGCAGGACTCGTAGCAATTCGCTCTCTTAGTGATCTCTTAATAGTTCTAGTGGTACGGGGGTGCACTTCACAGCACTTCACCACAATAAACGCCCTGCTGCGGCTATGCTTTAACTACTACGTTTCCTACTCCTCCTCCCCCCTCCTCTACGCGTTGCTTCCTCTATTAGAGGCTCAAGAACACGGCCGGCCAGCCAGCCAGCCGCCACCCTGCGAGCAGCAAGGGTGTTCCAGAGGTACCACCACATAGGACAACATAGATATCCCTGTGACTCGAACTCGACGCCGTCGTGAGGGGGCAATAAACCGGGGGCTCGGCCTTCGGTAGGTGTGCTTGGTCCCGAAGGCCACGGGAAACCACCATGGGCCCTCATCGTCGGTCATCCGAAGATCACCATCGGGAGTCACCGACGTTGAGTCGCTTAGCGACATTGGTCGATCTATGATAGCCCCCGTTTACCGAACTTTTGCTCCTCTTCTTTTTCTTCGTCTTCGCCTCTCAGTGCCGTCTCTGAGGAGAGCGCTCGGAGTTCTCCTGTCGTTGTTGCTGTTCTCGATATTAAATTCTATTAAAAGTCTATATTAACTTACTTGAATCCGTTGTAATTACTCACATTGGCCGGCCAGCCGGCCAGTCAGTCAATCGGTGAGAATTCGACGAGACCTCGACTTAACGATGGTCAGTCAGTTGATAAAATGTACAGCCTCTATTGTACGAAAATCAACTGGCCGGCATGGCTCAAGATTCCGATGATTCCTTGTTGTAAACATCAGCAGCAGCACAACAATCTCTGCTCCTACGTGCACCACCTCCTATTCTTTAGTTGTATGTACACTCCATAGCTCGGGTTGTCGCCGAATTACGTGCCCCCCGCTCCACACGCCAAAACACACACGGTTTCCCACCCTGGCCTCCGTCGCCTCTGGACTGCTCTCTTGCCTTTACCTCTTTGCCATCATCTCGTTACCTCATTTGCGCGTCCCAGTGCCAAGTTCCCTCCTTGCCCTTTTCCTCTCTCTCTCTCAACCCCTCGAGGTTTCCCTCGGATTCCCTTGAATCAACCTTACTCATACTCAATTATATTAACATATTATTAATATTTTTCTTACTCTTCTTATACTTGTATTATTAGTATAATTGTCAGTAGTAATAGTAGTAGTATGTCATCGTTATTATTATACTACTAAAATCCTCATTTCATTTCTTTTTATCGACGCGTTGTTATAGTTAGTGATAATAAATAATAATTTTTACTCTCATCGCATTCGAGTAATAATAATACTAATAATAGCTATATTGTTCTTATTCATACTATCTGATCGCTGAATAGCTCTTATATATATATATATATATATAGCGTTCAAAAGTGCCATCATGTCTGCGCGACCGTTCCGAGTCGACGATGAGGTGTTCCGGCGGGACGACAAGCGTTCAAGCCTTCGGGGGTCTATCGCGCCAGGTTATTCGCACAAACGTCTACTATGTCCAGAATGGACCAGTGGTAATAGTGTCAGCCGCCTCATTGGGAGGTCACCCTTCAGCTTTTTAGTCATTTCTGTCTTATTTATACTTTCATTAACTACTGCCGGTAGCTACCGGCAGCAGCAGGAAATTGTTCCGGATCTCAGTTGTTCTGATCTGGACGGCTGGGCTAGGTGTTCGAATTGCATTGCAGACTTCCAAAGTAGTGCGACAGTTGTTCGCGCATTGATTAACCAACCAACCAACCAGCCAGCCGGTCTAGCAAGACCCCCACCAAAAGTCCAGCCAAGCAGAAATCAGAAGACAGGCCAAGCAAGCGCCCAACCGACACGAACAAAAACACGCCAAAGAGGGCGGCATCGGCGTGATGACTGATTCTTGACTGATTCTGCTAAGCTTGCTGTTCCCGCCTTGTCGCGTGCACACGTATGGCATTGTTGTCGGCCGCCATTTAGCGCCATCGAATGGCTAGCTAACTTACTTGCTTACTGTCCTACTACGATGTGGTCTGCAGCGGCGGCGTGATTGTACCAAGACGGCCTAGAAGTAAACCGTCGACAATGGCAAATTCGTCATCATGCAATCCGCAGCGTTATTTGAAACCAACAACCCCACAAGCATCAAAAACCACCAGTTGTTGTTGCTGCTGCTGTTGTTGTTGTTTTCGTCGTCGTCGGTGTTACTGAGTTATTCACTCGCCCCTCGTATGTTTGCCATCCCAGCTAGGTTCACACGTATTGTTGTTACTGTTGTTGCTGCCTTTTTACTTCTTGATCGATTGATGCTGCTATTACGTTATTGATGGTGTTGCTGTTGTCGTGACTGTTTTTGGCCCTATTGTTGTTATCTATACATCTGTTTCAATATCCCCGTAATGTCGTGGTTCTCCTTTTGCAACTTACGCTTCAATTAAACGCATCACTAAATTCAATGAACCAGCCTCGCCGGCGCCCTTGTATAATGGCCCACCATCCATGGCAGTTGACGCGGCGTATTGTCCGGCGAACCATTCAGCCAGCCAGCGGGATGTGTGGCAACTGGAGGAAATGCAGGAGGACCATACGATAAGAATAATATTGATGATGATGATGATCATGCTCAGGTTTTGATGACCACAATATACCACATGATAATGATGATTTTGATGCATGTCTATGCAAAAGCTAGGAGAATTCCAACTGTAGTTGCAACCCGTGATTGCAATTCCAACTCGAAATTCGCGCTCCCTCCCGAAAGCTCCTCAATCCCTTCCTGATCTTGATCCTTGACCTGAATCCCTATCGTGGACCTCTTTGTTACAGACAAAATGAGATTGTAGACGTAGAGACGGTACGCAACCCGAGGCACGAGCGAGTCATCTTTGGTCAACTTCCGCTCTCCTGGGCCATACTTCTCATTGCGTCGCGACAGTGAATGTAGTGGTTGTTGTTGTTTTTGTTCATGTTGTTGTTGTTGTTGCTGTTGTTGTTGCTGTTTTTCTGGTCGTTGCTGTCATTCTTGCTGTTCGTTTTGTTCTGGTCGTTGCTGTCATTCTTGCTGTTCATTTTGTTCCGCCTTGAGGCTCGTCCGTTGCTGAGATACGACGACGACGACGACGACGAGATCCTGCTGTTGCTGGCTAGAGTATAACAATAGCAGCTAAATACTACTGCTGCTTGCTCTGCTGTTATGCTGGTATGCTGTTGGTGACGCCGCAAGACGCCTGTATCGAGACATCGGGTCGAGTGAATCTAGTGTTGTTAGTTTGTTGTGTGAATTGTTATGTTGAGGCTGAGTATCTTTGACACAATGCACGTCCGCCCTCCTACAGTGTTACGACACCGGTAAGCCGGGCCGGACAGAATGTGGAGACGCTGCTCGCGTTGCAACCCCCGTCGCCGCCTTCTGGCCGGTGGTTGCGTCGTTGCAGGCGTAATACAGGCGGGCCGGCGTGCGTGCGCGCTTCATCAAACCTATTGATTACATCCCGTTATGGCCGTCCGGTGACGTCCCGCCCCCGAGATTAGATCATCTGTGTCGATAGTGGAACGGTTGTGGTGTGATGATAGTTACGGTTGTTCTTGTTGTTGCCAAAGCTTGTTGTTATTGCAGCAGCGGCTGTCGCCATGATGTTGTCGTTGGTTAGCAGCTGCTAGAAGTGACTAGTTGCTGTCTCCTTGTTGGGGGGGGGGGGGGGGGGCGCTAAGAATCATCTGATCGAGCTACTCCGGTGGTCGCAGGTGGACGCTAGGGCGGTGCACCGCTGTCGAAGCGCTGCGGATTGAAGTCGTCGTTGACAAACGAGAAGCCCTTGAACTCGTCCTGGTTGATGTTGCGCAGGATCTCGACGGAGATCGGCGTCAGGATGGGCTCCTCTTTCGTGAAGTCCGCGTCGAAGTTGTTCACGTCGCGCTTTGTTTTCTGCGGATAATCGTAACCACAAAAAAAACACTGTAAGCCCTACGCGTCGATGTGAGAGGCTACATTTTGGGCCACATTTACAGGTATGTATGACTTCTGCGAGAGCAACAACTCCCGGCATCTCCTCCCGGCACAGCAATAGCAGACGTAGCAGAACAACAACGACAACGACAACCACAACCAATCGAAACCACATCTATATATAGAAACCATCGTCTGGTATTCATTCAGCTGCATCGGCCTCTTGACCCACCACAACTACCTAGAGTAAAATTGGTTTGCTAATATTATTACAGAAGATGATGTGTGCTAGTTTTTGAGTGCACTCGGTCAGGTATTATATATGCCATACTCGACGATGATTGTTATGCGTACCGAACGCATGCAGAACACGAAAGTCTCAAACCTAATAATTGTATTATTATTATTATTATTATTATTATTGCCAGTCGGTAACTGTACAACAACAACAATATTAACATATCGCGCAGCAGCTGTCGCACGAGTCGCGATCTACTCACGATTTTCGGCTTAAAGGGTGGCTTAACTTTCCGAGCCTCGAGCGCGTCCCAGTCCATATCGCGGAAGAAGGCGTGATTCAGGATCGCCTGCTCGCTGCCCTGGCCCGTCACGCAGCCCAGCCGCTTGGCGGGATTTTTCGTCATGAAGCCTTTGAGGATGGCGACGGCTTCCTTGCTCAGCCAGACCGGGTAGAGGACGTCGTCGTGAAGTATCGACTCGAACAGATCGTCCTCGTTGTCGGCCTCGAACGGCGGCTGTCCGGCAAGCATTTCATACATGAGCACGCCGAGTGCCCACCAGTCGACGGAGGCGCCGTACTCGAGCTCCTGCAGGATCTCGGGCGCGATATAGTCCGGCGTGCCACAAAATGTCGTCGTCGTCACGCCATCCTTGATGCCCTCTTTACACATGCCTATGGTACGGTTGTGTTACCGTGTTAGAAGGTACAGACAGACAGGCAGACAGACAACGAGTAGCAAACAGCCGACGCACATACGTATGCACAGATATGTTAGACGAAGCACACACTCGGAAACAACGAAACACGTGAGTAGTGACTGACGAGCAACTAAGGCGCTACACGGAATTACAGAATCAACAACTATCGATTAGTCGACGTTATGTGTGCAGATATAGTCTGACAACACGCTTAATGGAAATATGTCGGAAATATATTTATGGTCCGACAATGCATATAATATATATATTTATATGTATATATGTATATATATAAATATATATATATATATATATATATATATATATATATATATATATTTATATGTATATATGTATATATATAAATATATATATATATATATATATATATATATTTATATGTATATGTATATATATATATACATATATTGCAAATCTCAAGAAAAGTTCCGCAAATCAAATCGATGCCTTTGGCGGCACAGTGCCCTCAAAGCGGGTAGACAACCAGTGCTGCAGATGCTGTTTTTTCCGTCAATTGCCAAGATCCCCCTAAAAAAGACATTTGCACACTACTCGCGCGCCACGTTTCTAGGGATTTGAACTTTGCCGTTTCTAGGAGTCACTTGTCGAAAGTCATGAAGTCCACGCAGCGATTAGGGGGGGTGTTCTTCAAGTCGGCCACACACACACACGCACGCACGACCTGAAGTATCTCGACGACTCACCAAAATCGGCAATTTTACAGTGGCCGTCAGCATCGAGTAGAATATTGTCCAGTTTCAAGTCTCTATAGATGACGCCATTCTCGTGTAGAAACATAAGCGCCAGCGTCACCTCGGCTGCATAGAATCGCGCACGCGGCTCGTCGAACTTTCTCGACTTCTGTATCTGGAACATGAGATCTCCGCCGTTCACGTACTCCATGACGAAGAACAACCGGTCTTCGGTTTGGAAGCAGCAGAATAGCGCCGTTAGAAACGGGTGTCTCGCACTCAGGCTCAGGATGCGCTTCTCTGTTAGCGTGCACTCGACGTCGTCATCCTGAAGGATGACGTCTTTCTTCAGTACCTTGATTGCATAAACCTCCTCGGTACCTTTTCGCTCTCCCAGCATCACCTGCGCGTAAAGATTCAAATTGTTTGTAGTAGATTGTATCTTGTCGTTGTTTTTGATAAATATATATATATATATATATATATATATATATATATACATAACTTAAATTTATTCACAACAATTCATAGGTAATATATATGTATATATATACAGACCGCTCGCGGCAACGACAATTACAGTCTGACATTTCTGACGAACGTAAGCCTCTAACGAACTTAGCACCAGCAGCAGCAACGGGGCTGATACGGCCATCGATTCAAGCCGATTACGTTGATGACGATGATGAGGAGGAGAAGAAGAAGGAGGCGGCGGCGGCGACTCACCTTTCCAAACGACCCCTTGCCGAGGACCTTGATGAAGTTGAAGTCGTTGAGCGAGTACTTCTTCTCTTTGTCGAGCGCCAGAGAGCTGAACTTGTCGAGCTTCTCGGCGTTCGAGTTGTCGGCGGGACTGTAGTCGCTGCGCGCGTCGCCGCTCTCGGCCGACGCCTGAGACGTGTTCTCCGGCAGCGTTTCGCCGATCGACGTCTTCTTCTTGCGCTTGGTCAGCAGCTTGTCGCCGGAGATGCCCATCGCCTGCAGGATTTCGGCCATCTGCTTCGGATTGATGCCACAGTTGTTCGCCACGTTCTTCTGGCAACGTTTGTGCACGTTCATCGAGCACGCCTCGCACTGCAAGCCCTGCCGAAACAGGCCGTACAGCATCGAGCCGCAGTGGTCGCAGAAGGTCGGCCGTTTGAAGTTGTGCACGACAAACCGGTGCGGGATGTTGATCGTGAAGCCGGACCCTTCAGCCGGCGCGTCCTCCTGCTGATCGCTCTTCATGCCCGGACACTTGGTGACGACCATCTCGTGGCAGCGTTTGTGCACGACGCACGTGCACACCTGACACTGGTAGCCCTGCTTGCCGATGCCCCAGATGAACTCGCGACAGTGCGAGCAGAACGTCGGCTGGCGAAGAATCGTCGCCATAAACTTGTGCCCGTTGACCTGGTGCACTCGCCGCCGCATAGCACCGCGCCGCCTGTTGAGGCCGGCGGCGCGCGCTTTGAATTCGCGCGGCTTCTCGGAGGCCGTACCTGATGAGTCGTGTGGCGACATCCAGAGGGAAAGAGAGAGAGACAGAGAAAGATAGACAAAGACAAGTGCGTTAGCCTTGTCCGACACGGACGGACGGAGGGCATTTACTATTTTTTTTTAAATGTCTCGATCAGTAATCTAAGCCTGTCCACAAATTGGTAATATAATCACGCCCACAGATGGTCATTATTATTATTATACTTGAAGGTCCCATGCACGGTGGCCGTATTCTGCTTATATCACTGCTCAATCGATCAAGTTAGCCAGCCTCCAGCTTCTGTCTGGAGGAAGAACGCGGCTTTTATTGCAAGCGCCATGGGTTGAGCTTAGTGCACAATGAACATCTAGCAGACGTTCGTCCCAGTAATAATAATAATAATAATAATAATAATAATATCTCCGCTCTTTCCGCATGATGCCAGCACTTAGAATCAGCGCTAGCGTCTGCGAGCCGTTTCAGGGCAAACTGTTTGGGGAGATGGTAGATTCCAGTGGCCTACACCCACTGAGTTACCCGAAGGGCGCCGGTAGATCGTCCAGACATGCTGAACTAAACGGTGTGATCATAAGGTCCCTTAGGAAAGCCGGTATACTATCTACACTTAAACCGAGAGGTTTAGTGTCCGCTGGCAAAGAAAGACCTGATGGGGTGACCATCGCATTATGGTCACATGGAAAGTCCCTAGCTTGGGATGCAACGGTTTTGTGCACAACCGCGGCTTCCTATGTACACCACAGCTCTGTTGAGCCGTGGTGGGTAGCAAAGCACGCGTACGCCAGAAAACGGTTTAAATATGCTAGACTGGAAACAAGATATATATTTGTGCCAATCGCCATGGGGACACTAGGACCAATCAGCAAGGGAACCGAAGCATTTCTAAAAGATTTAAGTAAGCGAATTCAGGAGGTCACGAACGACCGAAGAGAGGGTCAATTCTTGAGGCAAGCGTTGTCCTTGGCCGTTTGCAGAAAGAACGCGGCATCTATTTTAGGCGCCATGTAGTAAACTGATTATTAAAAAAAATTGCAATAATACGTTCAGACCTCACAACTGTAACATTGTTTAACATGTGATAAACAATAATAATAATATTAATTTTTATTTATTTTGTCAGTCGGTAAATATACAGAATAATTATATATACATCAGTTCCTCCAAAACTCTTTCCTCGGGAGCGTGTCAAGAATCCTCGATATCCAAGCATCATCGACAAAGGAAGGACATATTTTTTGTAAACACTCGTACTTCACATGTTTTTACCTAAATATTATCTAAAAAGCCAGAATTGTGACACATAATTAATATTTTCAGAAGGCTTCTTTTCTGCTAAACCCAATAAAAAATGACTTTTCACTCATTTCAAACATTCACTCTCTGATGATACGTTTCTCTTTTTGTTGTAGATGCGCAACATTTGCTCCTCATAACGATATGACTTTGTAATGTGCTAACAACAATATCTAGCTTCATTCTGTAATGATGATCTGGCCGACTGTCCGCGTTAAGGTCATAGGCCACTCACGCCCCACACGCCTGTTGTCTCAATGATGTACAGAGGGCAGATGGTGTGATTGGATGTGTTCTCCAAGGCTCTCAAAGGCGAGTTTTGCCGCCTACCCACCGTACGGAACGCCCGCATAACTTGCCCGTATATCGCCATATAGGTCGCCGCCCAAGTGTTCCAAATCGATACGTTTCAGATCAGCAGCTTTCCCATGGCCTAGGGGGTCATGCAGTCTGGCCCAATGTTATCATCTTCACACATTGTTGTCTGTCTGTCTATCTGTCTGAAGGCTCTAATGAGCACATCGTTCACATCGGTGTAGTGGCGTGCCTGCTTCATGGGTGCCGCTCTCTGATCTTGATGTGAAGGCCCGCCAGGCTTGCGGCTAGATAACTTCCGAGGCGGGACTTGGCTTGCGCCAGGGAAATTTTGTCCCACGCCGATTTCTCGCCCTAATTTCCCTCTTCTGGATCTAAGTCGCCAAAAAGAGCTGCCACGTCTGAACGGCTCCGTCTTGGTTAGCTATTGAGGAGAATCTTGTCCAAGGAGGGCTTGGAACAATCGGCAGGCTAACGCCGATGATAGAAATCAATGTAGAGAAAGACTGGAGGGGTTTCTACGCATTGAACCACCGAGGCTGGCCGGCAAGGCGGGTTGAAAGCGCGCGAACATAAAGAGGGAAATGTTCACCGCGCAACGCAGCAAAACTGAAGCAAGGTGCTGGAGGTCTGCGGGTATCTTGAGTACTGGATTTGCTCTCAAGAAGTACGTGACCCATTGCACACCAGGCAAATGGCACATCAAGCCAAGGCAGATGTGGGCCCTAAGACATTAGCCCTAATCGCCAGCAATATCTGGGCATACCCGATAACTATTGTGAGCATGAGCCCGTTATCCAAACCAGCGGTTATCGCCAAGGTGACAATCGTAGCACTCTGCTTTTTTCAGCACTCTACCGTCAATACTTCACAAGGAACACAATACGCTCGGCATCATATTGTATCTGCAGCGAAGCATGCGCACCCTGAAGGAACATTGCGAAAACAGCCTTTAGATTAACCCCGAGAAAGCTAAAGCCATGACATTCATATCCGGATAACCACTTACTTATCGCTTGAGACTTAGTACTGGTGCAGTCAAGTTCGTTAACACCTTCTGCTAACTTGGAATTAACTTTTCGATGACGGGCGTAACATATCGCCGAACAGGTGATAAAATGCCTGGTCTCGATGTCGATAATTAAAAAGTCAGCAGTACACTCTGGGCACGCTAAAAGAACGTTTGGACCTAAAGGCTGTTTAGGTAGTGGCTTACGGCATCCAGGTCACATGGAAGCATCTCATCATACCACAGCTAGATAAACTAGATAAGGTAAATCCCGGAGGTGTTAGCTGGTCAATACGTTACCGCGGATTCATTCTTCATCTGGTCCAATGGTCATGCCGAACTGGCAGAGACCACTACAACCCAATTGACATCTTGTGACCCGCTATTCGCTTCAAGACTTCTACCATAAACTCTGCCATAGAGAAGTTTTCCACTATCCTGACGTCGGCTGTGTGTGCGGTTTTTGCGAGCAGCCGTGTCCTATCTACAATCTCGATACCTGTCAGAGAGCTATTTGTCTTACACAGTTAGCTCTATGACATTGTATTGCTTACAAACATTAGAATCATGTATATATGCCATGTATATGGCCCAGTATAAAAATAAATGATGACGATATACATCTATGAGTGTATTAAAATTTAATCAAAAGATAAAAATGTTCGCCCATGCGGTGAATTAACGCACGTATTTAACCACATGGGAAACAGGCCATCTATCTACGAGGCGAGGACCAAATGGCTACAGCTCTAAAGCTGAAAATTATTTGTGCAGCAACTTGTTCTATTGGCTATTTGGCTATTGAGCAGTACATTGAACAGATACAATCTCCTTTTGGGATACAATCGTGAACCCGCAGTTGACGGAAGTTTGCAGGATATTTCCTTATTACAGAATATATATTTGTACAGAATCTCGGGGCTTTGCTTAGAAATATTGGTGTTACATATAAGCTGTATGCAGACGATCTTAAAACCTATGTAGAGGCAGAAAATGAGAACGACATTGCTGTTCTACAGAAAGTGATTGATACTGTATCCATATGGGCAGAGGAAAACCGCATGCAAATATCTACTTTCAAGTCTGCCGTTCTCAAGACAATAATTTTCGACCGCCCAATGGAGTTTAGACCTCACATGGCCGGGGTTGTTAAAGCCGCAGCTCGAATATGTAATTTCATAATGCGGTCCTTTATTATACAGAATCATAATGTGTACTTAAAGCTGTATCAAACTTTAGTGGTACCAATGTGGACTTATTGCTGTTACGTATGGATGCCATTCTATAAAACAGATGTTGACTTATTGGATAAATTTGTGAAACGAGTTCGATGTTGAAACGTCGATGTTGTCTAGCACGCGAGCGTATTACATTGCCTAGTGTTAGCGAATACCAATCCTACGCCGATTACTGCATGTTTAAACAGCTAGCGCGTCAAAATCTTATTACTAGGTCTTTTGTTCTAAGACCAAATAATCTCCGAAGCGGCGTCTCCATCCACCTCCTCACGAGGTTGCTAGTGTGAACGTTGTGAACAACTCATTTGCCTGGAGGATTGCACGTCGTTGACAAATTCGAAACGACTTTGCCCTTAATACCCCTTTCAAGGTGATATGATATGATATGACAACATATGCTAGACCGACATAAGACCGCAAAAATAGATTTTAAACAGGCTCCCTCTCCGGTATGTCATGCTGTATGTTTAACTGTGCAAGATGCCATTAAAGAAGGATGGCTTAAAACCCGGTAAGGCGGGTTGCCACAGTAAGGCGCCATGCTGAGTCGCGTCACTTCCCGCATGGCTGCTACTAAGAATAGGGGTTCCTACCTGCAAACCTTTCTCTTGCGCGATGTGTGGAACTGAGGTAGAAGCGGGTGGCCTTTACCAGCTTAGCTGCTTAAGAAGCTCTGGCCGAAGATATTCAAAGCATGCGGAACTAAAATTCATCATTCAACGAACATTTAGGAAGGAGTAGCTGCCTCTTACAAAGAAGACTTGAGCTTGAAAACAATAGGAGACCTGAGAAGGTCTCAGTACTACCCTGGTCACATGATAAATGCTTACCCCCGGACGCTGCAATGTCTTGTACCGCAGCGTCCTCATATCTGCGTAAGCGTTCTCACATCAGCAGCTTCATCGCCGCTTGATGGGCCGCAGAGCATGATGAAAAGGAAAATAAACCTAAATACTCTAGTGAATGAAAACCCAATCTGTGGCAATCTCTTTGGAGATTATCGGGCCTATAAGCTGTAGCACCACAAATGTTTTTCATGATTTGGCAAACACAGTCGAAGCTGTAGCCAGGGCCACTGGCGCGAGGAAGAATACAATAAGACAACGACTATCACTTGCCATCTGTAGGAGTTGCTCCTAGAGGTGCGCTGCCGCTATCATTCGCGCCATGAGTTGATGAAAACTTCTGGGGACACTTAATGCGCGACTACACGTTCAAACGTCACAAGTGCAGATGAAGAGAACAATAGTAAAACTTCTTATGTATTTTGTTATTAACTAGCCAGCCGGTAAATGTACGGATTGAAGTCCTTTAGTCCTTTGATACGCATCAGTTCCTTCAGGCCTCTCCTTCTCGGGAGCGCGTCATAAATCGTTCTGGCGTTTCCGCGCTAAACTTCTAAGGTTTACAGGCTAACAGATCGCATGCCACTTTCCCAAAGCTTCGTAATGAAGACTTACGTCTCCCTGCGCTTTGAATGCAACGCCGTCTGTCGCGAGATATCGCCGTATAGCTCGCCGCTTCATCGGGCCCACCTCCTTGCAGCTCAGCTTATGATGACCCGTCGCATGAGCCATAATCGCGCCATAAGAACATGGGTGAGCAACGAAAACAACAAAAAAGATCTAGACATAAGCTGCATAGAGTCTTGAGCCCCGGGCTTGATAGCACGGTGCCAATATTGTCATCCGGTCGGATGTTCAGCACAGCTTCGTTCTTGACGCGTGGGCGAAGCTGACCGAGAGGACCGCCACGCTTGCAGCTAGGGAATCTTCGAAACGGTACAAAGCATGCGCCAGGGACGCGCTTTTGTCCTACGCCGATTGCTTGCCCTTATCTCTCTTTCTTTTGGGCCTGGGAGCGTGTCGGTGAAGGTCGTGGTGGCGCCCTGTATTTCACCGTTCGTCATCCCTCAGTGAAGCCATTCGCACTTACTGACATTAGTCATTATATTAGGGCTATCGCTATACGGATAGGGGCTTCAATATGAGAATCCTTCATTTACGTGTGAACGAATGAAAACGAAGAACGACCAGCATCCACTTAGTTGCCCGAGTATCTATAGTAGGATGTTTATGACATATAGAATAAAAAACTTTCTAAAACGAGCCCTTAGCAATGACAAGCCACTAATAACGCACTGAAGCTCCGAGAGTTCAGCCAGCAAGCGACCGAAGATCTGATACCGTGCTGAAATATTGCGTTGGTGTCGCATGACAAGTTATATATATATATATAGTAACAGTTAGCGCCATGGTATAAAAATGTGTTGGTACTGTTGCCAGAACCGATTCATATACGTTTGAACCTTTAAAAATATACATTTAAAGCTGACAGCTGGTAACTTGGAGCGCACGCATTAAATGGATGAATGAGTACCATTAAACAATTGTTGGACAAATTGAATTGAATTCCCCAACAAGTGTAATCGCCACCATTCATGTAGAGTTGGCGGAAAGTAAATGAAGTCTCGACCCCAGATGACAGACCCTTTTTGAAGTGACCTGTTTTGTTTAGGGACTACTTGAACAGCGAGACTAATTAGTAGAGTAGCGAGATGTCGTCCGTACGACTGAGTCGCCGATTCGGCCTCTGTATGAGTAGGAGGAATACGTTTGTGCGACATATCACCTTCTAAATGCGATGTTTGCCGCCGTAATACGTAGATTTTTCGGTTGATTGTTCAATTTAAAAGCGTACCGGGTTTTTATCGCTGTAAAACATGGCTGCTTTATTGGTGTGGTGAATATGCCCTCGACCACGTAGCCATTGCACGGGAAACAGGTCACAAAATATGAACGCATTAGCGCAAAAACAATCATCAGCGCATCCGCTTTAGTAACAACAACAGCAACAACAACAACAAGAGCGGCCCGGAGCGTGTGCACTGGCTGTTCCAGTCGCTGTGTCTGTGTTGTGGAATGTCAGTGTCTCAGCTATTGCTACTCCTTCACGCCGCCTCTCTTCCCGCCATTCCCTCTCTCTTTATATATATATATATATATGTATATATATGAATGGTGGCGGCCACGATCACGACGAGAACGTCAGACAGACAAAGCTATTTCGGCAGCGAAGCATTCCGGCAGAGGGAGGCTTGATAAAAACAACCATACTGATGACAGCAGCAACGACAAGCAAAGGCCGGCTGCGGCGACAACATCAGCAACAGCAGCAGCAGCAGCGACACCAAAAACAAACCACCGTGTTGCGTTCGCGCATTAATAGTTGCATCGGTAGCACGGCTGGACAGACAGATGGACATGCCCGCTCTGGCTAATTGACACCGCGTAGCGGCGACAACCTGTGATGATGACGATAGAAGCTGCTGCTGACAACAACGACACAAACAACAGCAGCAACAACAACAACAACGACGACGCCAGCAACAACAACAACAGCAGCAATAGCAGCAGCAGCAGCGACAACAGCGCCGTCAAGCATAGCCACATAAAGCGGGCGGGTTCCGGATCTAATCGGATGCCTTCATTCATTGATGATCGTGTGTAGCCCACTCTATTTTTCTGACCCAGTCTCTCGCTGCGGCTCTCGCTCCCACCTCGTGTAGATCTCTCGGGCTGGTCAGTACTCGTGACAACACCACCATAACCATTACCACCGCCACCACCATTGATATTGCCAAGCAAAAGCAAACAAGAGTAGTGTTGTACGCTACCCTGGCAGAGGACAACAACGACATCAACAACAATAGCAACGACAACAACCAAAGACAGCAGCCGCAACAACAATAGCAACAACAGCAGGAAACAAAAAAATAACAAAACAGTAGCAACAACAACGCTAAATATAACAACAACAACGACAAAACCAAAGACAACAGCAGCACCAGCAACACAACCAAAAAAAAATTAATAAAACAGTAGCAACAACAACACAAAATAACGCAACAACGACAATAAACGCCAGCAATAGCAATAATTGCCATCCACCTCCTGCTTAAGTGTGAGGCGGTCGTGGGCGAGGTTCTGATGCGCTGATGACATCGTAGTGCTGCTGCTCCAGCTGGCAGTATTGTGGGCTGTAGATAGCAGCGCACATTTCTGTTTTCCCTTCATTCATTCTATCTATTATCTATTTATCTGTCTGACTGTCTGTTTATGTGCGTATGTCTGTCTGTCTGTATGGCTTTCTGCCGCTTGTCGTCGTTGTCGTCACCCATTGTCGTGAATTGTGGACAGCGGCACCGGATGGACACCGTACTGCAGGGAGGGAAGGCGGAAGGGAGAAAGGAAGAAAGGAGGGGGATGGGGGGGGGTCGGCGGTGGCACGTGCCAACCCGCGCGCTCTGCGCCGCGGTGGCGGGAAAACGAGCTGCTGCTTGAATGTTGTTAGGGCATCAGCAGCAGCAACATCAACAGCAATGACCTCAGTTGACTTGAGCAACCACAACCGCGCATCATTTATCTATCTATCTTAAGCATACCGAACATCAGAACAGCTAAGCTGTGTCCTCTTTGCGGGCGGCCGTCCGTTCATTCCAGAGAGAAGGGCAGCACAGACCCTCAGTTTACTGATATTGGTCAGGCTAAGGCGATAGGACACTAAATATATATATATATATATATATATATATATATAAACAGCGTGCTACGCATGACATGACGGCACGTGCCATCCAAATTCGCCGCAATGACAACGATCTATCTGTCTGTCCGTTCTGCTAGGCAGTGTTATTCAATCCTTTTTTGTTAGAGTAATTTCCTCGGTCAAACTGTTCGGTCTCTTGTGCAGTTAGTGTTTCGCCAGAGTTTCTGCTATATCAGGACGACTTTCAGCGGACTGAGTAGACGATACTCTAACCTCACAAGAAGCTCTGTACAAAATGGTAACTAATAGTCGGAAAAATGCAAAGGTTTCGCAGCAAACTGTTTGCTCCATGAACTTAAAGCGCGACAACGAGATCCCTCTTGCCCTGCTAGAATACGTGCCCCTTTCAGACGGACATCGAGCGAAAATGAAAAGACTGTATTACCCAATTGTAGACCTTAAGGCGGCGTATGAACGGGCATCAATTGGCAAGCTTCTGTTCAAACTGACAAGGACAGGCGCGTATGTCGATACTAGTCACCTACCTATAGCATGATACGGGGTAGCATAGCGTATATGTGTCAGATACCAGTAGCGGTACGAGAAGATCTAATGCGGTAGGTCTTGTGCTAAAAAGGCAGTCATGTCCAGCTGCAAGGAAATCAGGAACAACAACTTTCCACTCCGAAATATGGTTAAAATGGATCCTTATGCACAAATCGCCATTTAGAGTGCGCGCACCAAAACGCGACTGCGCGTTGTGACTTCATGATAAGCTCATATAGCTATAATGTAGACTATCCTCCGTCCACTACTATTGAGCATTGGAACCTACCATAAGGCACTGCATCTTGAATGCACTAAGGGTCACACATATTGTAATATGTAGAATTTCTCCAGCCGTCTTTGTCGATTGGCAATCATCTACAATAGTTAATTGCGGCCCACGCGCCAGCGCAATTACCTGTGCTCGATCTAGTTGGTGAAGGCATCAAATCGTCGAAATATCCAATAGAAGACAAGCATTCGACACTATGGTCCGTCCATATAGACCCTAGTGCCTGACTAGTATCAATGTAGAAGACGCATGGCGTGAAGCAATACGCCCAACACACACACACGCACATATATATATATATATATATATATATATATATATATATATATATATATATATATATATATATATATATATCCAATTATTCAAAATAAATATTCAAACTAAAATGCAGGAGAACTTACATGCTTCGAGCGTGATGACGACATGTATCTTTCCTCCGGGTTCAAGGTTGATCCAGATGTCGCTTTCGTGCATTTCATCCTTCTTAAGCAGCTCGTCGAAGCTGAGAGAACAGTTTGCCACAAAATCGTCGGATGGCAGCGCCGCGTGGAACACCGTCAGTCCCAACGAACCTGCTTCGTGGACCTCGGTAGTGAACACCTTGGGATACACCACAGACAACACCGGCACGCAACAGATTAGTAACATTGCTGACAATGTGAATGCTATACACATCGCATGCATACCAGTACGGCAACCAGCAGTCACATGTATTTGTCAAGGATAGTATAAATGCATATACTTAGACATATATATATATATATTCAAGTGTGTATAAACAGATATGTGTTTATCAGTTTAGGCTTGATATATATATATATATATATATATATATATATATAGGGTAATTGATACAAGTTTATTTAACTCATAACGGGGTGTAAACAATTGTCCCCCAGCGAACGTGACGACAAACTACATCAACCCTAGATCCAGGCCTGGTATGAGCCACCTGGACAAGGTGCCAAGCACCGCCGTGGCGTTACCACGTTGTATATCCAATGACAACCTTTACTGGAAAAATTCACCAACGCGAAGGTCCCCGTGGCCAATCTAAGACACTTGCATTATATATATATATATATATATATATATATGTATATATATATATATATACAGACACGGGCGATAGCCTTTTCTGCAAAATTACCTGAATAGTTATAATTGTTTGAATGTATGTAATAATGGAAATTTCAAGCTCAATGAAGAGTTATTGAACTTAAATAAATTTGCCGTCCGGAGAAGACGGTCCCATAAAAAAAAAAAATATATATATATAAATATATATACAGGTAGTTCAATAAGTTCTTAGAATGAGCTTTTTAGAATTCGAATTTTGGCGCGCTTCCACCGCTATTAGGAACTGCAATTTTTCGACTGCCAGCAGTCAAAATATTATGGTGATTGGCCGTTGCGATTTCGTTTGATCGCTTTTCCCGTGCAACGTATCGGCGTGATTTTGAAAAATGGAGAAAAAAGAGTTTCGAGTGGTTATCAAGCATTTTATTTCAAAGGTTGGAATGCGACCCAAGTGAAAACTGAGTTAGACGAGGTGTACGGTGACTCTGCGCCATGTTTTGCCACTGTTTCCAACTGGATTAATGAGTTAAAAAGAGGTCGCAGGAGCACCGGGATGAACTACGTTCAAAACGCCCAAAAACGGCAACTGATTAGGAAAACGTGAAAAAGGTGCGGAAAATCGTTGCCGCAGATAAGCGAGTGAACATTAGGGAGATAGCGGAGGCCTTGGGGATCATTTTGGGTAGTGTGCATTTCATCCTGCACGAAAACTTGAAGATGAAAGAGCTCAGAGAAAAATGGCTGCCGCATTTGCTCAACCAAGGCCAAAAAAACGCGCCTGTTTTCGCTTCACAGTGAAATTTGGCCAAGATGTCGAATAATCCGTCGGATTTTTGGCGCAGATTCATGACCGTCGATGATTGCTGGGTCCATCACTACACTCCCGAGACCCAAGAAGCATCTTGCCAATGGTGTGCACCTGATGAAGGACCTCCGAAGAGGGTGCGGACAACGGCATTGACCGGAAAGGTGATGGCTACAGTTTTTTAAGACCAACGTAGAATAATGCTGGTCGACTACCTTGAGAGCGGTAAAACGGTCACAGGAGAATATTAGGCAAGACTGTTAGACTGCCTTTAGCAAGAACTCATCGTGAAACGGCCCGCTTTGCAGAAGAAGGTTGTCCTGTTTCACCAGGACAATGGTCCTGCACACAAGTCCCGGCAAGCATCGGCAAAAATGGCCCAACTGAGGTTCGAACTTATTGAACAACCTTCCTATTCTCCAGACCTGGCCCCCTCTGATTATTTCCTCTTCGAACATTTGAAGAATAGTCTCGGTGGAAAGCGTTTTTCCAGCAATGAAGAGGTTAAGGCTGCTGTCAATGCCTATTTTCAGTCTAAAGACGCGGAATTCTACTTAAGAGGTATAAAAGCTCTGAAATCTTGGTGGGAAAAGTGTATTGAGCATCTCGGGGAGTATATCGAATAAGATAAATTTAAAAACATGATTTGGAAAATTCTTGGTTTTCATTCTAAGAACTTATTGAACTACCTATATATATACACATATATATACATTTGTATATATATATATATATATAATTTTTTTTATAGGTGCTAATTACATATTTTCCGAACTCTAGTGGTCAAAATCCGAACTCCGACGGGAATGGTCCGCTGTTGTGCGGCAGTAACAATCAGTCAGGACATCACATGCGTGTGCGGGGGCATTCTCATGAGTCATGACGGCGACGCCGCTGAGACTTCAGTTGAACTGGAGGACTCATTTGGCTGAGGTGATTGCTGATGAGATGTTCTTGTTGAGGTGTTGTTGTTGTTGTTATTTGCGTTGTGTTCTATTGTTGTTGTTGTTGGCGCTGTCGTTGTAGTTGTTGTAGTTGTTGTCGTTGTAGTTGTTGTCGTTGTAGTTGTTGTGGTTGTTGTTGTCGCTGCCGGTCTGTCGGTCGGTTGTTTCATTTGGTCGGAACAATGGTGACGATAATAATGAGAAACGCCGCGCCGGCAATAACAATGAAAACAATTGACATCGGCAACGAGGCGGAGGATGATGACAACATCAACAACAATAACGACAGCAACAACAAGGACATATTAACAGCAAAAACAACAACAACAACTGCAACAACAAGCACAATAACAACAGCAAGAAGAAGAAGAAGAAGAAGAAGAAGAAGAACAACAACAACAACAAAAACAACAACAACAACAACAACAACAACAACAACTGCGTGTCTCGAACACGTTCCATTAGAGAAGGGTAGACGAAGGTTACAGCCACCAAGTCATCAAGTCATACATAACACCAACAACAACAACAGCCGCAACAACAACAACCACGTCAGCAACAGCAATAGCAACAACGTCAGCAACAGCAATAACGAAAAACGTGGCGTTGTTGTTGTTGTCAATGACATTGCGGGCGGATTGACATCTGCTGTGGTGGATGAATATTTATTCACATTATTGTTGTGTCGTCTCTGTAGAGAGACCGAAAGAGAGAGTTGCCAAGTGTCCTGTGATGGAAGGCGGCTGCCTGCAACCAAGAAAGCCCGTAAAGGTGGGTGCATGCATGATATGGATGGCATTGTTGTTGTGGATGTGACTGTCATTGTTGTTGCTGTTGTTGTTGTTGTTGCTGTTGTTGTTGTTGCTGTTGTTGTGGCTGTTGTTGTGGTAGTTGCTGTTGTTGTTGTTGTTGTTGCGGCTGGCATTGTTGTTGTTGCGGCTGGTATTGTTGTTGTCGTTGTTGTTGCTGTTGTTATTGTTATTGATGTTGTTGTTGTTGCTGTTGCTGTTCCTGCTGCGGAAGCAGTCGCCGACGCCAAACCTGCCGTCACCGAAACGGCTCGAGGACAACTACTCTTCTCAACAGGTGCACATAGGCTCAGAGTTAGGGAGAACAAGACATACAGCAAACACAATAGGAGCTAAATTATTAAGAATACCAGACAAACAATGACAGGCAAAATGTATGCAACAGAATAGAATAATTTTGAGCAACATATAATTATAAAAAATAGTCATAACCATAAGAATAATAATAATAATAATAGTATACCCAACGAAACAATAATTCGAAACAACCGACCCAACGGCAGAATCCAACTCGATCGTTTGATAATGATTATGATGGTCGTTTGATTTTCTTCGATTTTCGCTGGCTCTAAAGGAACACTTCGAAAACAACAAAAGTCTGACTGCCTTTTTGTCTTTTACACTATATATATATATATAGATATATATCCTCCTTCCCTCCCTATCCTAGAGGAATGACTTGTCTCGGGCTGGCACTTTTTCTGCATTAGGAGCTGTAATGAGCGTGCTTTGTTTCAACTGTCGTCAACTAGCGATACCTTAGTTAGGGTCGCGCTCCTTAACGTTATGACGGGTCAGTCGCTCGTTGTGACCTCGAATGTTGTTTGTTGTTGTTGTTGCTGTTGTTGTTGTTGTACTTGCTGCTACTGCTGATACTGCTGTTGCTGTGGTTATTGATTTCATTACTGCCGCGTTTGCTGCGGTTTGTGTTTGATCGCGACACACATCAACAACACTTGGTTCGTTTCTTAGTTGCCAGTGGGTGAGTGAGTGCGTGCGTGAGTCAATGTGGTGTTGGTGTGTCGTGTCATGCATTCCGGGTCCGCTGTTCGCTGAGCGAGCCGCTATGGGGACTGGCCGCGCGCCCGCAACCACAGCCGAGAATCTATCGATCGATCGCCGCATACTCATCGTCGAGATATTATCGTCCTCACCGGCCCTATGAGGCCGGCCCTGAGTACGAAAACGCACGAAGACTGCGTCAGTTAGTGCAGCACGTCGGTTGCCTAGTTGTCACTCTCGTACCTCGCTCTCGCACCTCGCTCTCGCACCCGTTCTTCTTCTTCCTTTTCCTCTTCTTCTTCTTATTATTCATACAGTATTTAGTACTCTGTATCCTCTGTTTGCCTCTCTCTCTTTCGCACTCTGTATGGGTGTCAGTCTCCCTCTCTCCCCCGTCTCCCCTCTCTCTCTCTCTCTCTTCTCTCGTGTTGGCCTGTTGTTCTGTCTGCTTAGTGCTGAGTGTGTGTGTGGTCGACTTAGCAATCGGCGAGAGTTCCGCACGAATGGACAAAATAGAACGAGGCGCTTCGTGAACTAGGCACTAGCGTTCGCGTCGTCAAGAGCCGCAAAGTTGCAACACCTCGCGAGAGCAGCCTCGCGTGTCGCACCCTGTACTACTCCTACTACTACTACTACTCGTGGCCGCATGTCGAGTAATTAAATAATTGATGAGAATTCATCAACAACTAACCAACTGGTCGGCCGTATGAGATGACTTGTCATCTTTGTTGTTGTTGTTGTTGTTGTTGTGGTTGTTGTTGTTGTTGTTGTTCTTTTTCTGTTGTTGTTGTTGTGGTGGTGGTTGGCGTCATCGTCATCTTCATCGAGCAGGCAATCAATTCTCATCATTGTTTTCACCTTCTCAGCTTCTCGTCGGCACAGAAACGCCGGCGGGGTCTCTTTAGCAGCTACCACGACAATAACATACTCATGATGATCGACATGCAGCACGTACTGGTGCGTCTACGCTGCTGCATCGTCGAGCAGCAGCGGCAGAGCGACACATGCGAAGTGTCGCCCTACTTGCGAGGACTGTCAAGTCCTCTGTCAACTGTTGATTGTTTAGTGAGAACAGATGAGAGAACAACTCGAAGCGCGCTACCGTCACCGCCAGCCATTGCGGTTTCTCTCGTTTCATCATCGCGAGAGGTCTGGTCGCACGCGGCCACACTGACCGGTCGTCTGACTTTCCACAGCAGCAGCAGCAGCAGCAAAAAAAAACAGTCCTCGGATCTGCCTGCTGTCCTCACTGTCCTCGCATCCACGCCATGTGGCGCCACGCTGAATTATGACTAATAGAATAGAATAGAATAATAGAACAATAATAATGATCATAAGGAATGGCGAAACATTTACCCGCTTAGCGTGGGCAGGCAGAACTGTATCTCTCTTCTTAATCTCTCTCTACCCCCCTCTCTCTCTCTATCTCTTTCATTATAATAAAAACAGCTATACTATACTCAATTTGAGTGAAATACACATACTTTAGTGGAAATAATAATAATAATAATAATAATAAATAATAATAATAATAATGGGGATTACGCATACAATTTTACTGCAGAAATCTCGTTTTTTGTGTACATCGCTAATATAGCTCACTAGTACCTTATTATTTGTATGACACAACGAACACACATTCGTTCTCTCGCGTTCTCTCTTTTTGTCGTTTTTGTCATCCAGCACACACATATATTGTTGCATGGTTTGAGACGTTAGGACTGAGCTAAAGCCGAAAATCCGTATGAAGCTAATGTACAGGACGCAAATATCGCAATATGCAGCACTCGGCGAGAGAACACCTAGCGTGTAAGCGAAAAATCTGCCGCGTTTAGTAACATCTGCACTGCAATCAAAACTCACTTCTGTTCATAAAAAAACAAGTAGAAAGCAACCTTTAGAAACACAATCCTTGCTTTGTAAGCTAGGATTGTGTTTCTAGGGATACCAGACAAAGAAGATGTGGTGGACACATTTTACCTACGTTTTTCTAATGGTCGTTATTGATGTGCATAGCCCTAACAAGCATAATTTTAATTTGCTATGTAAATTATAGTTATTATTCACGTTCCTAAAAGAGACGTAAGAAGTCATCAAAGTTCTTATTTGCTGTCAGCTAAAGAGGAATAACTTTTTGCAAACTCCAAATAGAACGAAAATGACCCAGCGTCTCACAAGTCAACAGAATGAGACAAATGACTACCTTCATCAATGTCTTTCCACTCCCAATATCATATTTGATTTCTTCGTCACTACCTTTACTCCTTGACGACCACAATTGAGCCGGTGAATTGAATAAGCTAACGTTGCTAAATCCACAGAGATGCAGCAGCATTACCGATATAGTGCTGAGCTCGATTATCCATAACGATGCATGTCCAGGGAGCGGTGACGTGGTCCACGTATTCATGTTGCGGACACAGCCAGTAAAGAACGGCAGCCTACAGCCGCGGACCCCAGTAGGTTAGCTACAGCCTATTATAGGCGCAAACATGCATTGGCGATACTCTAACCTAACCCGTTCCGGCGGTCTCCGTAGCTTGACCCGCCAGCGGTGTGTTCGGGCGTGGGGGCTCTGACTGCGCGGGCAAGAGCTTTCTTGCTTGAGCGCCCCTCTATAAAGAGAAGAGAGACTCTTCTCATGAGCAGACGGCAGATCCCCGAACACCAACCGACCGACCGACCGCTCGGGTAGGAGACCGACCAGAAGAAGCGACGAGGCATAAAGACAACGTGAGAGATACAGAGGGGCCCCGGACCGATCCGACAAACCTGTCCGGGGTGTAGGGCGAACGGGGGCAAGACGGGGGGGCAGGGGAGGCGGGACGGGGGAATAAAAACCCCCTCCAAACCCCAAAGTGCGACTACGACGTCGTTGCTCGCCTTTTCCCTTCGTATATAACGGGGGGATTTTCGTATATAGCGGGACCCCTAAGAGTGTGCTCCTCAGGAGGAGCCTCGACTTAGGGATCCGCTGCCCGGTGGTGGCGGCGGCACATCTGCGGGTCCAGCCTTGGCGCTTCTATTCCAGGAGGCAGGCAGGCCCCCCCGGGGTAGCGAGGCACGCACAGTCGATAGTCAACATGCCACCTTTAGCCATCCAGCAGTGGAGCCAGGGGCAGTCGAAACGCCGGTGCCATTGGCGGCTAGTTAGACACTCGCCCTATACACGAGCGTTATCAGTTGGGGCTCGCTGCTGGGTGGCGTGGTGTCGGCGGTCGGTCGCATAGTTCTCTCGCCCTCCTCCTCCTCTCTCTCTCTGCCTGTATCTTTCTTTAACTATCAATGTCTCTGTCTCTCTCCTTGTTCTCGTCCTCCTCTGTTCCTCTGTTGCCTTCTCGCGTGCACCACTCTGTGTGCAGCCTGCCGCCGCAGGACCCGCCGGGGGCATCGCTGGAGAGGGGCCGGCGATTCGGGCTTGCAAGGCGTCCGTTCCCGTCAGCCGGCCCCTACCACAGCACCGACTACGAACTCGTTGTAGCTACAAACACTACACCCGTTGTTGCACTTCGGTCAGTGGTAGGTAGTCAACGCGGCGGCAGCGCAGCATCGACCGCCTTCGACGGATAGTTGTGTAGAGGTAGAATGCACAAGCAGCAGCGGAAGAAATCGGCGCAGCAGACGAGATTTGATTTTTTTTCGTTCTATCTGTACAAACAAGGAGTAGACGTTGCAGAACGTAGTCAACGTTGCAGTTAAAGTAGTATTTCGATACTAGTTTTATCTAGTTAGAGTAGGATCAGTAGTAGTAGTAAGGGCAGTAAGTAGTTGGGGTGTCGAGCCCGGTGGCGTGGTGGCTTAAGTTTGCGCCTCGCAACCGGTGGAGACACATAGGTGTGCAGCTTCGAGCCCCACCGTTGCACATGTGTATTTATGGGGGTCCGTCTATGAAGCAATGTGAAAAACAGTTCCGTGGACGTAAAATCTTGGCTGAGGGTCAGCCCAAAAACTTTACTTTAGTAAGTAGTTGGGTTAGGTTAGGTACAAGGATCGCCTAGAACGCCTAGCTCAGCTTATTGCCTTGTCGCCCAGTCGGCTAAATTGCCCATTCATTGCTCGTCGTGCCGACCGCATCTGCTCGAGTTATTGTAGACGGATTGCTAATTTCGGTTAAGAGGATATCAAGGACTTGATAGTAGTAGTAGCAACTAGCAAGATAATGCAGCGCACATCTTTACGCCACGTTTTGCTGTTCTTGTCATGTGCAAAGATGAACGAGTCAACGAAAACTCTGACGGGGGTTTAATGCACGAGGTGCAAAGCTAGGTGAAGCGATCGCCTCACCTAGCTTTGCAGGGTGCGAGGTGGCGAACTAAGAGGTTCTACTTAGCGGCCTAGCATCGTGCAAGGCAATGCGATGCAATACGATCGTTACGCCGTAACGCATACGGGCGGTCCTGTGGCCTGACAAGGCTGCTCCACGCAGACATGACACGCAATGCAACCCAA
The DNA here is from genome assembly GCA_003439945.1 of Dermanyssus gallinae. NCBI lineage: Eukaryota > Metazoa > Arthropoda > Arachnida > Mesostigmata > Dermanyssidae > Dermanyssus > Dermanyssus gallinae. The sequence goes on from QVRM01001595.1 coordinate 1,037,599, forward strand.
GTTTGGATGCGTTTGGGGCACGTGCCACCGTTCGGTGCGTCGGACCTGTTTGAGACCCAGACCTTTATCGATCGTCAAGCCCGGTGGCGTGGTGCATACGTCTGCGCCTCGCGACCGGAGGAGACACATAGGTGCGCGGGTTCGAGCCCCACCGTTGCACATTTGTGTTTATGGGCGTCCGTCTATCAAGCAATGCCACAAGCAGTCCCTTGGACGTTAACTCTTGGCTGAGAGTCAGCCCAGAACGTATGCTTTTTAGACCGCTATCGATCGAGTCAGTTCAAACGACAGCAGAAGTGAGAACAGCCAGAGGAGCATAACCCATGAAAGCCATCAGTTGACAGTTGCGGCGGGACGGCGTTGGGCAATAAGTTCCGAAGGCCAACTTCAGATGCAAACTTGGCCTATAATAATATTTATTATTATTATTATTATTATTATTATTATTATTATTATTATTATTATTATTATTATTATGTTTTCGGTAATCGTCGAAGGGATAATTTGACTACGGATGAAGGTTGAGTATTTTAAGCCGGAATTCATGACGGTGACGGTGTTCACGACTGCTATAAGTATGAATTATTTGACACGACCAATATTACACGATGCCTCACAGGGTTAATTTATTCATGATGAAGATTGATGTCGGATGTGCTGCAACGCACGGATAATGATAGCCTGATCATTTATACTGACAAGAATGACATAACACAAAATAAAAACAACATTTTTTATCTCTCTGCAGTCAATGGTGCATGTGTGTGTTTATATGTGGGTTCACATCGAAATGAGGTTCAAACGCTAAGTAGCTTAAAGCTGGTGATTTTCAATGATGTCAGCTTCCAGATCACGCGTTCAGCGAGTAGCTAGGCTGGCGCACAGTAAGCAAGAGCAGCGTTTAATTGTCTGCCGATATCGACAAAAAAATTACATATATATATATATATATATATATATATATATATGCCGATAATCCAGACATACGACGATTACTAGATTTGGCTGGCTGGCCAGCCACCAATCGATGATGCAAAATTGATGTATTAGAAAGCAAAAAATAAATACAAGCACACACAAGGAGGACGACAGAGGAGAAACGTGAAGCAAAAAAACGGGTTGGCTGGTTTGGAGTGTGTGCGACGGCATAGACGGGCAATAGACCCGGAGGGATGCAAGGCAGACTACAGAAGGAACGACAATCGGCAATTTGCCGCCGAGCGAATTGCTGTGATTGTAGAGACGGGATTCTACAACGTGGATGGGAACAGATCATGACTTATGATTAACAATGATAATAGAAGCGCGACAACAACATCTAATAGCAATGACAACACCAACAGAAATAACAACAGCAGCAACAACAACAGCAGCTACAACAGCAACAATAATAACAACAACAACAACAACAACAGCAACAGCAGCTACCACAACAAAGACACCAACACTACACAACATACAGTACAACCGTTTTTCCGGCCGGCTGCTAACCTGGATTACGTCGAATGGCATCGACATCGTCAAAGCCCCCCCCTCTCTCGCCGCACGTACAAAGCGCCTCTGAAGGTAAAATGGTTTCAGCACAAGAAGACCCAACTATGTATAACAGGAGGCTGTATAAGCAAGCGTTGTTGCCATTGCTGATATTATTATTATTATTATTGTTGCTACTGTTGTTACTGTTGTGGTTGTGGTTTTGTGACTGGTTGTTGTTGTCGTCAGCTGTGGTGGCGGCGGCAGCAGCAGCAGCTTGATTTCATACTTGAGCGAATACGTGAGTGTGGTAAGTCTAGCTTGCTGACGGCTAGTAATTACTAATTATAGTCAGCTGCTCGATTATTTTACCAATTTCATTCTCCCGGTTCACTAATAAACAGACGAGCATCAGTAACAAGACAATCACCAGCAATCGAGCAGCAATAACAGCAGCAACAGCAGAATTTGTATGATGATTCAGTATATATATATATATATATATATATATGTAATATATATATATATATATATGTAATATATATATATATAGCAATGCTGACGACAGACGAAGAACTAACTCATCCATTCACGGTCATGCTTCGACGTCATTTGACAAATACCACCACGACGACAACAATAACAACAACAACAAGATGTTCTTATTGTTGTTGTTGTTATGACACGTTGTTATGTCATTGTGCGTGTGGCAAGAGTAGTGCGAGCTGAGAGTGTGCTGCTCCTCCGTCTATAGGCAGGTGGCAGATGGATGGCGTCGGTCGATGCGCCTAAATAAGTGTGCTTATAGCTGTTGTTGAAGCGTATCGTGTGTTGGCTGCTCAACGTAGCCACGTTCTCATGCCAATCTTCCCCGTATCATTGATGATATTGTTATTACTATCATCATCATCATCATCATCATCACTACACTACCTTCGTCATAACAACCCCTGTTGGTGTTGTTGTTGCGGCTATTGCGTTGTTGTTGTGGCTATTGTTGCAGTTGTTGCTGCTGCTGCTGCTGCGTGTGATTCATATCGTTGTCTACGTCACGCCAGTCCTCTTTTTTTAAACTATAGTTATTGTTATGATCATGGTCATTATAATCGTCATTTACTACCATCATCACCAGTACGAACATCTTCAGCAACACCAAACCCGGCAACAATATATCATATATCATCGAGATGAATCAAATTATCGCAACAACTGAATGCCACCACCATCGGCATATTTCATACGTCGGCGCTATTAGCGCACGACGGCGGACCACACGCGAAGTATGGATGACAAACTGCTTGCTTCCAATTGTTATTGTTCCAGAAATTCGTCCGGCATCCGGCGATGGTGGGATTGATAGGGAAATTCAGATTAGGATTATGCTATATATATATATATATATATATATCCAAATAAACTTAATCGCATTAAAACGACCTAATGAGCAAACCTAAGCAAGAGAGAGAGAGAGAGAGGGAGAGAGAAAGACCCTAGGCCATTCTTTGAATTCACTGTTCTATTAGCAAAAGCGCTACAATGTGCAGAATATGGGTCTGTCGAAAGAAATGCTCTTGATCTATTGCTGTCGGCGCACGAATTATCAAGCTGTGAAACCGCTACCGTCTGGAGTCAAAGTATAGCACACGCTACGTTATCAGCTATATATATATATATATATATATATTTTTATATATATATATATATATATAGAGAGAGAGAGAGAGAAAGAGCGGTACATTAACTCAGTTTCTCAGAGAAGAGTATATTTGTCCTTTTGAAGACGAAGATGAGGTGACCAAATAGCAGGCGTTCTTCTTCTTCTTCTTGGCGATTTCTGACGTTGCTTTCAATCAGTATATTCAGCGGCGCTTATACATACAACCGTACAATTCACGTAGCAACTGGTCACACGTGCAAATCAACTAGTGCTTGCGATGGGCTCATCACCTCGCCTGCGATCGTGCGATCTCGCGTGTCAGATATTTGTGTTAAAATAGACGAATAGAGAAACAGTTCTCTCCAAACCGACAATCTAACCGCCGCATTACAAGTGTCAGCCTCGTGAGCGGCGCATATCCTGACTGGCCGCCTGGTACACCGCCGCATTCAGAGCTTTCACGTGGGAGTGAAAACGCATTACTTGACTAAATTTTTTTGTCTTCTTCGTGGAAGCCATTTATTAGTTTTGTTTCTAAAAAAGAGCGTTGTCGACTTGAGGTTTGTCTAGCAGAAATTCTTTCACTAAAAATAAACCACAAAGCTGGCAGATCACTCTTGTTGATAACGCGCGGTAGTCTCACCCAGAAGTAGGTGGAAGGTCCAAGGAGGAGAAGGCCGCACTTTCTAATTGAATAAATATATATATATATATATATATATGTGTGGCGTGACAGCTACTAGCAGTATTAACGCAGGGTAGTCATGCTAATTCACCCAGCGAGGGTGCGCTATATGTATATACATACTTTCTTATTATTATTAATCCTTTATAGTGGTATTAGTACAAGTACGCGGTCGTATGAAACGAGTTTGTGTAATTGCGTAACGTGGTATTTCTTAATAAAAGCGGGTTTATTATTATTATTATTATTATTATTATTATTATTATTATTATGTAATTCATCTTTGCTTGGCGACTGTCTTAGCGAAAATGTATCCATTATAACAACCCTGCATAAGTTCTGCATGTACTTGACGAAACAAATAGACCACCCCAGGCTACAACACACCCAACTAGCATTTCTGTCAGTAGGCTTTTGTATATATCAAACCACCCGTTTACTATACAAATAAAGGTACTTACAATATATATATATATATATATATATATATATATATATAATGAAGGACACCTTTATTTGTATATATACAACGCACCCAGCTTGCGCTTGTGTTAGCAGGCATTTTGATATAGCAAATAAATCAAGGTGCTTTCTATATATATATATATATATATATATATATATTAGAGCTGTCTTTATTTGTAACTGCCTCCTAGCGTATATGTATATATATATATATATATATATATATATACTCGTATACACCGTTCAGCCGCAGATGTCGTAACACGATTATCGAACAGAAGTAAGCATGCTTCCACAAACTCCAGAACTATGCTAGCTAAGGCTGGTGTTGCTCTGTGGAGCTGGGTTGCTGCAGACGCCGCCGCCGCCGCTTTCCCCATCCGCAAAGCGTAGGGACAGGGACGAGGTGGAGAAAAGGAAAAGGCGGGGGGGGGGGGGGCGAGGGCAGGGTGGAGGTTGTTGTGGAACAAGTAAGTTCAAACAGCCGCACTTTCGACAAACTCGACCCGACAGCGTCGACGTTGCCTCCACTTCGGTCCACGGCCACCACCACCATCATCATCTGTGTTTTGTCGTCGTCGTCGTTGTTGTTGCTGTTGTTGCTATTGTTGTTGTCGCCGTCTTGGCGCGTCACCGGATAGCTGGCAGCTTCAGACTCCAACTGAACACGGAAATACGGGTCTGGCTTTTGTCCGGAAGAAAAGTTCCCGGACTTCGGCTGCCCTGGTTTTCCCTAGTTCCTTTCCTCGGTCCCTCCCTCCCTCCCTCCTCGCCTCACAATCTCTGTTTGTCGCTCGTCATCTCTCCGTTCTCTGTGTCTTGTCGCCTTGCCTGTCGTGTTGACCCCTCGACCTGACGACTCCCTCCGTCATCGTCGTCCAGACATTGCTCTCTCAAGTATTGGCACTGAATGGCTGGATGAACAGCGCGAGCTGAACGTTGTCGAATCTCCCGATGGAAGGACAGTCGACTCCCCTCGTACAATGTCCTCGGATCTAGTCGGCGTCGCCGTGGTCGACTATGTTGATGACCCGCAACGCGGGCCAGCTTTAGCAACTCACGGGAAAGGAAGACGCAACTTGTTTTTCCTCTTCTGCTTTTCTCTGAAGAAGACTCTGACCCGAAGGACTCGGGTCCTTGAAGACTTCTGGCTAATTGGTATCATGTTCTACGTGGCGGTGACGACCGTCGCCAATTCGCCGTCCAATTTGATAATAATAATAATAATTGTCCCATCGCGGACGCATACCGCCGTCTGCCTCGTACGAAGGTGATGTGCAAAGGTAAAGTTGGTGCTGCCTCTTCTATCGTAAGTATAAAGGGTAGCTGGTTTGTCCACGTCACGCGCAACGCCGTAGTCGTGTTTTTTTCCGTCGTCTGCTACGGCGACAGACGGTTGTATCCTGCGTGAGCTCTGTGAATATTTCTCTCGTTTTAGTGGTTTTGACGAGTTTTTCCAGACAAACTTTGTGCGAGCGCTTCTCTTCCTGTTCCAGTGCCCGGTGCGGTGTGCTCTGTGTATTTTTCCGGGTTTCTTTCTGGTTTTCGAACGCTTCGGCTTTCCCGACCGAACGTCCTGATGGACGGCGATGTGGAGGCAGACAGTGGGAGCAGCGGTTCGAGTGGTCACGTCCGCGGGCCGGCGTCTGCTACGCCGTCCTCGTCTGCAACGCTGGCGGCGCTGTCTGCCATGGCGGCGGAGTGTAGCCGCACGATGCGGTCACGTTTGGAAATGTTGTCTGCGGGTGCTGCTGCACATGTGCTCGACGTGCCGCGCACGTCGCCTGTGAGACCGGCCTCTGTCCCCGGTGCATCTGATATGGTTGCCTGCCAACCTATGGAAGTGGTTAGCCCAGCTGGTGACTCTCGCAGCAACGCTGTAGTGGCGGAGATGACAGCTGTCGAGACTACACCAGCTATTCCAGTCGCGCAGGAGCCTACTCTCAAACGGGCCCGTACTGCCTCAGATACGGAGGATTCTCATAACGGTGTTGGAAATTCTCGGAGAGTCTGTGATACGATTGGTGACGACGGCTTCGTGACAGTCGTGAACAAGAAATAGGTTCGGCGAGTGATTAAAACTGAAGCGGAACTTTCACGCTTCCGTGAATCGGTTGACAATGGCTCTGGACCAGTCTACACAGTGGGGTTTACGTTACAGGATTCCACGCTTCCGGCACCTGAAGGTTCCAACAAGCAGCAGCAGGTCCGGCGCCCGGACTTTTCGGGCGAACAACTGGTGAAAGTATTAAAGTCCCTCCAAGGTCAAGGCCCTCCATGACCTGGTGCCGACGGCAAAGTTGGGAGGCGGTCCCAAGGGGATAACGGCCACTGTGCCCACGATTTCGGCCGCAAGCGACTTGGTGTCCGTCAAGGCGTTGGGAGGCGTGCCGGTGGTAGGATTGTGTTCCACAATGGATCAGTTTTGGGGCGTCATCAAAGACGTAAACCCGGCCTTTTCTGATGAGTGTCTGCTATCCGAGCTCGCCTCGTACGGTGCGATGAAGATAAGGAGAAACACGAGGCCCGGGCTTAAGAACGAAGAGAGCGTCCGAGTGCCGTCAACGAGGATACACGTTCTCTTCAAGAGAACGCCCCTTAATAAGGTCTTTATTGTGTGGAGGGACCATGATCTGTCGGGTGAAGCTTCGTCACCGATTGTTTGCTTTAATTGCCAACGCACTGGCCACACGGCAACTCGCTGCACTGTAGAAGATGTGGTGCGCACGACCACCTAGCCGCGTCATGTCGAAACCGAGCTCGTTGTGTAGACTGCAGTGGCCCCCACCCTAGAGGGGACTTGGGCTGCCCCGTTTTTGCATTAGCGCGCGAGAAAAGCAAGGTTTTGCTCGGCTCACGCATGCTTCAACATGCGCAGTTGTCGACGCCGGCGGCCACCCTAGTCGTTGACCCGGATCCTGCACCTACTCGGCCAGGCATATCTGCACCAAGCACCTACGCGGCGGCCGTACGTCGTCTGGTGATACCAGCCTCCCCGGATGCGGCTCCGGAGCCTTCGGCAGCGCGTGCTGAGGTCGTGCTTCCCCCTCTTCGGCCGATCCCCGCCCCGCGAAAATCTACAGTTCGTGCGAAGACTCCGCCACCTCCTGAAACAGGACCTTCTAAACAAGTCAAGGCCGCTTTTCGCCGCCCTTCTAAGCGCCATCGCCGATTGGCTCCAAGTGAACCGGTTCCGCGCGGCCGCGCCGTCACCCGTGTTCGGGCGCTCCCACCTAAGTCGACCGACGACCTGATTTCGGTTCTTTTTCCAAGGCCGTGTCCATGCTCGCTCGCATCAACCCGAAACTAGACGACACTCTTGGAGGCATTGTGAAGGCACTGCTTGCCCTAGCCCCGTTGCTGCAAGGCTTGGTGTCTCCCGCCCCAGCTCCCAAATGATGAACCCTGAGCCCACTCAGTCCCCCGGCGCAGCTCCCCATCCCCCTCGTCTGTCCGTTTCGGTATCAAGTAACCCTCCCGTAAGGGTCATTTGCCCCAGGTGCGGCCGGGACTTTACTCACCGCGGTCTCCCTATTCACCAATTCACGCTAGGACCGGTGGCAAGGAGACTGGCCGCAGCACTTGTCAGAGTGGTGGACGTCTTGACATGGGGTACACTGCCGACTGAGGTCAGGGAGATTATATTCGGCGCCAAGCTATTCGCACTCCGCAAAAAAGACTCATCGATTCGCCCGATCGCCTTTCTCTCACGATACGGAGGATTGCTGCAAATATAGCCTGTCGTGAGGCTACAGATCTTATCATTGAGCAGCTTGGCCCGCACCAGTTGGCTTTTGGCTTAGCAGCCGGGCGGAGGCAGCCGTACATGCAGCCTTCGTCCAATCAAGCCCGCCCCGAACGGCACTCTTGAAGTTGGAAATCTTCAACTTAGTGAATCACGCATGCAGAGAGCCATCCGTCCTGTTGTTTGGGGCGCACACGTTGTCCTCGGCATCAGGTATACAGCAGGGAGACCCCTTGGGGCCGGCTCTATTCAGCCTGGGTATCCGTGAGCTTGTCAACTCAAAACAAGTGCCTTTCAGCGCCTGGTACCTCGACGATGGCACACTCGGTGGACCGATGGAGGACTTACTCGAGGAAGTGCGCAGAATTCTTGGCTTTGAGACAGTCAGTGGCCTGGTGTTAAACACGGCCAAATACGAGGTGTTCGCGCCGGGGACAGACCCAGACGACCCCACATTGAGTGCCTTACTTGCGTTACTACCGGGGTGTAGAGTCGTGTCTGAACACGAAGTTCCGCTCCTTGGCGCACCGCTCCTACTATCTGCACTGTCGAGTCTACTCGACCCCATGATGGACAGATTGTGGGCGATGCAAGAACGTCTGCCTCTGGTCGGAGCCCACCACGGGCTTTACCTACTCCGCTCGTCGTTCTCCGCGTGTCGCATCGTAGATATCATACGATCCATGGACTGTTCGGGTACACTTAACCAGCTTCTCCAACCATTCGACGACCAGGTGGTGGAGGCCCTCGAGACGGTTTTGGGCCTGAACTTACGACCACGAGAGGTGCGCCAGGCGGCTCTCCCCACCTCCATGGGCGGCCTTGGTCTTCCCTCGGCCTGCTCCTTGGCAAGCCCTGCCGTGGCCGCCTCGATGCACGCTACGTCGGGTCATGTCCAACGCCTGCTCCCGCCGGGGGCTTGGGCATTGTTTGAGGCAACTCGCGACGCTATAGCGGCTGGACTCCAAGCTTCACCGCCTGAAATGAACAGACTTGCCTGCCAGAGGGCCTGGGCCGAGAAGGTACACGAACCTTCGCTACTGAGTTGCTTGAAGAATGCGGTGACGATCAGGATAGAGCGCGCCTCCTTGCCGTCGCTCGCCCAGGAGCGAGCGGCTGGCTACACGCACTCCCCGCTGACTCATTGGGTACCCGCCGTGACGACCAATCCACCCGGATCTGCGTTGGCCTGAGACTGGGAGCTGCTTTGGTAGAGCCACACAGATGCACTTGTGGCGAGCCTGTCGGACGCCTGGTTAGACACGGCCTGTCTTGCGCTCACTCGGCGGGCCGCCGACCACGTCACACCGCTCTGAATGACATTCTTGCAAGGTCGTTGCGAAAGGCCGGAATCCCTTGCGTCCTGGAACCGCCTGGTCTAGAGACGATGGCAAGCGGCCCGACGGCCTGACTTTGATACCTTTCTACAAGGGTCGTTCCCTGGTGTGGGATGCGACGGTGACCGACTCTCTGACCCCTCCCTTGTCCATCCCAGCGCTTCTCGCCCAGAAACTGCCGCTTCCCGCGCCGAGACAGATAAGAAAGTATGCGAACTTAGGCCGGGCGTACCACTTTTCACCCTTCGTATTCGAGACGCTGGGTGGCCCTGGGCCCCTCACAACGACGCTAATTTCCCAGGTTGGCGACACTTTACAGCAGGCTACGATGGACAAGAGGACGGGCACCTTCTTTTGCCAACGGCTTTCCCTAGAGATTCAGAGTGGTAACGCGATTTCGGTGCTCGGAACTATGAAAGACTGGATAGACCCGCGTCTTCGCGTCAGGGATCGGGCAAGACTCCCACTCGGACACGAGTGATAGATGAGGAGTGAGCCATCGGCGCCGTGGATTTAAACGTTCACATGTATATATTAAATTCCTAAATAAATTATATATTATTATTATTATTATTATTATTATTATTAAAAAAAAAAAATATATATATATATATATATATATATATACACAAAGACTGTGCACAAAATATATTAAAAACTCTAAAGTAGCATAACTTTTTGCTGCCTTAGAATCTTTAAGGTGCCGAAAAGTACTGCTACGATAAACCCAAACGAAATCAAGTATTGACGGGTTGCATTTTTCCTTTCCGTAAATAAAATACCATTAAATAATAATAATAATAATAATAATAATAATAATGATAACGGGAACCACCGACTGTGAGATAGCAACTTGCACTCGTAATTTTTATCGATGACAATAAAAACAAAACATTGTTGTTGTTTTTTTATTATTATGACCATGTGAAAAAATCTAAATGACTAATAAAAAAATATCACAGGAACGAAGCATTTTGGCTGAAATTTGCCTTTTTGACAGTCCCTATGAAATATCGTTATGCCATAAAGTCGCCAGCTAAAATAGTAGAAATCCTCGGATACCCGATATGAATAGTGAACGATATTCACATAAAGTATACACGGCGTCGGAGACATCTGGCAAGAGTTCTGCCAACACGACGAAAAACAAAGCTGACGAAAGCGGTAATACCGCTGCAGTGACTGAAAACGTTCAAAAGCAAACCGCCATAAATCCAAACACGTTCTGGCAGGCACCCTTGATGGAATTAATAAGTGAAAGGACAATTCGTCAGGCCGTTGAGAAGGAACCTCTCGCAAAAATAAGGATGTGGATTTAAGGTTAGGCACTTCGGTCGTACGCGAACGCCTGTTCGCACAACGCCGACAGGACATTACCTACGTATTTTAGAGGCTTCGTAGCTGCTGGATCGTATAGCACGATAAATAAAAATGTACTACATTGATGGATTTTAATTATAGTAAAATCAACTGGCAATTAGCTACTTGTGCTAGTGGCATGATAGACAATTTCGAGCTCAATGAGGAATTACTGAATTTACCAATAAAGTTGCCTTCCGGAGAAGACAGTCCCATAAAATATATAATTCAATACTCTAAATTTGACATTTTCCTTTTGCACACTTACACACTAACGTAGAACCCCACCGCATCTTATACTTCTATTATTTACTCAATTACATTAATGCACGTTAGTCTTGCAATGTAAGTCTTTAGTTAGCTAATGGTCGTGAGATTATTAGCAGACATTTTACTATTAAAAAAATCAACAGGAAAAGTCTGACGACGTAAAATAAAAACCAAGACAAGCACTTCAAGGCCAGTGAACCTCTCCATCACGTGAGTATACCAGTACGGGATATTCCATGCTCCAAAAGCTTAATTATGCCGCCGGCTGAGTGGCCAGTGGCAGCATTGGGTTTGAACCAGAGTTCACACGTATCAATTGCGTCTACATTCGGTTGAAGACAATTACGGATCGTGTTGTGATAACGCTCGCCATTCACCATGCAATAAACAAAATAGGATCCAATGATTTATTTGAACCAGAGGCCGCACCGGGCTGTCACATACGTATGTAACACATGTAACGGCTCTTCGTTAATAACGTGCTTTAAGCTTTTTGGCTGTGCAGATACGAAAGTTTGCTCGATTCACTCATTATCCCGATATTCTGATAGAAAGTGCGGTGTCAAAAAAAATTTGTTTTACAGAGTAGACATCACACTGCATCACTCATAATGCCTAGTGGACAACATTTCTTAAACTACAGGGCTTCATACCCGAAGAACGGCATGGATTTAGGCGCTGAAAGTCGACACACACGCAGCTTGCGCAATACTCCTCGAGGATATTAAGAACGCAATGAGCTGCCGCGGGCGGTCCATGTTTAATTACCATCTTATAGCGGAATCGGAATGCACACAACAATGCATGACACTCTAGGAAGAATGTGTAGAAGCTAACTGGTCCTGCTTAAAATAACTTGCGTAAAACTTGAAATACCCTATTATATACGAGACGCAAACGTATGGCATAAGATAATGCACTTAATATAATTCTGCTCGCTCTTTTTCGGTTGTCTTCTAAGAAAGATTCTTCTAGAATACCTGTTTTTATTTATAAATGCACTTGCTTGTTACTAGGCTTGTTAGAAAGATGGTCACCTATAATTGGTTCGAGTCATGGTTGCTGCTGTGAGAGTGTGATTTCTCAAACCCTGCCAGTCTACCGTCATCGGGTTCCGGTTCAGTCAACGGGTACATGTCCTTAGATATTTACAACACAGTCGTTGCGAATCGCAATTACTATAATTCAATAATATGTTTAGTTGCATATGTGCAAATCTCCACACAGACTTACATCTTATAGCATCTTATAGAAAGGAAAGAACTTTGAAATGTGTAGTTAAGAACTACATGCTAAATAACCTGGCACGGGTGACACGATAGTAATAGGCAGACTGCTAGATGAATGCTACGAGTTTTTAGAAAATTACCGTGGCACGTTAGCAGCTGTGTTGCAGATTATAGGAGCGTCGCTTAGTTCTGACACAGGCTTTCGATGATTTACTTCTTATTTAGTTCTGGCCCTGAAGCTCTCGTTGAGTCACTCACTAGTCTTTTGGTTCATGGTTTGTGTTAAGCCTTTGACGTTCTTGCCCTTACTAAGACTTGGGTCAACTCCTGGCCCAGACAAGCCAGATTGTGTCAGATATCTGTTGCTTCAGAACGCGGACGAAACTGTCTTGTGTAAGTTAAATACACAAGTGTTTAATTTGTCTGTCATTTCTTTATGATCTTAGGCGGCTATTCATCACGGTCTGTTTTCCTCGACAGGGCGGTATGCTCGTATATTCAGATGCTGATCTAGCGAAGCGCCGTCGGTAATCTTTAGCGATGCCGTTTTCTCACCCTCGAGGTTTCGACAGCAAGGCCACTAACTGTAAAGGCTTTCGCGTCTTAGATGCGTGCTTGACATGCAAGCTGGGTCTCCTGCCTGCTGAGTTACTACGGCTTAACATACTCCGAGATTTTTGACTATAGGCATCATATTTGCTGCCAAAAAGGTGTTGAACCTAGGCTGAATAATTGCAGAGGGGGTGGTCTATTTCTATCCGTTTAGCAAACAGTACGGCTTTGATGTACAGACGTATACATGTTATTTTTTAATTTTCTTTGTGGTAAATAAAGATGGTTGAAAAGGACTCATAAAAATAACAAGTGAGAAAATCACACTCGACAAAATACAAGGAATATGCGTTGTATAAAATATATTATCCGAACTCAGTGTGTGTCCCCGTATACAAAGGACAACAATCCCCGTTTATATATATATATATATATATATACTATCACATCCCTGATTTAGGCTGTGAAATTAAAAGCCACTGTTTTACTTCGAAGATGAAGAGGTGATTCGTTCTGACGTATATATATATATATATATATATATATATATATATATGTTCAAAACGCCTCTATTTGCACAAAGGGGGTTGTTTTCTACATAAAACGGTAAATAATGTGTGAGTCAATTAAAAGCGGTTGACAGAAAAACAGGTGGGGAGATTTCTCGTGTGTGCACCTTTACATAAGCCAAGCAAACATATTGTTTATGTGTTCAACTGTCTTCGGGTAGACGGAGCACCGACTTCCTAGAACGGCAATCAAAGTTGTGTGCTAGATTCGCTTGTTACAACTAAAATAACAATCGTACGCTCTGGTTTGACAGTAGTAATACGAAATTGGGGCAGATTATTGTGTTCGCGGTTTAAGGAACATCCCCAACGGAGCCTCCATATAAAACGCGACCATACGCTTTCGAGTAGGTTTATATATTACTTCGAATACGATTTCCAGATATATAAGATTATACTCAGAGTGTATACGAATATACACATCTGGGTTTCTTAAAACAAAACGATTTAAACATGCTGTTAAGTAAGACTCGAGCATATTTGATTAATTGTGTTACATGAAGACTGAAATCAAGCTCAGCAGACATTTGGACGAGTTACAGTTATTGATGTTAGGTTATGTGGTTGCGATTGCAAGTCCGTAGGCAGAGTGCTCTAGAATTAAAAACAACCTCCTAAGAAATATTTAATTCAGGTGGTGTGACACCTCATCAATTACATAGTCATAATACCAATGTCGATCGTTTAAGACAGCCGCACACCAGCATCCAACACCTGTCACACAGCCTGTCGAAGTCTTATGTGATCACTGATTAGTTTTCAACAATTGCAACACAATTTGCAATAATCTGCTATACTTATATATACTCCGAGGTTAAGAATAGAACATTTAGTTAGAGGAATTAGAGGAATAGAACAATATCGAGTAAAAGTACATTGTTTAGATTCGTGTATACGACTGATTGGCTGACTGATTGCCTATTAAGGCGATGGCGTTTATGTGTGTATACTATACACTATTGTTCTGCAGCTAGTTATGGTTGTCATCTACCCGCATGTCATCTGCACGTCCGATTAGTTGATCGATTTGCTTTGAGCGATGCTCATTGAGAATAGATGACAAACCATACAACTGAGAGTCAACGGCCATGCTGCGGCCACAAGGAAGAGTTAGAGAAACAACCCTAGATATCTCAACATCCGTCCGGCCCTCGGCGCATTGAAGATACGCTTTACGGCGATTCCAAGCACGCAGGAGGTGGATGATGGTCTAGAATTAAAAACAACACCTTTAAAAAGGATATATATATATATATATGTATATATACCAACGGTGTCTTCAGCGATCAGTAAACCCAGAACACATCGGAGTCTGCGGGCGTGACGAAGAGTGTGCTCGCACACAGAGCCTGCCCAAACTCGCCACTGGAGGTAAGGCCGTTTCTAATGGTACACATCCTCCTCGCTCAACTAGTGTCGGAACATCTTCAAGCAACCCTCATCAGCACGGTTATGTCAAGTTCTACGAGAAAACAATGAAACAGGTGAGAAGACATCGTCCAGCGGCAAGAATAGTGTAATTTACAGGAGTTGTCGGACCGTTCAGCCTCCCCGCTACCCTTTTCGGACTTCGAGCCGCACTACAGGCTACTTATCGATGATCAGCAGCGGGTGGTGGCACTGGGGTGATGAACACAACAATTGAGGTGACGACATCAGACAACTGCCCCCGGCTTTTAGATCATTTCTATCTGAGAAACATCATGGCGCTCACGATGGCGTATCTTCCGCGTGTCGTTGCGACCGCTTGTCACGGGGTACTTGCTGGTGGTGATGGTGGTGTGCCTACCCCTTGTGCCCAAAAGTCTCCACTGTTCATACAGCACTAGTCTAGCTCAGGGCAACGCAACGACGTACACTGTATATAAATTGACATTAGCCATTCAGCTGCATTCAACCGAGAAGACCACCAGCCGCTTTATCTTCAGAAAATGAGTGCGCTTCGAGTATGACACAGCGTCGTAGAATAGTGAGGCGCCTATCCACGCCGCAATCGTCACTTCGTCGTCAGGAGATGATACTTTCTTGGCTTTTTCGTACAGAACAAGTCTCGGCTATAGACTCGCCATCAAAGAGCACACGCGTGATTTAGGCAGCCCACCTTTAGGGCTGCACATTTTGAAACGGAAACTTTCATGCCCTTTTCAACAGTCCAACAGGATACACTATCTATGCTGGTCAGGCTAAGTAGTAGGTCACAGTCATTGCTACTCGTAATAGTTTTGCGCAGTGGCAACGTTCCGCACTGAATAGAGGCCTCTCGTCTTCGGAAAAAGTAATTTGCGCTGAAAAAGACCAGCGACGCCTATTGCTTGTTTAGCGTGCATCTGATGACTGGCTGCACAAATCAGACAAAAACCGTTAACACGAATCTCTTAGGGAAGGAGATTTACTAAGGAAATGTGCTAAAATTCGCTGGGGCGGAAATCGCGGCGCTCCCGACCTAGGCACTTGGGCCTCGCGTGGAGCCGACAGTTAATATGACGTTGTACTTTAGAAACGCCATATTCAACACGGTGTAGAGGGACCGCATATTGAGAGTTGTAAATCAGTTAGAACCGAATCTCCATATGCATAACTACGTCCATACGACCGACAAGAAAGCTTCTATGCTGATGGCGTCGAGTAAGATTATTTTGTCAGAGACAGGGGTTCAATAAGGCGACCCGTTGGGCTTTTGCTCTGTCTAGCGGTTAATGACAGGGTCGCATCGCTAAGATACCCACTCAATATCTGATGTTTAGATGCCGGAGATGTGTAGATGCTCAGTGGTTCCCTATGACGTCTCGAAAGGTATTCGTAGTGTTCGCGAACATGAGGCAGCGAGCGGATTGTATCTGAACGGGCTAAGTACGAAGCATTGTTTCTGTCCGATGACTCGACATGGGCGTGCGGGACGCGTTTGCGACGCTCCGTGAGCCTTTGTCTGGTCTTAAGGTGATCACTCCTCATCATTCGGAATTACTGGGAGTGCCATTATTCGCCTTCGAAGACGTTTCCGATGTCCCGGATAAATCTAACTAGCTAAGTTAAAACGTGCAAAAATACAGTTGACTAAGACTAGTTGGTTCGCGCAACGGCTTTCTTCGGCTTCGTTGTTCCTCGTCAGCCTTCAGGTTAGCTCACATGTTGAGAGGAACGGACCTAGGCTGAACAATTGCGGGAACTACTCAACGACGCAGCCAGAACGACGATGGTCGCAGCAGTTGCTCAACCTGGAGTGGCATGATTCTGAACCCCAGGCAGACACTCCTACCTCCGGCTCAAAGGAGGATTGGGCCTTCCCGACCCCGTCACCCTGAGTCCTACCGCGCCACTGGAATCGATGTCGCAGGATGAGTCGGGGCAACTCTGTCGGACTTACTCACATTCTGGATGGCCCCGACACAGTGCGCATTTCAAAGGGGCTTATAGGTGCATAGAAGGTAGAGAAAAGGAAATGTCGTAAGTACTTAAATATTGGATATAATTGCATACAACTCCACACCACTCGCTTAATCGTACCTGCGCTCAACCTAGCGCAGGTACGACAAATAGGAGATTGAGTCGCAAGTCTCTTTAGCGGAAAATCTCTATTTAGATTCGAACGAGCTAACGTAGCGACGATGGTAGGGTCGTTGGCCAAATGGGCCAATCGTGGATTGACCGTGACCCGCAACTGACGCATACGTATTCACACGAAATGTGTAAACTGCAACGGAGAACGTGATAAAATACATATGCCAATGGGTTGTGTCGCTTTATGCTATATATATATATATATATATATATATATATATATATATATATATATATATATATTTTTTTTTTTTAGATTTTTCGAATGCAAGGCAAAGGCTTTGCCACTAAGCCATCTTGCTCGGTTCATACGGTTCGATATATATGAAGAATTTTCCAAAAGCTGACGGAGAAGAGAACGTCGAAAAGAACTACCAGCTACTTCCGGACCAGCTTTACACCATAGCTTTATTGGCCGCATAGCTGAGCAGGCGCACAAGCGTAGCACTGTCTGCGCGGCGGACAGAAGCAGAATGTACTATGTTATAGTATGTATGTATGTCTGTATGTTTGTATGTATGCCCGGCCACCGCCCTCTGTTGAAATGAAGCACGGTTGGCTAGCTGGCCTGCTCGGAGGACGCGAGGTAAGCGACGAGAGCTGGCTGGCTGGATGGATGAATGGCAGATCGCGCAGCAACGCGATAGCTATGCTAGTGTGCTTTTCTCTGTCTTGCCAGTCTTATTGTTTACATTGGGCGTCGTCGAGCGGAATTGCGTGCCAGTGAGCCGTCGCCGCTGCCGCGTCAACGGGCATCACGCAAAGACGGTCGCACACATGCCTTGCGAACAGCAGCAGCAGCAGCAACAACAGCACAGACGGCACGGAACGATTGCCTTGGTTGTGTGTCTGTGTTCAAGAGTGTTCGAGGGTTTCAAGAGTGTTCGAGGGTGACGCGGCGCTGAATTGCGGCGGTTCGAGTCCGAGTCCCGAAGGACGCTCGTTTGCTGCTGTTGCTGCTGCTGCTGCTGCCACGTCTATCTCCTACGCCTAGAAGCTGACTCTTCTTGGTTGTTCGGCTGCGGTGGTGTACGGGCGAGCGCGGGCATGATGGGATGGTTGTTTAGGTGGCTGATGATGGTCGGATGGTCCTGGTAGTCCTGATCGCTACGTCGAGAAGACGCGTCTTGTTGAGGTCGCTGGCGCGTTTGCCGAGATCGCCGATGCAGTTGTGACAGGTGGCGCCAGCTTTAGTTTGCTTACATGGTTGAAAATTGGCCATCATGTGGCCAGCAGCGAGGGGGAGAGGCGATCTCGATCAATCAATCCAATGATCGATCAATCCACGACCTCGTACTACCGTCATCCTCGGGTTCGGGATCGCCCGGATTACCACTAGTACTAAAAACGCATTTTTTTCGGGCTGTCCCTCAGCCAACATCTAAGTAATGCTTTCCACGGAATCGCTTTCGCATTGCTGCTTCGTAAGACGGACCGACCGCATAAATACAAATGTGCAACGGCGGGGATCGAACGCTGCATGTGCACCTACCCATGTGTCTTCCCGGGGTTGCAAGGTTGCGCACGCGAATGCACCACATCACCGGGCTCCCCGATTCCCACTTCTACTACTACTAAAGTAAAGTTTTAGGGCTGACCCTCAGACAAGATTTAACGTCCACGGGACTGCTTTTCGCATTGTTTCATAGACGGACCCCCATAAATACAAAGGTGCAACGGTGGGGCTCGAACCCGCGCACCTACGTGTCTCCTCCGGTTGCGAGGCGGAGACTTAATCCACCACGCCACCGGGCTCGACACCACTTCTACTACTACTCCTACTACTACAACTGATATTCAGATCAACTCCATTCAGTCTGTTGCGCCCGCAACGGAATACCGCGACGATGACATCGCAGACCGCCGAATCAAACCGCTCAATATATATATATATATATATATATATATATATATATATATATATATATATAAATATCCATAGATATATATATATATATATCCATATATATATATATATATATATATATATATTAGATTGCGTTTCTCCGTCTCCCTCTCTCTCGGTCTATGTATCTATCTCTATTTCCATCTCTATATCCATAGATATATATATATATATATATATATCCATATATATATATATATATATATATATTAGATTGCGTTTCTCCGTCTCCCTCTCTCTCGGTCTATGTATCTATCTCTATTTCCCCCACATTCCGAGTCGATTGGCCGGCGTTGTCGATACCTGTCGGCGCAAATGTATACAAGTTGCTCGCAAGCACGCCCATCCACCGCCTACACCAGCCGAGAGAATATCGTTTTCAGTTGAGTTCTCTCTCTCGCGCGCGCACCCTTGGCCGATTCTTCTTCTATTTTTTTTTTGCGTTACTTGTCCTGCCTTCATTGCTCAGAGTAGAAGCTTGACTGACAGACACACAGACATACAGGCAGGCAGGCAGGCAGCCAGCCAGTCAGTCTGATAGATACAACCAGATCGAGTGTAAGCCGCTAGAACAGAACAGGCCGAGAGTCCTGACCGAGCGCGTAGACTACGAGCAAACGCTAGAGCCTAGTTATCTCTCTCTCTCTCTCTCTTTAATAATAACGTGGTCCATAATAACGTATCAGGCCGTATCATCTACGAGTACGCGCTTGTAGTAAACGACCAGATTGCTTCGCCAGCGGCTTATCGGCGGCAGGCGGTGAACGGATGGCACTCACAGATTTTTTTGTTGTTGTTGTTGTTGCTCTCAGCACTGGGGGGTCGTGCAGCATCGAGAAAAGAAAAGGCTTCCTGACGCACACGACGCGCGTAGTAACTCGTGCAGGGAGGAGGTCGGTAGCCTCTGGTGGTAGAATCTCGAGCAGCAGTGTTTGAAAATATTTGATGAACTTGACAAAAACACATTACAACACAAGCACGTGACCACCACGTTCCGTTCAACCTAAGCTGCAATCATAGCGAGCATGTACGAGTATGATCAACAATTGAACATGTGAATATTTAGCAACGCCGCTTCGATAGTCAAGCATAGTAATAATATAGTTACCAAAATATATATATATATATATATATATATATATATATATATATAGCCAATATTATATACGTGTATAGCAAGTGACAACGATAAGCTGCACCTCCAAATAGAGCATTTTTTTTTACTGCGTGTCCTCAATTGTGGCTTCTTTCTTGGGTTTACTTTTACGGTTTTTTTAACGCACGCTTATATTACTGTTTGAGGGAGATTTTTCGTTTCGTCTCTTCGTATACTAATCGAGCGTTACTAGAAGACGTATAAAAATCTGTTTTCTGTTACTTCCACTCAAAACGTTTAATATACATACTTATTTGGTAATTAATCATCTGGGACAGCAATTTGGGTTATGGCAACAGTGCTAACAAGCGGTATATGTATAGCGCAAGAAAACGATATTAACGACAATGGCACGTCATTCCGTCTGCAGATAATACAACAACAAGCAACAATGTTTCACGCGCACAACGACCACACGATTAGCAACGTCAACGAAAGCAACAGGTTTGTTCGCTACGAATCAAACGATGGCTGCGGTCAAAGGCCTATGATATTGATCTGACCTGAGGCCAAGCAACTTTCTTTCGCGGTTTGTCCTTTGCCAAGGGGCAGCATAGCAAATGCGCTGTCGTAATTGGCCTACCAAACTCGTCTCGTTAAAAATGTATCTTCTCTGTTTTTGATTAGCGACTAGTGATAAGAAAAAAACGATCAGGCAACACCTGAGTATTATTTTTTGTTTAACATATTGCGTTTTGCCGTACACCTCAAACCTAGCATAGATTTATTCAGCAATTGGCTTGACAGCGGGAATCAACAGATCATGAGTAGAAGAGGTCAAGTCTTCGGTGGGGGTTCGGTGTTTAGAGAGCATGAGAAAAGAAACGTGAAGAAGGGAGAAGAGACAGAGAGAAACGTAACAGCGCGCGAGGGGGGGAGCAACCTAAAAAGACATTGAAGCGGCCTCATAAGAGCATCTTGGTAGGCTGTCTTCATCTTCGCAAAACTAACCAAAAACCGAGTGCCAAATGCCTAACAACAGAGAAAAAAAAGCAAGCAACGTGATTTGTACATTTTGCCACAATTTAACTATTATTTAGAGCTGTTTTTACTAACTATTTTTTTTTATGGGACCGTCTTCTCCGGACGACTATTCAGGTAATTTTGCAGAAAAGGCTATCGCCCGTGTCTGCCCTGATCAACTGAATTTTCTAATTGCTAGAAGAAATATCGCTCAATAGTGTGCAAGAAAACTAAAAATCGCGACAGAGCGCAATGTGTTGCGTCGCGATTTTGCCTGCAGCTTTCACTTGTAGAGTTCCCGCGTGATATGTTAGTTACAAAAAGGCTTGTTGACACGAACAATATTAATAATAGTAATAATAATAATAATAATAAATTTATGATTGAATGACAAACGTTATGTGTAACAGGCATAAACAGGGTCTGATCATGTGTGTTTGCGCTTCGGGAGACAATACGGATGACGCCGGAACAAAGTAGTGAGGCAGTGTCCGCCAATTGCCGGCCCTGTTCGTAACGAAGTCTTCTATCTTAAACTCCTCACAAAGTGTTCAACTCAAAAGGATGATCCCCAAAAACGAGCAAGATAGACCGAATTTCTGTCCCTCCCCCCAAACTGTGCAAACGGCCGACTACAAGAGGAGGCTTGTGAGGTGTGAGGCCTGCGTGGTGTGGAGGTCTCAGACACACTGAGACAACAACACCCCATCAGGCAAACATCACATACATACCTACATACATGCATACATACGTACCTCGTTCCAGATGGGCTTCAGCGTCCGCTGTTTGGTGGTCGACTTGCAGACGAGCTCATCGTCGATGTTGATTGTGACGTACGGATCGATGAGACTCGGACTTTTGCCGACGGCCAGCGCCACCGGGTGGCGTGTCGTGAGATCGGTCGGCTTGAGATCGACAGCCTCGACCAGCTTCACCTTGATCACCCCGCTGAACGGCATCGTGCCACCAGCGCTGGGGCTGCCGGGCCGATCGGCGGTTCCCGGTCGAAGCCAAAAGCCGCCTTAGGCCCACAACAAATTCACCGCCGTGTTGCCGCTGTTGTTGTTGTTGTTGCGGTTGTTGTTGCTGTTGTTGTTGTTGTGGTTGTGGTTGTTGTTGCTGCAGCGGCTGTTGTTGTTGGTCAGTCTTTGCGGACGGCGATTAGTAGTGGGTGCTTATCTCAACGTAGCGATCACCATGATCACCGGGCCAACCCACAACTCAGTATACTCATGCACTCAGCACTCAGCTGCGACACTGCTGCAAGCTTGAAGCCTGCAGCTTTTTTTTCTGAAGTCACCGCAGCACAGTAGGTCGAACATAACAGTAGCCGCCGCAATATCCACAGCATTAGAAGTATCCGTAGTAGTAGTAGTAGTAGTAATAATAACAGCAGCAGCAGAAGCAATCACAGTACAAGCGACTCAGCAACAACACTTACTCGCGCTAACCTGTTGTTGCTCGCACTGTCGACTGCACGGAGTGTCGGGGGTACTTCGAGGGTGCCGGTGACGGGGGTGGTCGGTGTTATGAGCAGCACGTAACGACGTGCACCTACCTGCAGCCCCCGCAAGCCGCCTGAGCACGTCCGACGCCCAATTGCCGGCCGGCCGGGCACCCACCTGCGTGTCCGTTCGTCCGTCCGTCCGTCCAGGCCTACTCAGGAACCAGCCGCCAGCGACAAGGTTAAACGACAGTTGTGTCTTCGTGTCTTCTTCGTTGCTGTGTATCCGTTTTGGCTCACTTCGAAGCGCGCTTCACACGCTTCATTCACGCCCTGCCTCATTCACACTCACATGTCGCTCACACGACTACGACAATGAAGACCACGACAATGAAGATCACGACGATGACAAAACTTCTTCAAGTGCGAAGCATAGTCGACGGTCGACGAATGGTCGACATACAGACGACAGACGACCGCACTCCGTACCGTAGTAATCGTCGTAGAAGCAGCGGGGTAGTCGTGGTGGTAGCAGCAGCAGCAGCAGCACCAGTAGCACTGTAGCACTTGGGGGCGTGTGAAGCCACGAAGCCATGCAATACTGGCGCACCCCACTTCCCCGTCTCATTTACGCCGCCACCACCACCTCCACCACCTGCCACCTCCACCAGCACCACCGCAGAGGAACACGCGACAGCTCCACCACCTGCAACATCAGCCGCGGCAGCGATGGCAACGGGCCGACAGTTCCCCCAGGCCCGGCTGCTTCTTCGACTCCGGCAGCAGCAGCAGCAGATAGTGGATGAGGTCGTAGTGGACAAGGTGCTGCGTCTGCTGCTACCTCTGCTTCTGCTTCTGATGGTGGTGATGTTGCTTCTGCTTCTGATGGTGGTGATGTTGCTGTTTCTGCTGTCGCTGCCGCACGATACGCAGCGAGCACATGTAGGTGCATACATCCGAGTACAACGACGAGACACAACAATCAGATGGCGGTGGGGCAATGTTCGGTGACAACGTTGTTCGCGTGGTTTGCACGTATCGGTGACGTCGACACGGAATTATGATGATGACGACGACGACGATGATGACAATAATGAAGAACGACGACGACGACGACGATGAAGACGAAACGAACACAACGATAACAAGTGAAGCAACAGCAACAACCCTAGCAAATAGCACTACAATTAAGACGACGACGGTCGACAAAAAGCACAATAACAACCTCCAACCACCACCACCACCACCAACAATTGTGCTAATACTGGTCTATGGCGACGATGACGACGACAACAACAGTGAAATAATGATGGTGATGATGATGATGATGACGATGATGATTATAGAACGCTTAGATACATGTATATTTCTATGTCTATATACATATATCAGAGGCGAGACGCCGCCCGCGTCACGTTCTCGCTAGGTGGTTGGTCTGTCATGTGTGATGATTATTCGTCGACCATCACCACCCGAACCCCCACCACCACCACCAGCACCACCCGAACCCCCGCAAATACCGGCACCGCGCCGCACCGCACCTCACGACACTACACCGGACTCTGTGCTCCGACTGCACGCACAACCAACCACGACTTCACTCACTGATTGATATCCATCAACGGGGGTTCATCACTAACACACTGCAACTTCGTCCCAATTGACAAGACGTGCATGGCTACGCCGTTTCCGATGGTTCACGTTGTTGTTGTCGTTGGGGTTTCTGTTGTTATTGTTGTTGCTTTTGTTGATATGGTTGTTGTTACTGCTATTGTTGTTCTGGTTGTTGTTATTGTTGGTGGTGGTGGTGGTGTTATTACGCCAAACCAGTAGGGGTCAAAGGTCCACTGATCATCGAAGATCTATCGACCGCCGACGGAACCATCATCGGAACCGCCGATCTACGGATCAAGTAGTCCTCAATCAAGGACCTTTCTGTACGCCGATGTCGATCCGTCGAAGTCGCCAGACTTCTGCTGTTACGGCTGCCGCAGTTAAAGCGGCTACCGTTTTGACTTCATCAATGAGTCGTCGTCGTCGTCGTCGTCATTGACGTTGCCATGAAGGTTCAATGAAGCTCAATGTTCATCCGTTTGCGAAAAACGCTTGAACAAACTCAACGCTAAACACCGAGAGCCGACAGGAGAGGTGACAGCGGCCAACGGATCTCGGCACCTCGGCACTTCGGCACCTCGTCACCTGTTGTGGAGACGCGTGCAACAACAAACGCGCGCTTGTCTGGTCTGGGGGCCGGCCGGAACACTTCGCCCGATATATCGGTGTGTGGTCAGTTAACTAGTCATTCCTTTGGCAGTACCGATCGTTACTCTGCAAACAAGTTCAGAACAAGAACACAACAACAAAACACAACAAGTTTAGCATAACGAAACACAAGTCTGTTGTAGTTTTTGTCGGTCGAGCAGTGCGTGGCTGTGTATGTGTTGCGCCTCTTTAAGAGCGTATCCAACGTCTTTTTAAGGCGTGTCGGCGACGTCGTCGTCGTCGTTGTTGTTGTTGTTGTTGTTGTTGTTGTTGTTGTTGTTGTTGTTGTTGTTGTTATTGTTGCTGTTGTTGTTACTGTTGTTGTTATTTCGTTTCTATTGTTGTTGTTTGCGCCGTCACAGCAAATAGCACGCAGCAACAATAATTCAGCCAGATACATATATGTAGGGTGAGCGTCGACAGATACTTTCCACCGGGGCGCTCACATCAGATCTGCTGCTGCAACAGTACTGCGGTACTTCCCTCGGATGGTTCTCAGACAGAGCCCGTCGTGTAAACGGCCCTGACAACCAAAGCGACAGGCGCGGGAAAAGAGAGAGAGAGAGAGAGAGAGAGAGAGAGAAAAAGAGAGACTATGAACGGGAAACGGGCCGAATCGAAGCACTCATAGTGGGAGACTTGTAGCAGCAGCCGCAGTATCCGTACCCAACAAACAACGAGACGACGCTGCCCGCCGCTACTTTAGCGAGCCTATAGCGCGCGCTGTATGGCGACCTGTATTGTTGGTTGTGTGGCTACGTCGGCAATACAAGACAATAGATACTACAACGTCTAACAACTGCATTACATACAGCAATAACAGGTACAACAGCAGTAACAGCAACAGCAACAATCGACGACGACGACGACAACAACAACAGCAACAACAACAACAATCGACAACAACAACAACAGAGGCAAGAACATACTAACAATAACAAGCACAACATGAACAAAGATAACAACCCGAACGACAACGACGACAATAACAGCAACAACAAAAGCATTAGAAGCACACAACAACAACAACGGCAACAACAGCAACAACAACAACAACGATCGACAACCACACAGCAATAGTAATAGCAGCAACAGCAGCGGTAGCAGCAGCAGCACCACCACCAACAGCAACAACAGCAGCAGCAGCAGCAGCAATAAAAACACAGATATTAACAAGTACGCCGAGTAATATCCAAACACTTCTTGTGTCCGTGTTTTTGAAGACCGTCGTTTTCCAGACGTTTCTGGCCTCGTCAAAGGTCCGACCACTGCCACGTCGATAGGTAGCACGAAAGAGAGGGTCTCGATCTCGCCGAGTAGAAACCAACATGTAGCCCCTTGATGTGCTTCATGCTGTGCGTACGTGGTAGCATTGTTCGGCTCACGATCACGTCGCTCTTCCTCATGCCCGAAGCTCGAACAACAACAACAACAACAACAACAACATCCTGAACGTGTGCCCACTTGTCCGACCGGGCAGCACGCACACAGCGTACACACAACGTCCACTCTCGTGTAGGTAGGTGTCTTGAACTACATTCTGGTTCCTCTGTTTTTTCTTCGTCCGTTTCTTTTCCTTCTTCCTTCTTCCTGCTCTTCGTGTTTATATTGTGCAGGCGAGCCTCTCCACTTTCGTTTTGGTATCGTTACTTGTTTCCTTCGTTTTCCTTCTCTATGTTGCGGCGACTTATGTGTACTTCCACCCTTCTTAGTCCCTCGACTTGTCATAGCTGGTCGAGTAGCTATCTGCTAGCTGGTAATGGCTGGTCGAGCTGATAACGACTGGTCTGTTGACTTGTTTTGTGCTTGGCGTCAGGCGTCGTCAGTTGACCGGATCGCCAGCCTGAGGTCTGTCGCGTGCGATTAGGATTGGTTTTGATTGTCGAGCCCAATGGCGGTGGCGGTGGGGTGGTGCGTTCCGCCTGCGCCTAGCGACCGGAGGAGACACTAGATAGGTGCGCGGGTTCGAGCCTCACCGTAGCACCGATTTGTATTTATGGGGGTCATCCGTCTATGAAGCAATGCGAAAAGCAGTCCCATGGACGTTCAATCTTGGCTGAGATTCAGACCAGAAAGTAGTTTAGGATTGGTTTTGGTGGTTTTCCACTTTTTCTCCCTGTCTTTCTCACCGTCTTCGTCGTTCCCGTCGTCGACGTCGTCGGGGTCGTTGGTTGTTTGCAGCAGCAGCGCCGGAACCAGGGGCGCCGACTAGAGGGTGGAACGGGGCAGAGGGACGACGCTGACACCTCCTCCCGCCCCCACCCACCACGAGACTCACTCACCTCGAACAGGTAGGCGCGATCTAAGGTGCACGCGGTGTGGTCGGCCAGACTCTGCGCCCACGCTAGAAGTCACGGGTTCGAGCCCATGATCAACACGACATTTCAGCATGATACCACCACCATCCCGTCATGAAAAATGAAATACACGTACACAATACGTACGCGCACACGCATAC
This sequence comes from Dermanyssus gallinae, assembly GCA_003439945.1. Classification (NCBI taxonomy): domain Eukaryota; kingdom Metazoa; phylum Arthropoda; class Arachnida; order Mesostigmata; family Dermanyssidae; genus Dermanyssus; species Dermanyssus gallinae. The sequence continues at coordinate 1,064,687 of QVRM01001595.1, forward strand.
ACTTCTATACAACACTCGTTGTTGTTTCTTGTTCGATATAATAGTTTCGATGCGCAGTGCGGTGCGCGCCGAACAAGGAGGAAGGAAATAATTAGAAAAAAATAGTGTTAAATATGTGCACACACACACATATATATATATACTTCTTTATATATCTGAATGTACGTCAATCTGTCTATAGGTCCATTCAGGTTTATTGGCGTCGAAACGTCGGCGCGTCAATCGATGGACGTTAGCGAAGTAAGCGTCAGTCATTTAATACACTAGTCTACGCGTCGCTTGTTCGCCTGTTTGCCACGTCGGCTGTGGGCAGATAGGAATATGGGGTGTGTATGACAACAATAACAACAGCAACAACAACTGCAGCAACAACAAGAATATTCCTGACAAATGGGCACGAGCGGATTCGCTCCGACTGACGACACATTGTCGTTGGCCTCATTCGTTGCTTCGAGATCACGTCCTAATCTCCATACATGCTGACAATGCTCTAGCCAGATGATGATCGAGTGGCGGCGTGGTCTAGGGGATTAGTGCGCTAGTCATGGTTGTCATCTACCGGTCCCCGGTTCGATCCCTGTTGTTGATCGAATTTTCTTTGAGCAATCCTCATTGAGATTAGATGACTAACCATACCGCTGAGGGTCAGCGGCCATGCTGCCACAAGGACTGTTAGGGAAACCCTAGATATCTTAACATGTCCGGCTCTCGGTGCTTTGAAGAAATACCTCAGGTTGAGTTCCAAGCCCGTAGGGGACGGAGGATAGTCTAGAATTAAAAACAACCTCCTTAAAAAATGTTTTAATTCTAGATGATGATCGAGCTCTCGAAGAGTCGAGCCGTTGGCTGCCGACTGACGCTACTGGGGTTACCGGTTGGGTGCTACCACCTTCTTAGAGCTCAAACCGGCTGACATGATAAACAGACAACCATAACACTGTTGCCGGCTTACAACATACAGTATATATATATTTGCACTTACGTGCGCATATATATATATATATATATATGTGTGTGTGTGTATCTGTGTGTGTGTATGGGTGTGTTTTAACCGTTTTTGGGGGCTGGGCTAAATGCTCGGGGCAAACTCCGGCTGCAAACACAATTGTTTTGTCTGCTCCGATTGCTGGCATGGTTTGTGTGCGGCCGCTCCTGCGCCCTGCTCCTCCTGAACGTGTGCTGGTGTAATGGCGCGGGCGTAGTGAGTTAGCTGGTAGAATGTTCGTTACTGGATCAAGTTGTGATCGAAACCTTCATCTCATCTTCTTCGTCTTCTCCAAGCGTTCTTCTCTCGTCGACTTAATAATAAAAAGATAGATAGATAACTAGACGGGCGAGCTGAAGAGCCTGCTTTGTCGTGATAGTAGCTTGTATGGCAACAATTCTTGTAGTGGCCAAGTGTAATGCTACTTACTGCTTGTCGAATGTAAATATTTTAATACTTATTTAACGTATTTAACGTCGTCGTTGTCGTGTCGTCGTCCTCGAGACTAGCGACCGACTATTACGTGCCGAAACACGTTCGCGTGCCACAAGCGTGTCGTCGTTTCTGCATTGTCGTTGTTCTTGGTTGTTCTTGTTCTGTTATGATTATTGTTGTTGTTGTTGTTGTTGCTGCTGTTGTCGTCGTCCTTGTAGCTGCTGTTTTTGTTGCTATCACCGACGTCGTCGACGTAATTGTTGTTGTTGTAGTACTTGACGTCGTTTGCCTGACGACTGACTGTTGACTGACGACGAAACGGTTCAAGCGCTTACGACGAATGAAGAATCAGAACTCAGCCAAGTAATCGACGAACCCATCGAACTACTACTTACTATTACAACAACAACTACTACTACTACGAAGAAAAAGCAGCAGACCCGTAATAAAGCACAAAGAGCGCATACACCTGCTAGAAGTAGAACACCCACCCGGTGAGCCCCTATATTCTTAGGGGCTTACCGGTCGCCGCTCGCCGCCGTCACCAGCCAGCAACAGCAACACGTATCCACAGGCTTACACATGCAAGCTAAACGTTGTACACGTCGTCATTTCACCGCCATCTCATCCCCACCATCGACTCTAGCGCCTATCTGAACGTGCTCCCGTTTTGAATACACCCCCATACACCGCATGCACGCGCACCCACATACACACACACACAGGGGCGGCGAGGCGGCATAGCACCTTTTACGTGTACAATGCGCTTGTCTGCCCCCCTGTGATCGCACTTGCAGCGACGTCCCGCCAAGTCATTGATGATCCAATTCGCCACCACCACCACCACCACTACCACAACTTCTTCTATTCCCGTTGTTGTTGTTGCTGTTGTTGTGGTTCTTCCTCTTTTTCTTCTTGTTTCTGCTCTCTATTTTCTTATCATTCAACAGCAGAGATCGTCGTATTTTCTCTCTTATCGTAACTGGTGTTATGATTTTTCTGATTTGCAGTAGACGTTCTAATAATTCTGTAGTAGTTAATGAATGGTTAGTTGTAGTCGTCGTAGGGAGTCGGTAATACCAACCTATCACGTATCGAGTTCACTGTAGTAATAATACTAATAATAATAATAATTAGACGCGGTACTCTGCTGAGCTAGTCGACGCTTCTCCGGCCTGGACGAATTGGAATCGTGATCGCCAGAACACACGCTCACCGAAATCAATCGCTATCAATCCTTGCGAGATATGATTAGCGAACTAAAAAAGCCTTGTTTTTCTTCTACTACCAAATTTACCATTTCTGCCATTCTTGTATCCAACGGTTGTCTTACACCAATCACTGTACAACAGCGACCACAGCTATATACGACGGATGATGCTGAGGACGGGTCTGACTAATAGCAACAACAACAACAACAGTAAATGTCTGTTCTAGCTGCAACCAGAACAGACGTAGCTAGAAGTGCCTCGTAACAACAACAACAACCGGACGTAAAAACATCCACAGGCTGGCAGTCGACGTAGAGCAGAAACGGCGCAAAGCTGCCGTTGAAATAGAGTTGTTGCACCCCGACTACCTCGACCACCACCACATGTAGGAAGGAGGCCTGCTCTTCTTTCTAGTGTGAGTGGTAGTGAGATGGGGCAAATCAGCCTAGTGCAACCAGTCCTGATGATGACGATCAGTCAGTCAGATCATCAGCAGGCCGGCAGGGATGAGTAAGGCAGATGAGGAGATCACTGCACTGCCTCTCTTGGATAGCATGTCGAGAGCAGCTTAGACAAACGGCATAAGTGTCAATGTTATATGTGTGCTCATTATGAGTGGAATAAATGTGATGATGATGATGGTGGTGGTCGTGGTGATGACGATGATGACAAGTAAGGCAGGTTAAGTCTAGTGGGGTGTCGAGCCCGGTGGCGTGGTAGCATGCGTCTGCGCCTTGCGACCGGAGGAGACACATAGGTGCGCGGGTTCGAGCCCCACCGTTGCACCGATTTGTATTTATGGGGGTCCGTCAATGAAGCAATGCGAAAAGCAGTCACATGGACGTTAAATCTTGGCTGAGAGTTAGGCCCAAAATGATTTTTTTAAATGTCTAGTGGGATAGTAGTCCCACACACTGATCACGCTAGCTTCTGACGGTAACGCATGTGCACCAAGCATTGCCGAAACGCCCCAAGGAAAAAACCCTACACACACAGACAAATAAATAAACAAAAAACGTATCGGACAGGTCAACAGAGCACCGGTATTAAGCAGGCGAGAGGGGACAAGCCGGGAAGAGAAGGAAATAGGGAGGGAGGTAGGGGGAGAGGAATACTCTGGGAGTCCGAGAGAGTTTAATGATGAGGTCGGTCGTAGTATAGTAGCACGAATGTGTTGATTAATTGATTGATTGATTGATGACGGACAGAAACAGATGGACGGACAAGCGAACCAAGGGCCGAAAAGACAATTTCAATTATCGATTGTGCTCATCGTATATCGCGCGCTTGGTCGCTGGCTCGTGACGACCCATTCATTCCGCCACCAATGGACCCCTCCTCCCCACCACCACCATCCACCCCAGGAAGCCCCAAAACAAACAATCACCACAACCACCACCACCACTTAAGTCATTATTCCCCACTATTCACTCGTCCTATTCTCTGACAAGGGGTAGAACTGGCTGACACGATTTCTGCTTGCGCTTCTGCAGCTACTGCTGCTGCTACCATATCAATTTTACCACTCACTCATTCATCCACTAATTAATCACAGCAACAAGACGCGGCAACGATGACAACAAACAACAACAGCAACGACAACAACAACAACAACAGCAACGACAACAACAACAACAGCAACGACAACAACAACAGCAACGACAACAACGACAGTAACTACAACAGCAACAACAAAAACAACAACAACAACAACAGCAACGACGGCGGTAGGGTAGTCTCGGCGAACGCCGTGCGGCGATTTCGACTCGCCGAATCGACTCATAGAGTGCGGTGGTGCACAACTAGCCCACGCACATACCTAGCTACACATTAAAGCGCAAACAAGTAGAGAAACACATGCACGATGTTGATGCACGATACGTCTTCTGTATGCACGCACAGTGACCGGTCTGCCAGCCTCGCCGCCGCCGCTCGCACGACGATGACAATTCGACCGCACGTAGGCTTGCACGAACGTTCAACAGCATGATCGTCAACGACGACGACGACGATGATGATGACCACGGCAGAACTCTCCGTGAGTGAAGCCGATGACTTGGTGGTCATCAATCAAGCGATCGTCAATCGTCAAGCGTCAATAATAATTCCATCGATTGACTACAATGGATTGACGATTGAGGATTGATCGTCGACATATCGTCAGACAATCAATTGATTGACGATTGAGGACTGATCGTTGACATATCGTCAATCAATCAATTGATTAACGATTGAGGATTGATCGTCGACATATCGTCAATCAATCAATCAATTGATGGGTGGGTCGGTCGATCGGTCGGTCGGTTTGTCAAACGAGCGAGACGGCGAAAACAACGCAACAGACCGCCAGAAAAACGCCAGCAGCACAGCATAGCTAGCAAAGCAAGAAGAGCCGCTAGCAGCAGCAGCAACAGCGAGAAGAAGAAGTAACCCAAGTATGCCGACCCTCGTTCTGGCAGTAGTGGTGGTGGTAGGCCAAACCTACCTACCTACCTACCTACACAACCGACGAAAGAACGAACGACAGTGAGACAGTAACAATGCTTGCTGTCGTTGTAGTCGTTATGCAGTAGCAGTAGTAGTAGTAGTAGTTGTTGTTGTTGTTGTCGTTATAATAGGGGAAGTAGTAGTATTTGTATTCATAATAATCCTAAAGCAAACACAAAACAGGTACTCTTGCTTCACCAACAATGAATGATGAACAACAATCCTCCCCCCATCATCACCACTACCATCACCACCAAACGAGACAGGCAACAACCACTCCAGCAGTAGCAACAGCAGCAGCAGCAACAACAGCCACAATAACAATAACACCAGTAGCAACAACAACAACAATTACAGCAACAGTAACAACAACAACAACAAGAGCAATAGCGATATCACTAACGACACGGTCAGCAATACCCCCCACTCCCCCCGCGCGCGCGGATAAGAAGAGCAGCTGCGGCCACTGACGGCTTTACTACACAACGACAACAACGATTAGCAGGCAACAGTTGTGTCGAGTCCTGTCAAGCACTTGTTGTTGTTGTTGTTGCTGTTATCCTGCGTTAGGTTTGATGGTATCATACCGTATTCTTGTTCTTGTTGCGGTTGCTATTGTTGCTGCTGCTGCTGCTGCCGCAGCTGACGCTATTCCTGCTGCTGTTGTTGTCCTGGTTGCCGCCGCTGTTGCTGCTGCTGCTGCAGGTGCGGTTGCTTTTCATGTTGCTGCAGTGCGTGCGCTGCTGCTGTTGTTGTTGTTTCTGAAGCTATTGTTGCTGTTCCTGAAGCTATTGTTGCTGTTCCTGAAGCTATTGTTGTCGTTCCTGAGGCTATTGTTGCTGTTCCTGAAGCTATTGTTGTCGTTCCTGAAGCTATTGTTGCTGTTCCTGAAGCTATTGTTGTCGTTCCTGAGGCTATTGTTGCTGTTCCTGAAGCTATTGTTGCTGTTCCTGAAGCTATTGTTGCTATTCCTGAAGCTATTGTTGTCGTTCCTGAGGCTATTGTTGTCGTCGTTCCTGAAGCTATTGTTGTCGTTGTTCCTGGAGCTAATGTTGTCGTTCCTACCCAACACCACCACGACGACGAACACGACGACAACGATGATTACAACCACCACCACCACCACACGATTATTATGATGATGATGATGATGTTGATACTAATGATGATGTCTGATCAGTGACCGCCGACCCCAATCGTGGGTGGTCGGCTGAATAAATGGGAGACAGACTAATCGCCTTGCTGTCGCCTTCTACGTTCTCCTCGCCATGTCTCGCTGCTGCTGCTGTTGCTGCCTCTGCTGCTACCGCTGCTAATGTCGCTATTTGCCTTCCTGTCTGCTGATAGTTAGGATCCTGCAGGCAACTTACTTGCTGATTTCGATGCTGCTGCCGCTGCTGCAGAAGCAGTTTCTTCTTCTGATGGTGCTATTTCTGCTGATTCTGTTGCTGCTGCTGCTGCTGTTGTTGATACGGATGCTGTTGCTGCTGCTGCTGAGGAGAGTGGTCGAGATGATGTTGATCTTCGAGATGTTGAAGGCTGTTCGAGCTGGTTGGTGCTTGCCCACCAGCACCCCTTTTTGTCTGTCTGTCTGCCTGCCTACCTGCCTTTATCTTCGTTGCTTGGTTTCCTTTTAGTTGGTGGCTGCCGAACGACGATCGATAATGAGTGACAGTGCCCTCCTGCAACAGCTAGCGAGCTATTCCTCTTCCTGCTGCTGCTGCTGAGGCTGCTATCGCTACGAAATACAGCCACCAACCATCACCACCACGATCACCACCACCACCACCACTACAACGATAATGATGACGACGACGACGACGATGATCAGAAGCACCACCAGCAATAGTCACAAGAACTACAGCAGCAGCAACAACAACGACAGCAAAACAACAGCAACAGCAGCAGCACGATTACTACAGCAACAGCCGGATTACTACGAGGAATAACAACACTACTACGCCGACGAGGACGGTCACGGCTACTGCTGTAGGTGGTGGCGCGGTGATGGTGCTCTGCTCTGCTCTGCTTTGCTCTGTTCTGCTGCTGTTGCTGCTGTTGATGCTGCTGTTGCTGATGCTGTTGATGCTGCTGTTTGTGGTGTTATGCTGCTGCTGGTGGTGCTGTTGATGCTGCTGCTGCTGTTGATATTGGTACTGGTAACGGTGATGTCGTTGTTGTTGTTGTTGTTGTTAATGTTGTTGATGCTGCTGCTGCTGCTGTTGTTGCTGATGATGATGCTGATGCTGGTAATGCTGCACCAATGTTATTGCTAATTCCGATGGTGATGCTGTTGATGCTGCTAATGCTGTTGTTGCTACTGCTGCTGCTTCTGATGGCAATAGTGATGTTCCCAATGATGCTGATGATCCCAATGGTAATGCTGCTGCCGATGCCGATGCTGTTGCCGATGCTGTTGATGGTGGTGAGGCCTTGCTGCTGCTGCTGCCGCCGCCGCTGCCGCCAATGCTGTTGATGGTGGTGAGGCTGAGGCTGCTGCTGCCGATGATGATGATGATGATGATGATGGTGATGATGACGATGATAATAATGATGATGATGAGGGTGATGATGCTGCTTGCGATGATGCTGATGGTGATGACAATACGGCGCTAGTGTTGATGCTCTCGGAGCGCCAAGCTAGCGCCACGAGCGCCACCAGGGCGGCCGCCACAAGCGCCACCCGTGCGAGCACACAGTCCGAGCCGAGCAGAGTCGGGGCTGGCGGCCGGCGGCACTGCAAGCAACCGCGGTCGGTCGGTCGGTAGGGCGCCCGTTCGTCGCCGGCTCACTTGCTTGCTTGCTTGCTTGGTGTTCTTGGCTTGGTTTGTTGTTAGGTCGAGCTCGGCCAGGGGGCGTTAGCTGTGCCTCTCTCGGTGTGTCGTAGTACCCATGTTAGTAAGGGTACGAGGTAAAGAGGTGGTAGCGGCAGCAGCAGCGGCGGAGGCAGAGGCGGCTTCACTCGCCGTGGTTCGCAGAAGCTAAGCGTGCAGGCGGCAGGCATTGACGCAAAGGCAAAAGCCCGAAACTAACCGCTGGCTAACCGCTGGCTAGAAGAAGACGGCAAGTTGTTAAGGTTAAGATATATGGAAGGCGCTCAATTGAAGAAGTAGGGGTTGAAGTAGTATTAAAGAATAGTTCCAGCTCCTCGCCTCTTCCTGAGGCCATTTAGGTGGGAGGTTTTTAGTGCGTATTATGCCAACGACATCGGCATTGAGTTCCACACTACCCGGTTTGGGTGTGCGTAAAAGAATGTTTCCCTCTCACCAAAAAAAAAAGAAAAGATATAGAAGGCGCCGCCGGCATCATCTCCTTCTGCTTGTTGTTGTTGTTGTTGTTGTTGTTGTGGTTCTTTTGTTGTTGTTGTTATTGTTGTTGTCGTCGTCGTCGATGATAATGTTGATCATCGTCCTCATCATGGTCATAATGGGGCCGTGATCGTGGCGATGATCTTTGGATGTGGCGGGGGCGGTAGCAGCCACAACAACAACAGCAACAACAAAAACACTAAAAAAAGAAAAACAACAATAAAAACAATAACGGGAGCAAAAGCAGCAACAACAGCAACAGCAACAACAACAACATTATCACCATCAACAACAATAACGCCAGCCGATGCCTGTGGATCTATCTAGGTAGTCTCTATTTATGTTTGATCGGTACCCGCAACAACAAGCGGGAGCAACAACCAACACAACAACCACAACGAAAACAATACTCAAAACAATGACGCCAGCTAAGATCCGCAGGTCTCTCTTTCTTTAATTCAGTGCCTACGCATAATCTCTGTGCTCGTAGCAGCAGCAGCAACGGCAACAACAACAGCAACAACATAAGCATCAGAAACAACAACAACAACAACAGCAATAGCAACACCAGTCGATGCCCTTAAGTCTCTCTCGATCGGCCCTACCTGCCTATGTGCTCGCAGTAACTCTTCTAGCGAGCTTCTCCTCCTATTTCGTCTTCTTGTTCCTCTCATCCTTCCTGTTCGTCCTGTCGGTGATTCTGCTTTGTTGATTCTCAACTAGCAATACAAAAATAACAACGACAACAACAACAGCAACAGCAGCAGCAACAATAACAGTTGTTATTGTTGCTGCTAACAACAACAACAACCACAATAATGGCGACAACAACAGCAGAAACACCACGATAACAGTAACCGCAGCAACAATAACAGCTGTTATTGTTCGTGCTAACAACAACAACAACAATAATGGCGACAACAACAGCAAAAACACCACGATAACAGTAACCGCAGCAACAATAACAGCTGTTATTGTTCCTGCTAACAACAACAACAACAACAATAATGATAACAACAACAGCAATAACATCAACATCATCAACTTAAATTATTTAGCCTAAATGTGCACATCCTAGAAAGGATCACATCGAAATCGTATTTGAACGGGTTAGACACGACGTCAGGGCAGTTCATTTCAGCTTAGCAGCATCCCTCTACCAGCATTCCTGCTGCTGTTTCTGCTAGTGGTGCTGCTTTGATGTCGCTGTACTGTTGACACTATCGTTTCCAGATCTCACTAACCAGCCGAAGTTCCGCCCGGCCTCTTGACTGACTAACCCACTGACGGAAAGAAAAGCCAGTGTGCCGCCAGGCGAGAGAGACAAAACCGACCGACGGACAAAATAACCGCCACCGTGTTAAAGACTGCATCTCTGTCGCCACAATGCCACCCTCTTCGTCATCACCCGTCGTATGTGTCCGGGAGGAACGGGTGGTGGAGGTCTGCGCCTTCATTGTTATTTCCCGTCCCGACGTTCTTATCAATCTGTCAATCGGTGTCTAGATTCTATTATTCATCCAGCCTAATGTGTGCGTGTGCGAACAGCACACCTATTACCACCACTTCCACTACTACTGATTGATCTATCTAATCTAGCAATCTTTCATCCAGTTCTAAACAAAAATTTGTTCTGATCGTTACAGGAAAGATTATGACAAGGCGATTAGGTAGTCGTCGAGCTACCTGCCGAACTGTGTTGTTCTGCACAGAGTGCCTCAAAGCAGTTCCCCTTTTCCTATCAACAAGAAGAAATCATCTAGCTAATATTTTATCTATCATCGACCGATATCACGTAATGAAATGTAAAGAAATGAACACCAGCTCATTAACAGCTGCTGTCATTGACGTACTTGAGCGGAATAGCCCGTAAATATTGTGAGAGTCTACCAATAATGGTGAATAAATATCAAATAGTAACATTTTATCTATACTCATCAATGCGATTATGTTTTAGAATGACGGACATGGAGTTGGATAAGTCACCCAGTCATCCTTCTAGTTGGCCTTGGTGACAATCTTCACAATCCAGCAACAACTGAGAGACACCGTTCCAGCAACAATAACAGCAACAACGACGACAAAATGTTGCTGTTGTGGCTGTTGCTAAATTTCCAGCAGCAACAATAAGGGGACAATTGCAACGACGACGCCGACGACAACAACAACAACATCGTCTCGCGCTACCTTTGATGCGCCTAATGTTGCTGCTGCTGCTACTACTGTTGATGTTGTTGCTGTTGATGTTGTTGTGGCCTCATAAAGATTGTCAAAAAAAACACCGCCACCTGCTGCTAATCGTGAGTCGGGTAGTGATTTGTATGTCCGCCGCAGCCGTTTCCCGCCACTGCTGCCACCTGTTGATGATGATGATGATGGCGGCGCTGGTGTCGAACGGTGGTCGCGACCATTCATTCGCCCAAAGACCATCCGCTCGGATATGGTGGTTGTTGCCCCTTTCCCGCCGCCCGGTTCTTTTGCCGCCTCTGAGTCGTCTGCTCCGGTCTGTGGCCGGGCCGCCGGCCCACCGATCGGCCGGTGGCGCTGGCCACCGAAGTGGGCCGCCCTCGCGTCCACTCACACCGCACCGACAAAGCCGCCCCCCCCTCTCTCTCCCGTCCTCTCGAACTCAAACAGGGGCGGCAGTTTTGCCAGTACCCTTACGCTCGTAGGCTCCTTTCCTTCTTGTCCTTGTTGCTTTATCCTGCCGTTCTTCTCTCTCGCTCTCATACACGTTCTCGCTCTCCCTCTCTCTGTATATATTGATTCCTCTCTTTATTCAGACTTCGACGTCTTCCCTATTCCTTTATTTCCCTCTTTTCCTTTTCCACTTTTCACATCTCGTCCCCGATCTTTGTCGCCTCCTCTGTGTCTCCGTTTCCTGAAGCTGGCTTCGCTCGCTCTCTCCCTATATATATATATATACGCTGAGGGCCGAGCGCAGTGAGAACTGACTATTCGTACTAATAATGGCATGTTCCATCTTTCCGAGTTTGCGAGGGAGAGTGGCAGATCCTAGCCCCCGGACCTGCCACTAGGTCCTGGGGCTAGCACCTGCCCCAGAACCTAGTGGCAGTGGAAGACCCCAGGAGGAGGTAAGATCTCCTCCTGGGGTCTTCGCCTTCTTGATGGTCCCGTAATGAAGAATCGACACCAGAACATGACACAACTGCTTGCTAACTCTTAGACTTTCATCGAATTTCCCTGTTACTTGCTCCCTTTATTTAGTCTGGCAATTGATTGCAGTTGCTGGTGTTGTCATCGCGGTCGTTAACCACTAGATCGTTTAGCCTTCTGGAATAGTAGCCAAGGTATTATGGTAACCCAAGGTATTATGGTAACCCAAGGTATTATGCTAACCCAAAGTATTATGGTAACCCAAGGTATTATGGTAACCCAAGGTATTATGCTAACCCAAAGTATTATGGTAACCCAAGGTATTATGGTAACCCAAGGTATTATGCTAACCCAAAGTATTATGGTAACCCAAGGTATTATGGTAACCCAAGGTATTATGGTAACCCAAGGTATTATGGTGGTATGGTAACCCATCGGCCCTCAATGCCCACAATCGAATCGATATATGCTCTCGGCCGCAAGCTACTCGCCCAGCGTTCCGGTGGTCCACCGGATTTGTCTCTCCTCGCTGTGACTCACTATAGCATACTGCGTGCAAGGCCTTCCTGCGTGTACCGTCTTCAATAGTTCTTTGTAGTTATCAAGTTCACGTAAATCATGCTCGTCAGGTGGCCTCTGCCCGGCATCACGCCTAGATACTTGAGCCCTTAAGAGCCAGTGACTTCCCAGCCACCCCGAGAGCATATGCATCCCGCGAGCTCGTAATTGGCCTTTACCAAAGGATACCCCAACCAATGCTAGATCATTGGAATATGGGGTGTGGTCTTCGTATCCCTCCAGCAGATCTTCAATCTCGAGCACTCTGTATTACAGAAAAATGCACAGGATGGGTCCCGGCATTGACTATTTCGGTCGCATTCAATGTTTCACTCGACAATATTTTATTTACTTATTCAAACTGCATCCTTCTTTGGTATGCAAAATTGAACATTACATACATATACGACACACATACTAAATACAGTTTGTGAGCATTCTCGATGGCGCTGAGAGAGTGCGACATGGATTCAGTACAGTCGGTAAGGTGATACAGGGGTTCGCATGGATCGCCGCAAGGACGGCATTTGCAATTCTCCCTGGGGTTCGTGAAACCCTGCAGACCGACATCATAATCGAGGCTGTAACATAAACACACTTACCCAGCCCGGGTGTTAATAAATAAATAATAATAATAATCGAGGCTGAAATTCGTGAACACTGTAGCGAGTGGCGTGACGCCGACATAGTCGGAGGAGAAGACACAGACCAGGGCTCGTCAGTCACAGCAGATGACTAAAATGATCTGGAGATGATAATTTTTTTAGTATAATCGTGCCGAAGCGCTTATAGGGCGGCTGTTTGTAGTAGGTTAAAGCGACGTACGAGTTTACTGATAAATGTTACCGATCCCGCGAGCAAGTATAGTAATCTAAACCTTTGGGTTGACTCTCAGCCAACACATTTAATTTCCACGGAAGGGTTTTCACAGTGCTTCGTGAGACGGACCCATAAGAACAAATGGGGACGTGTGCAACGACGGGGATCGAGCCCACCGAGTGCACCTATGTGTCTTCTCCGATTGCGAGGCGCACGCGAATACATCACGCGACCGGGCACATGATAAGTAGAACAACAACAACAACAGCAGCACAGAGAGACATTCCAAAAAGCAAGCAATCCGTAGTCAGAAACCAGCATGACCAGTTGTACCTTCGGCATTACCAACACCAAAAGAGTCAGCCGTCTCGTAGAAACAAAGCAATATCATATTTCTGTTTTATGTGTTGGCGCGCCTCCCCCCATCACGAGTCAATGTGGCGCCTTACAACCCAGTCTGCGTGGACCCAGTAAAGCAAGCCTCGGCTTCAGAAGATCAAGCTCGATGTCGGTAGTTTAATTACAGGCCAGTTTACAGACCACCTCCGATCCCGGTGAACGGGAAACGCGAACGACAAATATTCATCCACCAATACTTATTTAAAAAAAAAAAAAAACTTTTTCGGCTGACCCTCAACCAAGATTCAACGTCCACGGGACTGCATTTCGCAGCGCTTCATAGACGGACCCCCATAAATACACGTGTGCAACGGTAGGGCTTGAACCCGCATCGCATCTACCCGTGTCTCCTCCGGTCGCGAGGCGCGGGCAAATGCACCCACCACGCTACCGGACTTGACAATACTTCTTTTAGAAGTTAAATTACCTATTTTAACTACTACTTCGTTTTTATTTTCGGACTGACTCCCAGCCACAAACTTGCTTTCGCATTGCTTCGTAAGGCGGACCTCATAATTGCAAATGTGCAACGGCGGGGATCGAACCCGGGGACCTATGTGCCTGCCTCGGGGCCACTACGACTACTACTACTAAATACCTAGGTTAATCTGTTAAGATTGACCATCAATCATGACGATGTGATTCACATCACTAAATGTAGGCTCTCCTTTTCGTTTACGTTGCTGCTTACAGGAAGAATTTTTCCGTCCGGTTCTGGCTTCTGTCTTTGAGAAACCGGCTCAGTTATTGCGCGCTCCCTTCATAACTGAACGACCCCACTACGGCATACCACTCACTACCAGCAACACAGTCATGTGTAACGTTCATTGAGATTAAGACCCGAGCATCCGAATTGTTTGCGAAGTAACTAATGGGTAAATAACCAGTAGAGTGACAAGAACAGATCGAGCTAGAGAGCGACGATACCGTCAGAGCGTACTGATGTATTGTACAATCGAGCAAACAAAAGAAATCAAACCGTTAACCAACTCAATTGCATGCCACGTCGACATACGCAGAATGAACAGGCGTCTTTGCGCAAACGCGTGCGTAGAATGACAGCGATTCATGGCAGCCTCTGCTCGACGACGTCCAAATGCAGATGGAGTGTATCTCCATCCAAAAACGGACACCAACAGTACCATGATAAAGTGCCATGACAACAAGTTTAACTGCATAGGTATGCAAGTCTCCGGTCAAACGTGTTTATTGCTGTTGATTAGGCGTGTTTATTGCTGTTGATTGAGGGCAATCGATCCGAATCCAGCTGTGGTCTGGCTTAGAATAGTAGTTTATTAAAATATTAAAAAGTCCGTCTGGGGTTCTTGCATAAAAAAGCAGCACCAAATGTTATGCTCTTTGCAATTGCAAATTTGTCCAAATACTTAATTGCAATTTGTATAGTCATGTCGATTATGTCGATAATGATGATGACACAACCAGGCACTAGATCTCAAGTAGGCGTGGAGGATAACTTCGATGAGGTTCCATTCCCGCAAACTCCTGGAAGGATTTCTGTTTGTAAAAATCGAGAGTTTTCAGCGAATATTGTTAGAAAGTCGTGAATTAGATATGCTCTATTGGCCGGATACGAAGATGCACTCTGAGGAATTCTGCTAATGCATGTGCTGCGGGCTAAACCTTGTACGCCTATTTTGAGTCTTCTTAATCAGACAAGAAAAACTATCAGAAAAATTGAGGTTCTGTGTGAGCGGACAGTGAATGTCAAGAAGCGAAGAACCGTGAACAGGTGCTGCGAGAGCGTTTTCAACATTTCTGGTGGGAACACCTTATGAGAAAGAATCAGAAACGAGATAAAAATGACAATGTGAGGTGTGTCATAGCTTAGGTTAGATTGTGCACAAAGTAGTTTTAGTTGCGTACTCTTGAAGTGCTTGATGCCTTTCTGGACTTTCCGGACGACCGTAGCCTGTGGGTAAGCTTCGAGGGACGCCACCCCATGGCTGAAAAATCTCTCTCTGATTGTAGAGACAGGCGGAGTGTGCCGTGCTGCGGAGGGTCCAGTCTAGCTGGACTATCACTTGATGGCGGTGGGTGTTATTATCGACAAAGATGAGAGTTCGTTGCCACTTGAAGCCAGTTTGCTCTGCAACCTCGTGTTTCACGACAGTGAGCCATAGAGGGGAGGAAAAATGCATTGGGTGCAGTGGCTTTATTTCAACCTTTTTTTGCTGGTTCGCTCCTTTGCTGCTCAGAACGGATTGAACCCGTAAAGCTCAAGGCCTGGACAATCATATCTCAAATTAATCCAGTGCAGCGGCAACGAATGCCTTCTTCCTCGAACTTCACGCATTCAGCTCTGCGCGAAAAGACACATATCGGGCTGCTAATGGTTTTAACAGATTTGTTGAACCATTTCAGCCATCACATTGGGGCGTAACTCGAACTTCGTGCACTCATGGTGGCTTTTGCAGTAAGACACATATCGAACAGCCGACGCATTCAAAAGACGTTTTGACCTCAGCAACTGCAATATGGGTATCCACCTTGAAACCGAACCGCTGTCTGAAAAAGCATTCATAATCGGAGAGTTATTGGTGCTAAGCAACGACTCCCTTGGCGAAAGCCTTGGCGCTGGAGGCTTCATAAAACAAGGTTGTGTCATGTTGCGAAGTCGTGTCTCCATTGTGCCAGTTTATGTTATCGCTCTGCTGTTGTCAGACAAAGAGTGATCAACGCCGCATATTTTCCTTTCAGATTGGCAACCACCTCTACCTTTAGCGTAGTTAGTACACGATGGAAACGAGGAACATCGCATTCGTTGTAAGCTCGTTCTCAAGCTAGCAGCTATCCCGGAGCTTTACGAAGCGCTCCGCTCTCCAGTCAACCAAGGGTACAATCCAGAAAACTAAATGACATAATGAAACAAATGACACAGAAGCTTAGTCAAAGATGTATGTTTGGCAAAGAAGTAGGTCTCGTCAAATCGATTTCGTTCTGCAGCGCAGTGTGTTTCACAACATTCTCTAGCATTCCCATAGCACAAAACAAATGCGGAGAGCGAATGGGCGCAGCGGAGTGAAATGCAGAGTTGAGGAATTGAGCGTATGATATAATATGCATGTGCATTTGCATCCTCCTTGTTGTCTTCCCGCTTTACTATCAGAGGAGTGAGGTAAAACAATGAAATAAAAACATGGCAATGCTGCAATGAAAAATGGCGGACACTGGCATGCTGTACACAAGGCAATGCTGGAATGAAGTGAATGTAAGAATGAAACGATAAGAAGCTAAGGAATTCACGGCGCTGATCAACAACAAGGCACCAAAGCCAAGAGTTGGGAAACTCAGCTGTATGCTGGTCCATGTTCTGACATGAGATACGCATTGAAGAGATGCCATGCGTAAACCGCGGCTTAATGATGACCCCTCCTCCGCTGCGCGTTGAGTTCGATTTTTTGGCACCGTCTGGCTCGGGTTCTTGCTCTCAGTTTGACTCTCGAATCGGCAAATCAGCGCATAGAAAATCTCGGGCGTACGAGAGAGTATAGAGTAAGAGCGAGAGAGAGAGAAAGAGCCGGAAACGAACGTTCCCAGTGCACGTAACAGTTTCAACTAGCGCAGTCACCGTACCGACCTGTACGTGGCTGCCAGCACAGAAAATTCAGCAAACTATTGTTGTTGTTGTCGTCATCGTCGCTGTTGTTGTTGTTGTTGCTTTTCGTCTTTATAAACAAGACGTACCAACTGAGAACGCATAATCGAGGAAGGCGACCGCCGTCTCTGATGAAGCCTATGACTGGCTCCCGTTTGATGAAGAGTTCTCGATTAGCCGCTTCTCCTTTTTCTAAGGTACTTTCCTCTCTTTCCCTCGCTCGTTGGCAGATGGTTGTTTCGTATGCAGCAGCAGCAGCAACACCGCCATACATCTGCTTCTACTGTTGAAGTATGATGAGTAGACAGAAAAACCAAGCAAACATTACACACAGCCGCATCCTCCGTCTTCTTAAATGTTGACAAACGATTTGTTGTAGCAGCGTTGTCGTCGTCGTCGTCGTCGTTGTCTTACACTATTCAGACTTGTATGCATACTTTGGCTGGCACGCATCTGACTTCTATCGCATTCATCGAAACATGGCTAGATCGGTACACATATGCACAAAGACAAACCGACAGACACACACACACACACACACTTATAAACAGTGTGGCCAATTTCGTTGTCACGATGACCATAATTAACCTCACCTCTACCCCACCGAACGTTCATGGTCATCACTATGACCTCACTATAATTCATTCTCAGCATCATCGTCATCACGCCACTATCACCACACCACCATCGTGGTCGGTCATGCTGATGAACAAGTTTAGGACGTCGTGTATATATATATATATATATATATAATATATATATATATATATATATATATATATATATATATATATATATATATATATATATATATATATAATATATATATATATATATATATATATATATATATATATATACATATATGTAAACACGAACAAACAAGTAAATAAGTGAGCAAAAAACAATTGCTGCCGGCAAAAAGCACCTGCTACAACAACAGCAGCAACAACAACAACAATAGTAGCAACAACAACAACAACAACAACATCAATTACAACAGCAACAACAACAGCAACGACAACAGCGGCGACAACAACAACATCAACAACAACGACAGCAACAACAACATCAACCACAACGACAGCAACCACAACAACAACAACAACATCAACCACAACGACAGCAACCACAACAGCAGCAGCAACAACAACAATAGTAGCAACAACAACAACAACATCAATTACAACAGCAACAACAACAGCAACGACAACAGCGGCGACAACACCAACATCAACAACAACGACAGCAACAACAACAACATCTACCACAACGACAGCAACCACAACAGCAGCAGCAGCAGCAACTACAGCAGTAGTAGCAGCAGCAGCAGCAGCAACAACAGTAACAACAAAAGCAACGAGAACAACAACAGCTGCAATAGCAGTAACTGCAACAACAACAACAACAACAGCAGCAGCAGTAGCAGAAATCGACGCTAGGCATCAAACAGCAAGGCGTGGCGATGCGACAACAAACGCGCGCCGGCCGGGATCGAGTGAATCATCACGACTTGCTTGGTGGTGCAGGGAGGGTGGGTGGGTGGGTGTTTGGGTGTCCAACCACCACTTACAGATGGATAGACCAACAGACCAACCATTTGACATGGCAACGAATGTATGAACGAGCAATGTTCGAGAGAGAGAGAGAGAGAGCGCACGATAGAGAGAGAGAACTAACGAAAACCCGACGATGACGTAGTATCTATCTATCATCTATCTCGCACGTAGTTTGCTCGCTATACGAACACGATGGCTTGACAAGAACCGGGCCAGCACCAAGCGCGCCAAGTAGTCGTAGTAGAAGTAGTAGTAGTAGTAGTAGCAGTTAGTAGTAGTAGTAGTAGTAGCATTAGCATTCGTTGGAACTCGGAGCAATTCGTCTGAATATTGGCGACACCAAATGTAAAATGCTGCCACTGTTGCTGCTGCTGCTGCTGCCGCTGCAATGACGGCAGCAATAATAACGAACTGGCTGACCGCCGGGCGCGCGCAAACTAGAAACTGAAACAGTTAGGCACAGACTGTTAGGGCGAGCGGGAACGGGGGGTGCAAACTATTAGGCAATCAGAGAGACAGACAGACAGATAGACATAGAGATAGACCGACAGACAGGCAGACAGAGAAACAAAACTACTAGCAGGCTGAATAGCTAACTAAATAAATCAGTAAATAACTGAATGGCTGGCTGGCTGAGAGACGAGACAAGACGCACGAAAGGGTGCAGCGTCGCCGCGCGTGTAAGACTCGTAAGGGAGCTGGCTAGCTGCGCGACGTTTTGACGCGCCCGTATTATCCGTAGCGAGCGACTTAGCACTCAGCGTAAACGGTGGCCGGAAGACGCTGACGCTGTTGTTGTTTATAGCAAAACTATCAACAGCAGCAGCAGCAGCGGCAGCCCTAATAGTTAGAACGGTAATACGACTCATAGTCATAACAATACTGATGATGATGATGATGATAATATTAATGATAATATATATATATATATATATATATATATATAAACATGATTTAAGCGTTCATACCTCACAATTGTATTAACTAAATAATAATAATAATAATAATAATAATAATACACAGAGTTAGAGCCTAGATACAATTTCGTGCCGATTGCAATGGAAACATTGGGCCCGGTCAGCAGAAGTACAAGGAAATTTATAAAAGACTTAGGTGATCGAATACGAGCAACACACCGGGGATATACGCGAAGACGAATTTCTGAGGCAGCTGCTTTCACTGGCAGTTTGCAGAGGAAATGCCGCGTCGATAGTAGGTGCGATGGGCTGAGAATAGCTAGATGGTAACCATGAAATAACGACGATACACATTCACACCTCACAATTGTATTGTCCTAACACCTATTAATGAAAATAAATAATAATAATAATAATAATAATAATAATAATAATAATAATAATAATAATAATAATAATAATATGAGTAGTAATACTGACATTGATAACGATTCAGTTGACGCTGGTGACTGTTGCTGAGTGAATAGCCGAACATTACCGACCGTTGCTCGCACAGTGTTTTTTTTACAATAGTATTATTAACATTATACATAACAATACTAATGATCATCATTAGAAAATTAAAACAAATAATAATATTAGTATTACTAAAAAATAAAATAAAAAATAACTGTCATCATCATACAATCGTATTTACTCTATTATCAAATAAACAGATTGATGTCCTTATATACATCAGTTCCTCTAGGCCTCAGGAGCGTGTCGGGAGTCAACTCACGTTGCAGCGCTGAACTTCCTAGACTATGCGCTGCCTTTAGGAAAGCTTTGCATCGTTCTTTCCCATTTGACTTCTCGATGATTGGCTGGCGGATTGCCCGTGTGCTCGCTCATCAAGGCTTCGTAATGTGGAGTGTCGTTTGCCTCTGCGCTTTGAGTGCAACACTGCCAACCGTGCAGATGTTTGCTGTATAGCTCACCGCATCCGAGGTGCTCCGAGTCGATACGTTCTAGATCAGCAGCTTCCCCATGGCGAGCCGAGAGGTCAGGATTCTAGCGTCTGGTCTAATGTTTTCTTCTTTTTCTTCACATAGATGTGTCGGCTCGATGGCAAGCGCGCCTGTCCGAAGTTTCTAATGAGCACATCATTTACGGCGTGGCTTCTTTATGGATGCCGCCACCTTGCTGTTCAGTTTATGGTGACCTTCGCATCAGCCATGTTTATGAACCATGAAGACATGGAACAGCGGCAAAAGCGTCAAGACATAGGCAGGGGCTGCGTGCGGTCCATCTGATCGGACGTTTAGTCCAACACATCACGCTTTTCGGTCTTGATAGGCGGGCAAAACGGACCGACTCCTTCAAGCCTGGGGCTAAGAAACCTTCGAAGGCGAGACTTGGCTTGCGCTAAGGAAATTTTGATCCGCGCCTATTGCTTGCTTGCTTGTCTCTATATCCCTCTTCTGGGCCTAAATCGCCAACGATAAGCTTCCACTTCTGAACGGCTTCGATTTGGTGAGGTGCTGAAGAGTCCCGTCCAAGGAGCGCTCGAACAATTCCCTGGCGCGGGTACACGCTGACGAGAGAAATTCAGGTAGAGCAAGGCTGGAGGAGCTTCTAAGCCCGCGACCACCTAATGTGTGAAATGTTCAAGCACAACCAACTCAAGCAGTTGGAAGTCTGCGGGTACCTTGAAGCCTGGACTTGCTCTCAAGAAGTACATGACCCTTACGCCAAGCGAGTGCCACAACAAGAACGCCGCCTGAGAGCTGGAGGCAGACGAGCGTACGTCTGCGGGAGACAAGATGCCATACGGCGGATGACGCTAGATGCTTCCTAATGGAAGACAACGGTGCCGAAAACTGTTCTCGCGACAGGTCTGGGCGTCTAGGAGTGTGTCGGCGAACATCGTCGTAGTAGTGCCTTGTATTTCATCAACCGTCATCCCTCAGTGAAACAATTCGCACACTTACTGGCGTTAATCGCCAGTCCCTCCCGTATCATTCGAAGGTCCATGGCCACCACGTCCGAGTCAGGGTCGGCCAAGATAAATTACGGTTAGGTATTATACGACGAGGCTACTCTTCAGCCGGAGATGAATCGACTGGGCGAGCAAGCTAAAAGACAGCGATGCACCTCAATCTCTTTGTTGGCAGCCGGACGCCACCCTGGTGCGTCTGTCGTCAAATCAGAAAGGCATGGATCTTGCACACGAGAAGTGGGCGACGTCGTAAAAAATCAGGCGCATGCTCGCGGATCTGAAGAAGCATCGAGTCTCGGAGGTGAGAGTTAAAGTCAACTCTTTGAAGTCGACTCTTTAAATTCGACTCTTTGAAGTCGACTCTTTAAATTCGACTCTTTGAAGTCGACTCTTTAAATTCGACTCTTTGAAGTCGACTCTTTAAATTCGACTCTTTGAAGTCAACTCTTTAAATTCGACTCTTTGAAGTCGACTCTTTAAATTCGACTCTTTAAATTCGACTCTTTGAAGTCGACTCTTTAAATTCGACTCTTTGAAGTCGACTCTTTAAATTCGACTCTTTGAAGTCGACTCTTTGACAACCGTGCACCTGGACGTCATCTAGACAAAGCTGAGTGTAACGTGGACGGCACTCTTGGTTCGTAACTTGGCCGTATCCCAACTGGCAAGATCGTAGCCGTCGTCTGAGTCGGCGTTGTATGTGCCTGGGGGCAATGTTCATTGCTAGCCGCCTAAAGACGGATCCTATAGCAATGGGTCTTAAGTCGCCGGTCTTTTCTCTCGCCTGGGCTATCAGCCATGCTCCCGGAATAGCGCGTCCCGGATGTCTTTAGGCGACATCTTCTTCGCGGTGATGATGATGCTGCTGTTGCAGATCTTCGCTAGGGCGTGGAGGAGACGCGGTCGAAGAACTGACGAAAACTCAGTGAGCGTGCGAAAATGGGCGAGCGTTATGCCATCCAGACTCCCAGCTACTCCGTCGCGGAATCTCGTCAGCTGGACATATACGACTTCGCCAGGGTGCATGAGGGACGACGCTAGTGGAGACTGGTGATCGGGACTTCTTCGGAAAGTCACCCACCCGATTGGCTAGTTATCGTCAATCAAGTTGCTTCGGTGAAGGAGTCGGCACGAGGGCTAAAATAAACATCTAAACAAAATACAAAATGAATTAAGTAGTAAAGAAAAAATACCAACCAGAAAAAATCACATGCATAAATTGAACCTTGAACCGGTTTTTATTTTACCGTAAAAAAAATTAGCCGTAACCTATAACCTCATTGGTCAGAGCAGGTGTTGGTTGGCTACAATCTGTGATTGTGAAGTCTGCTCGCAAATCGAAAATCGAGTAATAAGTCGGAAGCCGAGTCGAGAGGGATCCGGGTGTTGTTCAGAGTCACAAACAACCACAGTATCTTCGAGCGAGCGAACACTATCCGCAAATTGAACGCTCACTACGCGCACACTTACTACTGCAATACGATGAAATACGAAGCCAAGATTCCACCAAAAAAACTCTCATTGACGGTGATAATAATAATAATAATAATAATAATAATAATAATAATAATAATAATAATAATCCTCATGAAGATTATTATTATTATTCATTTATCATAAAGATACATTTTGAAATGTATATTATACTCAATTTGAGTGAAATAAACATAATTATAAATTGTAATATTAAATAATAATAATAATAATAATAATCTTCATGAAGATTATTATCATGTGGTATTAACACAATAATAATAATAATAGTTCGCTGGACAGCAAGCGAGTGCCACCTGTTCGGTAGTATAGGCGCGTGTTGTTGTGGCTGCTGCTGCTGTTGTTGTTGTGACGGGATGATTTCTAACTAGGTATTGTTTGTACAAACAAATGACGGCGACGACGACGACGATTTCTAACTAGGTATTGTTTGTACAAACAAATGACGGCGACGACGACGACGATTTCCTAACTAACGAGAACGAGTGAACCAGCCATGAACTGACCACTCAATCCTTCTTCGATTGGTCACGACTCCTTCTTCTTCTCCCTCCTTCTCGTCACCATTACTACCATCATTATCATTATCATCATCATCATTACCACCATCTGACAGCCGCCTCGATTGTTTAGAGAGAGAGAGATGGTTTACCTATCTACTCACGTACTTTGTTCGATTCGTTTCTCACGTTGCTCGCCGCAGCAGCAGCAGCATCAGCAGCACCGTCTGTAGCAGGGAGACAGGCAGACAGTGGGGTGATGAAAACACCGTTGTTGTTGATGTTGTTGTTGTTGTTGTTGCCGTCGTCGTCGTCGCCGCAGAAGTAGTCGTCATCTGTGTCAACTAACAGAATCCGCTTCATTTATTACCCCACGCATCCACTACCGACACCATTACCACCGCCAACAACAACAACAGCAACAACTACCAGAGTAGAGGAACAGCGTGGAGAACCACCACCAACAACAATAACAACAACAACAACCAGAACAGCAACATCAGACCCAAGACAGTCCACTAGAACAACAGCGGCAGCAACAACAACAGGTCCTCCAGAACAGTTTACAACCACCACAATAACAACAGCAGCAGCAGCAGCAGCAGCAATAACAACAACCACAGACACGAAACAGTCCACAACCACCACAACAGCAACAACGACAACAGCAGCAGCAGCAGCAGCAACAACAACAACAGGCTCAAAACAGTCCACCACCATCACAACAACAGCAACAATAATAACAACAACAGCAACAACAACAACAACAACAGCAACAACAACAGCAACAACAACAACAACAACAATACCTACACCAACAACACCCACAGGCACGAAACAGTCCACAACAGGAAGCCACCAGCTCACCGAACTATCTGACCCAGCGACCGGCGGGCGGGCGGCCGATTCACCGGTCGGTCAGCCGGCGAGTTCGCCTAGCTTGGATCATTTAGCGTCGACGGAACCAGCGGCGGCGGCAGCGGCAGCGCCACCAGCATCAGTCCCACCACCAGCATCAGCTCCAGCAGCAGCAGCAACAACCTCCCGGCGCAAAGACGGCCGGCCGGCGTACGAATTGGCGCCGGGCGTCAGTCAGGTTCGGTCTTTTCGCGCTTGCTTCGTTCGCGCTAGCGACTACGCGCATAGAAGACAGGACAACGCAACCGGCTAACCAGTCGCCGTCGTCGTCGTCGTTGTGTCCTGGTTGTGTGTCGAGTCAGTCGACTCGTTGCATTGCGTCCCGTTGTCCCGTCGTCCCGTCGTTGGTTTGCTTGATGTTGCTTGCTACCTGTGGTTGTTGTTATGGTTGTTGTTGTTGTAGTTGTTGTTGTTGATGTTCATTGTTGTTACTACCGCTGTCACTACAGCTGTTTTTGCCGTTGCTCGCGGATGCTGCTTCTACACTATTGTTGTTATTGTTGTTGTTGTTGTTGTTGCTGCTGCTGTTGGAGTTGGTGTTACAGTTGTTGTGTTCTCGTTGTCTTTACATCTTCTACATTCTATGCGCTGCTAATCGTGATGTGATCGCTACTACTTCAACATCTGTTGTTGTGGTTGTTGTTGATGTAGGGTATTTTAGTTGTTATTGTTGTTGTCGTTGTTGTTTCGTATCACCTATATATCGTTTTAGTCGCGAGAGACAGTACCAGTTTCCTGTTACTGAGTGTCGCAGCGCTTCGTAACGAGTAGGTAGTTTGTTTTTCGTCAAAATTGAATTTACTATCATTTGAACATCGCGAGCGTGCATGCAAGCGTGCCAATTATCTTGCTGCTGCTGGAGGCAAAGAAGATGCTCGAGACGCTGGTCAAGCCGGTCTATTCGGTGTGTTTTGATGGCTCAGTCGATCTGTCTGCCGGCGATTGAGCCTCGATTGGGAGGAGTGGACGGGGGAGGAATAGGGCCGCGGCGGCGAGTCTGAACGCATGCGAAGCAGCCACGCACATCGTAGGCATGTCAGATGTTTGTATGTTCGCACATCGTAGGCACACCGTAGCCAACGTACGTGAGTGCGTCGGACGTATGTATATACGTAGACACGTTATACGCGTATGCAACGCAAACACGTCGGCGCGTTTGCACGTCGGCATGTCGTTGGTGCGTTTGCACGTCGGCATGTTGTAGGCGCGTTTGCACGTCGGCACGTTGTAGGCGCGTTTGCACGTCGGCATGTTGTAGGTGCGCTTGCACGTCGGCACGTTGTAGGCGCGTTTGCACGTCGGCATGTTGTGGGTGCGCTTGCACGTCGGCACGTTGTAGGCGCGTTTGCACGTGGGCATGTTGTGGGCGCGTTTGCACGTCGGCATGTTGTAGGTGCGTTTGCACGTCGGCATGTTGTAGGTGCGTTTGCACGTCGGCATGTTGTAGGTGCGTTTGCACGTCGGCATGTTGTAGGCACATGCGTGCGTATGCACGTTGCAGGCACGCTCGTACGTACGTAGGTAGGTAGGTCATGGGCACGCGCGTGCGTGCGTAGACAAGCCATAGGCACGTCGGAAGTAGATACGCTTGCACCAACCACGCTGTAGGCACGCTTGCACGTGGACACGCCGCCATAGACATGTCCGTACGGAGGCACGTCACAAACACGTTGGAGACACGTCACAAGCACGTTGGAGACACGTCAAAGGTACTTTCGTACGTGAGAACGTCAGATGTATGTACGTACGTGCATACCCACGGCGTGTGTATGTACGTATGCGAGCTTGTACGTAGGTGTGCACACCGTATGCATCTACGTGTATACCCTGTATGTATATATGTATGCACGTGCGCACGCCGTATGCATCTACGTGTACACCCTGTATGTATATATCTATGCACGTGTGCACACCGTATGCATCTACGTGTATATCCTGTATGTATATATATATATATATGCACGTGTGCATATATATATATATATATATATATATATATATGCACGTGTGCACGTCGTATACATTTACGTGTATACCCTGTATATATATATATATATATATATATATGCACGTGTACACGCCGTATGCATCTACGTGTGCACCCTGTATGTATATATGTATTCACGTGTACATGGCGTGTGCATCTACGTGTGCACCCTGTATGTACATACATATATACATGCGTATATATGTATGCACGTGTGCACGCCGTATGCATGTACGTGTACATGCTGTATGTATCTACGTGGGCACGCCGTATGCATCTACATGTGCACCCTGTATGTATATATGTATGTACGTACGTGTGCACGCCATGTGTATGTACGTGAACACCCCATGTGTATATGTATATATATGTATGCATCTGTGCACGCCGTATGTATATATATATTTATATATATATATATATATATGCATGCATGTGTGCACGCCGTCGGCACGCACTTAGATGTACTGCTCACGCTCACGTGTTGTGGGGGGCACAATTAACACTGAAACACACACACACTGACATTGATACATACACACTTTGCACACGCGGGTCCATTCGACCGGTCGGTCGGACAGCGAAGCAGGCTGGCTAAAACGAGACGGACAGCGAAGCGGTTGGCAGAGAGACATTAGCTAACCAGTCCCCGGCCAGCCAGCAAGTCTGTCTGTCTGTCTAACTAGAAGTAAGTAGGTCGTACTAGTAACTAGTTACTAGACCGTCGTTGTAGTTTTAACAGTAACAAAACCGTCGTCGTTGTAGAGTAACTAGTGACTAAACCGTCGTTATAGTAGTAACTAGTGACTAAACCGTCGTTATAGTAGTAACTAGTGGCTAAACCGTCGTTATAGTAGTAACTAGTGACTAAACCGTCGTTATAGTAGTAACTAGTGGCTAAACCGTCGTTATAGTAGTAACTAGTAACTAAACCGCTCTGCCGTTTTTCGTCCCCTTCTTCCCCTTGTTCTTATTGTTGTTGTTGATGATGATGTTCTGACAACTAGCAGTCTAACCCAGTGCACGATCAGGCGGTATCACCCCCTTCACCGCCACCGCCAGCAGCAGCAACAGCAGTAGTTGTCGTAGTTGTCGTTGAGTATCGCGCTTGCCCGATATTCAACGACAACATTAACAGAAACAACAAAAACAACAACAACAACGACGTCGACAACGACAACAATAACAACGACGACGCAACGAGCATGTTGATAGTTAATCAAGCTCACGATGCTCTTGCTGATGATGATATCGTGGTGGTCGTGGGGGAGAGTTGTGGCTCATGGTTAGGTCGGTACTAGTTATGGTTATTTGTAATAATGACGACGACGCTGCTGCTGACACCTCGCCGCTAACTAACACAACGTTATTAACAACGGCAGTAATGACGGCGGCGGCGGCAACAGTTGTTATGGTTGTTGTTGCTCTTGGCGTTGTAGTTGATGATAGTGATGTTGTTCTTGATGCTGTTCGCGCCAACAGTTTGCCGTCCATATATCTATCATCTATTTTCCTAATAATAATGATATTATTATTATTATTATTATTATCATCATCATCATCACCATCATCATCAAAACAACCCGTTCCTTCTTCGACTTCCTCTTCGTATCACCGCTGCTCCGGCTACTGTTGTTGCTGCCTCTTCTTCTCGTATTGGCGTTTACTTACGAGTTACAGGTAGGAAGGTATTCGATGACGACCATGACATGACGGTGACGCCTACGATTTATTAACTACTACTACCACTACTATTACTACTATAACTATTACTGCTAGTACTACAACTGCTGGCTAGTACAACGATTAACACTGCTAGCTCTATTAACCGTGGCTGCGCCTGCGACGCCTGAGGATGTCTGACGACGACAACGTCTTCCTATTAGAAGCACAACGAGCGTTCCCTGACAGCGCAGTGGCATCCAACTGATGCTGGTGGTGGTGGTATCAGCTGAAGTGACCCCACCATAAGTGAGTAGTGAGTGACCGTGTCAAGCTGCAGCTGCAGCAGCAGCATGAGTACAAGCAACAACAGATGTACTAGTGGCCCATCGTGACGGCCATAGCCGTGAAAATATCAACATTAACATTAATAGCAATAACAACAACAACAACAACAATTGCAGCAGCAGCAACAACAACAGCAACAACAAGAGCAGCAGCCGCAACAATCTATCATCATGACCACCCTTCCCTCTCCACTCTCCCCTCACCACTTTGTCAACGTTCAACAAGGGCCGTGCTGGGGCCGTGCCATTCACGTGGCGCCATCTCGTGGCATGCCCTATAAGCCGCCAAACAGTTAAACACTGGACAACGAAGGGACGTTTGAAGGGACGGCGGCTATGATTAGAGGCGAGAGAGAGAGAGAGAGAGGGGAAGGAATCAATTATGGAGAGGATATGTGAAAGCTCAGTGAAACCCACGTGAATCGCGAACGATGTTGACGGCTGTCTTTCCCACCTATACGAGCGAACGAGCTCTATCGGCAATCCTTCTGCTGATAAGACCGTCCTTATCGACCAGCTTTGGCACTGCAGGTAGTAATCATATAATAATAGTAGGTGGTGGTGGCGGTGGTGGCGTGGTCTAGGGGTGAGCTAGTGCACGAGTCATGGTTGTCATCTACCGAGGTGTCAATCCGGTTCGATCCCCGTTGTTGGTCGAATTCTGTTAAATTGATGCTAATTTAGAGTATATAGATGATAAACGATACCGCTGAGAGCCAGCGACTACGCTGCTGCCACAAGGTCTGTCAGAGAAACCCTAGATACCTTACCATGTCAATCGTATCATGGCGATATTTCCCCACTGCACCAGCAGCGATATACAAAATGTTAGC
Organism: Dermanyssus gallinae; assembly: GCA_003439945.1. Lineage (NCBI taxonomy): Eukaryota > Metazoa > Arthropoda > Arachnida > Mesostigmata > Dermanyssidae > Dermanyssus > Dermanyssus gallinae. Next base: position 1,093,817 of record QVRM01001595.1, read on the forward strand.
CCAAGTACAAAATGTCCCACCTCCTCATCGCGGATTTGTGCAATCGCTGTAAACGCCCGTTTTCCACAAGCTTTCAAAAAAATGTCCATCAACTAATGCCTAATTAATACGAGGTTCTGAATGCCGTTGTACCCTTCTCGCTCTCTGAATATGAGCTAGCAGTTCCGGAACTCCGGCAATCCGGAGTGAGCCTTTTCCTAAAAACCGCGGGAGGGTCTACCAGGTTGCCCAGGCACATCATAGCGCCTAAACATGGCCCAACGAACTCCATGTGGGTATTTTTCTCGGAATCTAATTTGACTGTTATTGCTCACTTAATTCGCTTTTCCTCAAAAGTCATAATTATAAGGTGAAAGCGCGTGGGCCACAAGTTATGTTGCTTTAATTTATGTGAAAAAAACAAGGGAAGCGGGTTTGTTTTTTTATACATTATTCAATAGAGGGGAAGTGCTTTTGCGCATACCGGAAACGGGTAGTGTGGTACATGATACCGATGTTATTGACATAATATCACTAAGAAGCTGTCATCTAAGATTCTCAGGAGAAAGCAAGAAGTTGGAACCGTTTATAATGTTTTTTTTTTTAGAGAACTAACAGGGAAATGCGGAACGCACACACTCACTGCAGGAATAATTGTTTTAGTGTAATTCTTAATACGACTTCAACTTTTACGCCTCCTTCTTTAGGTTTGCGTGCTCAGAGCGCATATCTCGGTATGCACCAGCTATTTTCGTTTAATAATAAGCACGGCATAATCGTTCATGATATTCTAACTATGGGTGGTGTGAGTGTAAGAGTGCGTGATCTATTTGCGTGCATGCTACAGAAAGTTCCCAGTCAAAAAGTCTAAGATTTAACGCTGTGCATCCTCTTAAGATGATGGCGTGGAGTCGGCTCGACGGACTCCTGTCTCGTAGGTTACATGGAATCTTGGGGTTAATATGTAGTACTTAAACTTCAGCGTATGCAGGTGTAGCTTTGTTGGCTCATGCAATCTTGAGGAACCTAAGCCTCTCCGTTTTATCCGAGTCCCGCCGACACGTAACCCGTGTAGTCGAACATTGCCGCAGAGGGACTGCGTATAGCATGATGCTATCGGCAGCCGTTGCCAGAGGACACATAGGTGCGCGGTTTCGAACCCAACCGTTGCACATTTGTATTTATGGGGTCCGTCTATGAAGCAATGCGAAAAGCAGTCCCATGGACGTTAAATCATGGCTGAGAGTCCGCCCCGAAAGGATAGAAGGCAATTGCGGTCCTCGAAGGCTTCCCGTGTGCGCGGCAGCAGTTTTGAGAGAATTCTGTGATAGAAGTACCCCCAAGTATTTTGCTTTGCCTTATTATTTTATATGTTGTGCTATACTGAATTATTATTATTATTATGAGGTTAACCTAACCTTTGCGTTCCCGGGCGGCATTCACAATTCATCGACACAACCCGAGTCACTCGGCTTAACGGAGGACGATCGTAAACCCCGGCAACCCCAGTGAGTAAGTCAGGTTTCGTGTTCACAGATCATAGGCAGCTTTCATCTTGTCGTGATTGGTGTTAGCGATGCTACAATGTTTCGTGAGGCGGCTGAGTCGTTGAACAAGTTCGTGGTTACAACCCCCCGTAGAATAGCATGCGTGTTAGAACCGCTTGCTCTCTCTCTCTTCCGCTTCTATGACACTTCGCCATGTGGGATTCTGTGGGTCTGTATTTCTTATCGAATTTTCTGGTAGAAAACATATATATGCATATATCTGCCGCAGCCCGAGCTAATAGAGAACTCTCACGATATTTACTGTTTTTATGCATGCGTTTTTTTCCTACGCAGTCTGTTGTGGTTCAGTCCGCTGTGAGGTACATTTAAGCCACTCTTACAAATGTGAATGGCCGTGTTGCTCTTCCTTCTCATCTTCAATGTTAGTTCATAATCTAAGACAATTGTAAGGTAGGCACGATATTCCCTTCAAAGTACAACGCTTGTACTCTTGACCCACGTTGTGCTCTGGGGAATACTACTGCGCCCTTACCTGACTACTTAGTGTAGTATATATATATATAAATATAAAGTGTAGTATATATATATATATATATATATGTAATCAGCCATTTAGTTCATATTGCCACGCGTACGTAGTCTTTGTCCTTGGCGTCCGATTTTGCCACGTCTCTTAGTTAATAGTGTCTTAATAGTGCAGCCCTACACGGCTTGCATTTAGCAAACTTCAAGACAGATGTGGTCGATACCGTAGTCCCTTAGGCCCAGCTAGCGATTTAATCTGCCACTTGTAACTAGAAGGCGTGTGCTGTTTACTTCGACACTTCCTGTTCGCGACATGATCTCGCCTGCCTCGGCTGACAACAACTCTCGACACCTTCGACCTTGTCGCACATGGCCCGGAAGCGACGACTATCTGTAGCGCCCCTCCCTGCTATTTAACCCACTAGTGCGGTCATGAGTGATCTTTCGAGGCTAGAGTTGAGCACCTGCTTAGCGCGCTCACGTTTTTTGTAGAGCCTATCAGTAAGACTAGGTCAGTTGTCCGCCATCCTAGCTCGAGATGGTGGCCTGCTATTCAGCCCAAGAGCATCACTACCACTTACATAGCTACCGCAAATCCTTCTTCGTCACCGAGCCGAAGATGACTATGGCCAGACAGTCTGAGTGGCCTGTCGTCAGGTCTCGATCTGTTGTCAGGTCCTTTATTTCTCGTGCTCTGCTGAGGATTTTGGCACCCGGCACACATTTGTCCTTGCTGTTCCAGCTCTCATGTTATGGTCCACCACCGTTCAAGTTCTAGTTCTCTATGATGTGTGATACAAGTGTAAAAGGACACGTCCTTTTTAGCGCATCTTTACTGAATTAAGCGCAAATGTATGTTAAATAGATGGCAATGCATCTATTAGTGTATTTCTATTGGATTTTTTGCTTTTTCCGGCGGCGGCCATTGTAGATAATATACTTTGAAAGCACCCCACTTGCTGGTCCAGCTTCTGTATTAGCCTTGAGGCGGCAATAAGTCTTCAATGCTCTCCTATTAGGCTTAGCAATCATAAGATACAGTCCAAAAATGCCTCTTGACTATTGTTGGCTTCGGTGACAAGCTACCCGGTGCCTCATTTCCTATAGTTCAGGCTGCTTGAAATCTCTCCTTCTCTAAGCACAGTCTGTCCCGCACTTGTCGGAAGGCATCAGTAACTGCGGAATTTAAGTGACTTTTCAGTCTGCTCAGCCAGAACTTAATCCGCGTCGGGAGCATTCTCGCCTTTCATGCAGATGACACCGCTCGTCCTTTTGGCCATTACCTGAGCTTGAAAGTGCGTAAGCCAATAAATGTTATCTTGGAGAAATCTTCCTTGCCCCTGGAAAGCTCTTCCACATACACATGTTTCTCCTCCACATCTACAGCAATTCATGACAGTTCAGGTGTACAGAATGCGCCGTGTGGTCGTCCATAATTTGGACTCTCTTTTGCCGACCACAGGCTAGCTTCTATTTATATAGTTTAGTCCAGTGCTCTTCACCTTGGTCGTCTATATCGCCCTAATAGGAACGCACGCCCTCCTCGGTACATCACACCACTTCGATTTGATCTTCGCTTTCATACCTAGTTTAGTAGTAGAGTTACAATGCATAGTGTAGTGTAGCATTCCTGCAAGCACCCCGCCCTTCCCAATAAGCTGTTTGACACTTTGAATAATACAAATAATAGGAAGTAAGGAAAATACTATCGGTGAACACTACCGGTCGATCAATCGAATACTTTATTTAATGAGCTCTTCTACTTCGCTTCAGGCTTTTGGTCCGTTTCTGTAATCAGAACACGTCACGATCGCACCTGAATTGTTGTTTCTGTTTGTTGCACCTGACGGAAGCAACAAACTGCAACAACAGCAGCAATTCGAGCATTGTTTGGCGGGACTTCTGGACCTCACTGTGTCACCAGGCTACACACACTCTAATGAAAAAATCCTAAATACCCAACTATGGTGGACGATTGCTCGACGCACCACCATCTCAAACATGCCGAGCTTGGTTGCTTGCACGTTGTTGCCTCTTGTTGAGTTTCTAGCACAGTTCGCTGTAAGCGCGCCGAACGCCGAGTAGTAACAACAACAACAACACCGACAACAACAACAACAACAACAACAACAACAACAACAACAACAGCAGCAACAGCAGCAACAACAACAACAACAACAACAACAACAACAACAACAACAACAACAACAACAACAGCAGCAGCAACAACAACAACAACAACAACAACAACAACAACAACAACAACAGCAGCAGCAGCAGCAACAACAACAACAACTACAACAACAACAGCCAGCACCACCATCAGAAAGAATTCGGTTTGTTCCTCTTCGTTTCAGGGTCTTCACGGTTAACTATGCGCGCCGATAGATAAAACGACCTCGGGCGCGTGCGTGCGTATTCCCTGTGTGCCCCGTATAACGAGAGAGAGAAAGAGAGAGAGAAAGAGAGAGAGCGCGGTAGAGATACTTATAGATAAAGAGAAAGAGGGGGTAGAGATAAATACAAATTGAGAGAGGCAGATATATATATATATATATATATAGATAGATAGATCGATAGATCGATAGATAGGGGGATATGGAGCGAGAGAAAAAGCTCTTAACCGCAGATAGCCAAGTATAGCTAGCTGCTTCTAGCCGCATAGACAGGCGTCGCACAGCAGCGGTGCGGAGTCGTGATATCGCCATCCATCCCGGCGGTGTCGTCGTCGTCGTCGTCGTCATCATCATCGTCGTCGTGACTAGCGCCGCCGCCGCTGCTGCTGCCGTGACAGTCACGGGTGTCACGGGTGCACCCATCAACCAGCACGTCTTGCATTTGGCATTCATATACGCAGCTCCCACACACTCTCGTACGCACAGGCACACGCACCGACGGGAAAAACGATGCCTTTCCGTTCCTAGAGAACATATAAACATACAGCCACAAGTTACAATATATTGTGTGAATAGATGAAAATGGCATATATGTATGTATATAGATTATACATTGTTATCTCATCGGGGAAACGGGGCTCCGAACAACAAGCTATGTGCTTAATGGAGCTTGAAATTGATGTGTGCAATTCAAATCTTACAAGAAATCTTACAATAAACAAACAGTTGAAACATTATGCACACACAGACATACACAGAGATAGAGAGAGGGGGGAGATAGATAGAGAGAGAGAGAGGGGGGAGATAGAGAGAGATGGAGAGAGATGGAGAGAGAGAGAGAGAGGGGGGGGGGAGGACATACCGCCCCTGGCGCGCTGTCTCATGGCGAAACTTGGCACAACATACGACACAGACACGTGAACGCGTATACTCAATCGAAATCACCCAAATCACACAACGTCAGACAGCCGGCCACCAGCCCGTACACAAACATTTTACTTAGAGCTGCTCAATAGAAAGTTAGTGACGGCGTGGTCTAGGGCACTACTGCGCTAGTCATGGTTACTATCTACAGGGGTATCGCCGGTTCGATCCCTATTGTTGATCGACATTTTCTTTGAGCGACGCTCATTGAGAATAGATGATAAACTACAACGCTGAGAGTCAGCGGCCATGTTGCCACGAGGGCTGTTGGTTGAAATCCTATTTATCTCAACATGTCCGGCCCTTGATGCATTGAAGATATACATCACGGTAGTCCAGTTCCAAGCCCGTAGTCTAAAGCCGGAGGTCTAGAGTTAAAAACAATCTCCTTAAAAATGTGTATAATGAATGAATGAAACACATAGCTTTATTCATGAGTACTTGCAAATACACTCGAAAGTATACAGCCTCTGTACTGCGAAGGTAGCCCATGGGCTTGAACGAAGGTCTTGTGCTCGTTGCGTCGAAAGGAAAAGAAAAATAAATTAATCAAAGGAGTAGTAATATTAATAATACTATAGAACACGTGTGTAGTAATTTAATTGAATAAACAACAAACATTTTAAATAATAATTTAATGACTAGAGGAAGGTCCATAAAGATTAAATGAAATCGTTAACAAGAGGGGACACCGATAAAATAAATAAATAAAAATAAATTAAAACAATATATTTCTAGATACTTATACGACGCAATCACTACTTGTCTGCTTGTCGACTTGAGAGCTTCGTCCTCGTTCCTCGCGTCCGCCCGTCCCAGATGCCAAGCTCGTAGAAAAAAAACATACATAGAGTTTGCTTGTTGTTTGACGATGAACGGATTGATTAAGTGCCAAACTCCGCCTACCGGATACCGCTGTGTGTGTGGCTCCGCTATCTATGCAAACGCAGGCCTAGTGATATATATATATATATATATAGAGAGAGAGAGAGAGAGAGAGAGGAATTAAAGCGAGCGAGACCACGTTTCATATCTTAACGCACGTGAGTTGCTAAAATTCTTCTAGTGCTACAACTGCTTATTACTACTGCTACTACTACTACGGTCACTAATGACAGCAATTAATTATGACTATAATTAATACGACGTGAGCGTCCTGTGCATCCATTACAGCCAACTGCCTTTTTTTAACTTTCAGTCCGTCCTGCCCACGACGAAGGCAGTTGCAGACCGGTGTACAAACATTGAACCTAAAAGGCACATTTTGAATAATCAAATTAAGAGATTCTGTACACACACCCACACCTATCCTAAACATGACAGTATGATTTCAAAAAGCGACCTCATCATTGCCTCATAAAAAAGTCCCAAACAATCCCGCAGCAAATTAGCTGGCCTGTTTTGAGAAGCATCGAGAATAGATCAGATCAATTGAAAACATTTTTCAAGGAGTTTGCTTTTAATTCTTGACAATCTTCCATCCCCTTGGAGGGTTTGGGGTCGCCGTGCGACATATCTTCCGCATGCACGGCGCGCCGAACATGCTGGGATATCTAGGGCTGTTTTCCTAACAGTTCTTTTCCAAGCTTAGCGGTATATGGTTTAACGTCTAGTCTCATATGAGCTCAAAGAAAATTCGATCAAAACGGAGATCGAATTTTCGTTGGTTGTCATTTACCCGGCGACACCTGGTAAATGACAACCATGAGTAGCGCACTAGCCCTGTATTTAGACTGGCTCTATGATGCTTTCTTCTATCATCAGTGCTTACATTCAGCGTATTGTTGCTGTTAATAGTTTTTTTTTGCATAGTCATTTATTTTTTCGCCATTAGCAACGCAATTATGTGGATTTATACAACTTTCGACGGAATCTCCGTAAGTCCTACGGCTAACGGAAGAGACCCTTTCACAGCCGCAGCGTCGCTGTGCTAAACTTCGATAAGCGCCGGCCCAGTTCTGTAATACATTTCATATACTCTGGTTCGATCGGGCCAAAACTCTCTACGGCGAACGGTTGAAAGGTATGTTGCGGCACTAAGTCTTGGTATTTCGTCCATTTTCGGTTCTCGGCGAGTCGGGTGCCCGCACGGGTCACCTCACGGCTCGTGTTTTGAACGTAGCTTCTGGCCAGTAGTGTACATGACACCGTAACTTTTCCAGCGAAGAGACGACCACATACATGGCCACGGGGTGAGAGTTTTTCCGTCTGGTCTCAGCTGGCTAGTCCAACTGAGACCGGCAGATTCTTTCACTGCCGGAATGCGGGCATGGGTGGGGTGCGCATTTAGTACCTCCCCCCCCCCCCACACCGCAAGCCTGAAACAATAGGAAGTATACTGTTGCCCAGCATCGTTCCCAGCTGCGGCGGGGGGAGGGCTTGAAGCCACTTGCCACTTATTTGTTGAGAGCAGCACCAATCCATAGATTCTTGCGTTATGCACCAATCCATAGATCCTTGCATTATGTGATCCGGCACGGAATCGTACTGGTCGCGAAGTTAGTGAGAGCTGCCTGCGTTAACTAGGCGATCTAACTATCGGTCGAGGGGGCCTCGACGGCGATGACAAGCTACTCTACTAAAAAAATACGGACAAAGAGCTCAGGTAGCAGAATAAGGCAATATAGACCGATCTGCGTACCCCTAAGCCACCAGCACCGACAAAAAGCGCAGTTTGGCTCCAATACAGGTATTTTAAATTAACGTTTAGGAGGGATTGTTGGGCCTCTCGGAGTACCTCATCGAAACGCTGTAGTAGGTCGCGCCTTCTGAAAGATGCCGAAGGTCGGAGTTAATACATTATGCGGGGCGCGGAAACACTGTATCTCAGTAGGTTCAATGCTGAGTGCGCGTCTAGACCTTTAGGTCGGCAGCGGCAAACTTCTTGCTTAGCGCAACCTCTATCGCCACTTCTGTGAGTGGCACACCACCAGTGGTTTCAAATTGTCTTTGGTTACCTCTCTAATATTCGGAAGCTGCGCCCTCACCAACTGACTCCGTGCGCGTATTTTGAGAAAGCCAAAATACCTCACTCACGTCGTCTGCCAGGCAAAAACCTGATTCAGCCTCGAATGTTCTGCCTGTTTTGATGTCCTCATTAATCGTCGCCGGCGAAGGTAGCGTCGTCGAGATACCACGGCCGCAGTTTCGACGCTACTATCTGATCCGGAGACTAGAGATGCCGATGCAGAAAAGCTGCACCGCAAGGATACCCCTGCCTGCACGCCAAAACATGATTGTATGGTTTTTACCGCCAGAGGAGATTGCTAGGGGAACCCGGTGCATCCGATAAGCGGCTGGAAAAGTCCCGGCACTTATTGTTAATTAACACAACCATTTTGTACGAGTATTCTTTGTATGATTATATTAGTAATCCCTGATAGAGCTAATCATAGAGAATACGATGGTCTGACGTAAGGCCTAAAATAAACTTTTCGGGCTGATCCTCAGCCAACATTTAACGAGACTGCTTTTCATATTGCTTCATAGACGGATGACCCCCATAAATACAAAGGTGCAACGGTGGGGCTCGAACCCGCGCATCTATCTAGTGTCTCCGCTGGTCGCGAGGCGCAGGCGAATACATCACGCCGCCACCGGGCTCGACTGGCGTAAGGCCTGCTGCTAATAAGGCAGGTAGACCGATGAAAGTGATGCCATAGAGTGACTGTCACGACTAGCCAATAGCTAGCATGAACAGGTAGGTTTAATCAGGCCTGAAACGTATGCCAACAAATGTCGAATAAACCCTGTACCGGTAGGTATTCGAACGCCTTTGCTTGCGACAACGCTGCTGAGGCTGAGTCAGATACGGGTGCGAGCTGACAAACTTCAGCCGTTTTTTTTTCGCCGCGACTGTACTTCGGAGCGTGCGCGCGCCGACTGGATTCGGTAGAGGGCGCTCCTAGCTAACGAACGAACGGCTGTTCGGTTGTCTCCTAGCAACGGGAGAATCAGGACAGCCATTTTCGCGCGACGTGTTTCTGTTAGTGGTGCAAGCCAAAAATACAGCGTTCGTTAGACCAGAGGTACGCGATTAAATTCTGTGTGAAACTCGGTAAATCTGCAACAGAGACGTTTGAAATGATCAAGCAGGCTTACCGAGATGTTGCTTTAGCAAGAAGTGGTGTGTTTCGGTGGCACCAAGCCTTTTTGGAGGGCCGGAAAGAGGTTGCCGATGAAGACCGTGCTGGAAGACCTTCGACTTCGACAAACACCGACAATGTGACTCGTGTGCGCAAAGCTTTGAACTCAGACCGTCGACTAAGTGTTCGTTTAATTGTCCAGATGTTAAATTTACCAAAAGAGACTAAAGAGACTCAAACGAAGGGCCAATCGGGTCCGACAAGACATCGCAGCCGACTGGAAGTTGCATCACGACAACGCCCCGGGTCATACCGCCTTTCTTGTGAACAGCTACCTGACCAAGGCCGGCATCCCAATGCTTCCGCAGCCGTCCTACAGTCCAGATGTGCCCCCCCCCCCCCGGACTTTTTTTGTTTCCTCGCCTGAAAAGGACGATGAAAGGCAAGCATTTTGAGACGATAGAGGGGATCCAGGCAGCTTGCACCGCGGCTCTCAAGGCTATTCCGGAGAATGCCTACCGTGACGCCTTCGATGCTTGGAAATCGCGCTGGCAGCGCTGCATCGACGCAGAAGGAGCCTATTTTGAAAGTTTTTAAAGAATTGTAACAATTGGTTCAATAATTTTTTTAAATCGATTTTTACCTATTACTTTTAGGACAAACCCTGTATACAAGAACTGCAGCACAATAAATTCCACTGGGTGGCAAAGATCGACACATGCAGGTAAATCATCTATGTTCGATGATCTTGAGCAGAAACTGATCGCTTGCACTTTTAACCCAATGCCTGCCACATTGTATGCAAAACACGAGCATTTTGTCAAATGACCCCAAAAACCCAAAACAAATAAAAACAAGAACAACGTTTTGACCAACACTTCGACTCGTATCTGCATGCATGTAGATGGCGAAGCACTCGTGGAACTAAGCAGAGTATACTACTTAGAGCCAATGTCGCATCGTTTTTATGTGATTTTACAACACACGACTTACTAGAAATAAATGCAGCTAGCTACCAAACTTCGCTAGACGAGTTCTTGTGTAGCTTAGTTTTGCACGATCTTAAGCTTAAACCGTTTTACCGCGACGCGCAGTAATGGCGTTCAAATGTAGCGAACGTCTGAGTAAATGGAAACGAAGGATGCGCGTCAGACCACGAGGCCATCGGCGTACATGACAACTGACGGCCCTAAAGTCGTCTCGTACGCATCTCACTAAGCTGAGGACACGCGCAGGAAATAAGAGACAGCTGTGGAGTCTTTTCTTGGGGTGCTCCCATTCTCTCTTGGGCGTACTTCAATAAAAAAGTACACTCGTGAAACATTCGCAAAAGGGAAGCACTTATTTCGGCTAGCCGACAAAGATCTCCACGGGCATGCAGGAAGGGTCAACATAGTCGCAGTAAGAGGTCTGGGCGCAATCGATAAGGCTATAGGTAGATATGATCTCCAAACGTGTCCTGCATAAATTAGTCTCATAATACCCAGTTCTTCCGGTGTAGGAACCTTCTGATCAGTGGTTGAAAGCATCCTCAATTTTATTAGTCATGAGGAAACCATAGAATCCGTAAAAGCCAGCCAGATGCCTTTGTAAGGATTCCGATCAGGGTCGCCATAAATTCGGACTTCGAAATGTAGTAAAAGCTGGTCTTTCATTGTTCTCACGCCGCTGGGTACTCGGTATTTAGATAGAATGCACAGTTAGATTAGTTCCGGTTCATTTCATGCAACTCCCCACAGCTCTCCGCTGCTCTCGTCTGCTTTCATCTAATAACTTTGAAGCATCTGCTTCTTTATGGGGCTTAAACCCGAATCTGAGTGTGCTTAAATGCTGCTTGTGTCGCAAGACAGCGTGGCCTGCGCGAGCCTCCTGTAGGACCTCACTCTTACAGAGAAAACACATATAATTCGCTTTTGAGTTTCTACTGGCTGCTGCTGCAAAAAAGTCCCACACTACAGAAGCAAAACAGTTTTTATAGGGTGCATAGGAATAGGTAAGCCAGGATGAGCCGCACAGCAGCCCGGAAACGAAATAACCAGTTTACCGGACCAAGTCGCGACCGAAAGTGCAGAAAGGAACAACTAAAAAGATGACGTCAAACGTGAATGAGAAGACGCGCTTAGAGCAGCGACATTGTTCTCAGGCGACTAGGGAAAGATTGAGCAAATACAAAATCAAGAATACACTCCAACAGCTTTTTATGCATCAATTCATACTACAATCTTGTGTGAGTGAACGTGTTAAATTTCAGCCTAGAACAAATCTGGTCTGCACCATTCGGCAAGTGTTTCCCAAAAATTGAGATCGCGTTGCCCCGCTAGACGTCAATGGAAAGCCGCTGGCGTAAAGATTGTGCGGCTCTCTTGTCCCCAGTAGTTGTCTTCAAACGTTCGCCCAATTTAGTAAATAGTCTCTCAATCAGGGGACCCGGTGGTCCCAAAGTCTCGAAGGAAACACAAAATCATCTGCACACAAATACAGTCTACCCCAGTAGACTGAAGAGAACCCCTGGCCCAAATGTGCGCCGAACATATGTCTGTATGTGTCCGCAGCGCCCATCTACCCTTTTGCTAGCGACAGGCGCGCTACTTAGCACGCTATTGGCACATTGTGTAGCGCGTCGAGGGCACTGAATGACTGTGTCTAGTTTCACCGCACCGTGACCGCGGTGCGGCATAATATATATAATATACATATATTATATATATATATATATATATATATACATATATATACATATATATACATATATAATATATATATATATATATTATCCCATATATATAATATATGTATATGTATCTCTATTATTATATATATATAAAATCTATATCTATCTCTCTATATCTATATCCTATATAACATCTTCCATAATCTCTCTATCTCTCTATCTCTATCTCTTATCTCCTCTCTCTCTATCTATCTCACTACTCTCTCTTATATCCCTCTCTGTACTATCTCTCTCATTTTTTATCTCTGTCTCTTCTGTCTCTCTCTCTCTATCTCCCCCTATCTCTCTCTCTTATCTATCTATCTCTATCTATCTATCCTCTATCTACTCTCTCTCATACTAATATATATTTTTTTTTTTTTTTTTTTTGTGGAGGAGGGTGACATGATTTACGCACGCTAGCGTACGAGGTATTCCCCCCTCTCGAGCAGTGTGGGACTCGACCCTAGCGGTTGGATGTTGGTCCGCCAAGACCCCTACCCACTAAACACTACTCCCCCCTTAAGCTTCACTCTCTAATGGCCCAGATATCCATAGAACAGTACTATGGGCCATTAGGAGAAGTGGCGAGCGCCTACCGGATCATTTGGCCGAGGTCACTCACGGGTTCCCCCACCGGTCCGACGTGCTTGTCCCAACACCTGCGAACCCGTCTGAATACAAGCCACGTCATCTGTTGATGTCGTAAGCGCTATCCGTTCTCTTCTGTACTTGCCGAGCTCGGTTTTCTTTTTCATCACTGCAGTTGCCATTTCCTCGCCCAGCTTCCATGCTGATGCTGTGCTGCATATGTACTCAACAAACATTTTCATGTTACTTCTCGGCGGGTCCGGTGTTCTGGCTCCTCGTTTTTCTTCTTCTCTGGACCATTTCAATCTTAGCAGCGCTATGGCAGTGGTCCTTGCCTGCTCTAGTCCATTGCATTTCAGTAGAGTGTGCTCTGGATCATCGTTGACGCCGTCCGCACAGTGCACGCAGGTTACCGAGGGAGCTTTGCCTATACGAAAGAGATAACTTTGAAAGTCACCATGGCCAGTGAGGCACTGCGTAAGAAAAAAGTTTAGTTCCCCTGCGGGGCGGTTTATCCACTTTTTGATGTCCGGGATGAGCAAGTGAAGTGAATGGCCCGGTGATCCTATGGGTATGGCGTCCCATTCTTCTTGCCACGCTCTTATCGTTTTTTCCCTCTCAACTTCTTTGCTAGACTCACCCCCTGCTTCCCAAATCCTTTTTCTTTCGTTTACTATTAAGTCCCAAGGTGGGGAACCAGCCAGTACCAGGGCTGCGTTTGTGCTAACCGTACGGTAGGCCTGCAGGATTCTAAGCGCCCCTATTCTCTGCGTATTTCTTAGCGCCTTTCTTGCCGTCGTCGTTTTTAGGGTGTTCTGCAGCCAGACTGGCGCCGCGAAAAGTGCAATTGATTCGGTAACCGACATTAATAGTCGTCGCCGACACTCCCGCGGCCCGTATGCATTTGGTAGGATCTTGCCTATAGCGTTAGCCGCTTTAGCCGCCTTGGCCGTGCATTTCCTGATATGACTTGCGCCCCTGAGGCCCTTGTCTAGTAGGACACCAAGGTATCTAGCTTCTGTTACTTGCTTGATCTCCTGGCCCGCCACCATCAGTTTTATGCTGCCCACTTTTTTTCTTCCGGTCAAGAGAATGGCTTCACTCTTTTCCGGGGCCAGCTGTAGCCCAGCTTTATCCATCCATCTCTTTGTCGACCGGAGAGCCATGTTTGTCTTTAACTCTAGCTCTTCCTCTGTTTTTGCTTGAATAATAACGGCCAAGTCATCCGCGTACGCAATCATCTCTACTCCCTGTGGGAGATCTTTCTGTCTCAAGACGTCGTCATATGTTATGTTCCAGAGCAGGGGCCCCAGGATTGATCCTTGCGGAACTCCTGCTGTCATGTCTATCTCCACCGTGCCGTTAAAAACTCTTCTGTCTTCCAAGTATCCCGAGACGGCTCTCACAAGAAACGGAGGAACCGCTTTTCTCACCAGGGTTTCTAAAATCTCTTTCCACGGCAGACTGTTGAAAGCGTTTTTGACATCCAGAAGGACAGCCATAAGAAGTTTTCGTTTGTATATAGGCAAACTGTGCAGCAAGTCAGCTTTGGTTGTTATTCGCTGAATTGCTGTGAGAACTGATCTGTTCTTGCGAAATCCGTATTGGTTGGCCGATAGAAGATCATTTTGTTCCGCAAACGCCCTAAGTCTGTGTTCTAAAATTGCTTCATATCCTTTTGCCAGGGTGTTCAAGAGACATATGGGTCTGTACCCTCCGCTACTTTTGGGAATCAAAACCACCTCCGCCCTCTTCCAGTCTTTAGGCATTTTGCCACTTGCCATCGCCTTAGTAAGTACTGTCGCTACCAAATCCGGGTGTTCGTTAAAAAGCATTTTCACCGCCAAAGGCGGAATGCCGTCGGGCCCTGGGGATTTCCCTGGCTTTAGCCTCTCAGCTGCCATTTTTACCTCTGCACGCGTGATAGGCGGGAACTCTTCTGGGGTTGTCCTTTTTCTTACGAAAGTCTCTCTGTTAAAATGTGCGTCTTGTGGAAAGAGTTTGTTTAAAATCTGTACGACCTCTGTGTCTGGCATTAAAACTTTTGGGGCCTGCGCGCCTATTCCCCTGATCATTTTGTAGGGTTTTCCCCATGGTTCGTCATTTATGTCATTTATCTTTTGACGCCACCATAGCTTTTTGCTTTCTGCTATTTCGTTTTTTAAAAGCACCCTACATCTTCTATAATTGTCTAAGGCAAGGATCTCGGCCTCCCGGGTCCTATGGCGTGTTTTGAGCTTCCTTTTGGCTTTGTTACAGTCTGCCCGTTTCTGCGCTATGACTTTGTTCCACCAATATTTCGGTTGGCAGGTAGCCCTTTTTGGGTGAGGTGGCTTAGTTGCCCTGGTGCAGGCCCTGATGAGAGTGTCGTGCAGTTCTTCTGGGGTGTGCGGGGGAGCTTTGAGGATTGCCTTCTTGAGTTCTCTCTTGAAGACCCTTTCGTCCTTGATCCTGAAGTGCGTTTTGGTTCTTATAGGCATCGTTTTTTGCTGCAGTTCCACCGTGAACTCAATACAATAGTGATCACTGAGGTTTTCTTCCTCAGTGAGCACAATCCATTCTTTAATTTTGTTAACCATTGTATCGTTGCATAGTGTTAGATCGACCGTTGACTGATGTCCGGCTCTGTGGAAGGTCGGGTCTTTGCCGTCGTTTTGTATATACAGTTCCAGGCTGGCTGCCCATTCAATCAAAATTCTCCCTCTCTTGTTCGCTCGCCGCGACCCCCATATTTCCGATGCCGCATTGAAATCTCCTGTCACTACTACGCCTTTTCCGTTTGTGGCTTCTTTTATTGATGCACCGATTTCAGTCAGTAGGTCTTCAAGTTCGCCCAGGCTGCCGTTGGGGCTGCTGTAACAGGAGTATAGCCTCCATCCTTCTAGCAGTTCCACCCATACAAAGCCTTGCCCGCTTCCATGACTTATTATTTGCATGGAGCCGGTGTTTATGATTACTGCACTTTTAGTTTGATCTGAAAACCACTCTGTTTTGTTTGTTGCCATTGCTTGATTTGGTTCGCTCACCGCTACTAGCTTGGCTCCTCTTCTTGAGACTATCTCTTCGACCATGTAATGCGCGTATTTACTCCTGTTGCAGTTTACTTGTATTACTTTGGTCCTGTTCATTGTTGTTCTGAAGAGTTTAGAACTTCGTTTTCCAAATGTTGAAAACGGGCCGCCCCTCTAGAGCCTGTTTGTAGCCAGCCATCTGATGTATGCTTGTCTCTTTGAGCTTCCTTCTTCTGTTCCCTGGCCGCTTTTTTCTCTTCCTTTTCTTTTTGCTCCGCCCTTGATTCCCGGGCCTTGGCTTCCCTTTTTTCTGCCTCCAATCTTGCGGCTTGTTTCCTTTCTCTAAGTATTTTGGCGTACTGCGGGCAAGCCATAGTGCGCGGTTTGTGATCATTCTCCTTGCACACGTAGCACGAGAAGTCAGTTTCCTTACATTCCCTTGCTATGTGCCCCTCCTTCCCGCATCTGTAACACCTCCTAGCAGCTGCCTCTTCACTTTGGCAGTCTCTTGCTACATGCCCTATCAAGTTGCACTTATAGCATGTTGGGATTTGAAACCACTCTTCAGCCCTGCATAGGCGCCCTGAGATGGTGATACTTTTTTTGGCAACGAGTCTTTTAGCATCTCGACTAGGCAAAGTTACTAAACATTGCCATGTTCCTCTCTTGTCGCTCCTTGGTGTCTCTACTCGTACCTTCGTTGTTTCATGCAGGTCCAATGAGTTGCGCAATCCCTTCGCTATCTCGTCTAGTGGGATGAAAGGGTTAACGTCCCTCAGCACCACAGTTTGAGTGGGACCCGTCGCTTCCCTAATGTCTATTTCCATTCCTGTTCCCTGTCTCAGAGCATTGGCAAAAGACATGCCGCCTCCGACTCCTTTTTCCGTGATTTTAAGAATTAAGTCGCCATCTTTATTTTTCTTTACTGGTCCGATCTTTACTCCGGCGTCCTTTTGATTAATGTGAGGAGCAATGTCTCTAATCATGTCTTCCATGGACATGCCTTCTTTTGCTTTTATCCTAATGGAACTCTGGCACTCAGTCGTCCGTTCTTTGCTTTTTATTGGCGCCGCCGGGCTCCTTCCGTCTGCCACAAGTTCTGCCATTCCTCCTGTTTTCCTGCAGCAGACTTCCGCTGCTCTCCTGATTGATTGTCCCTCCCAGTCTGGGGAGATGTAAAGTCCCACGGTGGTGTTGGTGCTTGCCGAATGACTTTTTTGCAGGACCTTGTTGAGGTTTGACAGGAACTGTTCTGGAGTACCCTCTGTACTTCCAACACCGATCACAAGTAGTCTTGTGTTGCTGCTGGCTGAAGCAGCAGTGGGTTCCACTGCATCTTCTGTGCCCGCGTCAACTAGTTCCAATTGCTCGCTGCTGCGCAAAACCGCCACCCCACCAATCGGAAGCCGAGTCACGGAGCCGGCGAGTGGGAATTGGTTACTCATCTGCTTGAGTACGTTTAAGTCCTTCTCTGAACCTTTATTAATGAGCATAGCCCGTGTTTCCCTGTCGGTTGTTATGCTGTCTTTTGTGAGATTAGTGGCCTTAAAGATTTCCTCCGGCCATTCTTCCGCCACCAGTCTGGCTGTCTCTTCTAGAGAGGACAATGCTGCAATTTTCGCCTCTATATCTCTTTCCTTCTGTAGGTCCCTATGTTTGTTTTCTTTTTCTTGTTGGCATCTTGAGCACGTTTGTGTCGGTCTTGTCTTCTCGATTTCGGCCTGTAGTTCTTCTGCTTTTGCTTTCCATTTTACTATCTCTTCATGTGCCTGTGTCGTCTTTTTCTGCCATTCCTCGGCCTCTTTGAATCGGCTGTCTTGGACCGCATTTAGTTCGTTCCTACATTCCTGCAACCGCCTCAAGGTATCGGCTTGCGCCGCCAGCTTATCCTCGACATCGGCCTGCAACTGCAGCGCTCTACTTTCAAGCCTGGTTATGGCAACTTTAATGTCCCCTTTAGTGGTAACGTGTTTTTCCTTCAATGTTTTGAGCTGCCTCACGACTTCCAGGAGGCTCTTCATAGCTTCATATTCTGTGTCCGGTTCCTCCATTTGAGTCTTACCTTCAGCTCGTGCTTTTTTAGCCGAGTTACCAGTCCGTTGATGTTCTTCATCTTTTTTCATCTCTCTCTCTTTCTGCGGTAGGTCTTCTGGAGATCCGGCCATCGTCCGCTTTCGCCTGGTGTTCTCGGAGAAACTGGGGTCGCCTCCTCCCTCTTTATCAGTTTCTAATCCCATGCCCGTGTTTTTGTGGGCTTTACCGCTAGAGTGTTCATGTGAAGTTGCTTCGTTCTCCTTTAATGCATCGCTCTCGTTTGTCTGTTTCTTTATTTTATCTTCTAAAATTTCTTTCTTGTCGTCATTTTGACTCTTTTCAGTTGGCCGATCGGGGTCCCTGAGACCCTTAAAGGGATCCATACCGGCTCTTCCTTTTTTCTTCTATTTTTTTTTCTTTTTCTTTTATTTTTATAAACAATAATAATTATTTATTATTGTTTTTATAAATATTGTTTTGCTTAAGAATTGTTTATACGTATATGCACTTATACGTAAAATATGAGCATTTCGCATATGTGTACACACACCATATGCACAAGCATTCACACGCAAATTTTCATGAGTTTCACGAGTGCAATGACACGTTCGCCCATGTACCAGCACGTCCCGCCAAATATTCGTGCGCCTATTAATATGTGCACGCGTAGCGCATGTTAGTATATGTATGCGCTGGGTACGGACCTGCACGTCCGCATGTTCATACACGTTGCCTACGTGTTCGTGCAACATATGCGCTTGAAGAGACTGTATGTAAACACGCTGGCCATACAGAGCAGCTGATGTTCTAAAAACCGCTGATTCGTTTGAAGCATTGATTGTAAACAAGTTGGCGTTCGAAGTGCGAGCGATAGAAATGATGACTGTTCGAAATTTTCGCCAAAGTTGACACCGGAATTGGCACGCAATTATGTATTGCACAGTACCTGTGAGGTGTTCAAGGTGTGTGCTGAATTTCTCACTAGATGCGGTTGCTCGAGTGTCGTTGAACAGACCGTCTGGGACCTCAACCTTTCACTTTTCACCGTTTTTCCACAGAGCGAAGCTCGCATTCGACCGCTCAGGGTGAGTGCTAGCAGCCGACTGTGTATACATATATATAATATATATATATATATATATATAGATATATATAGATATATACATATATATAAATATATATATAGATAGATATATATATATATACATATATATAAATATATATATATATATATATATATATACATATATATAAATATATATATATAATATATATATATATATACATATATATATATATATATCGAGAACAGTACCCTGCAATTTTACTGTGAAACTATCGATAGTTTTAAAGTAGTGGAAATATTACTGCTTATGGTGATCAAGCAGTGTCCCGAACACACAGTGTATATGTGGTACCGTGCATTTCCTGACAGACGTGAAAAGACCGAATATGACCTCCACTCGGGAAGGCTTTCGACGTCAATAATAGAAAACGTTGGAAATGTTCGTAATATCGAACTCTACAATCGCATGAATATTATCAGGCAAATAGTTGAGAAAGTGCAGAAATCCTTTCAGTTTTAACAGCATTCACCGATAGTTCATGCGTCAGAAGACTGTCAGCGAAATTTGGTTGGGTTTTCAGCAAATTACCACATTTTCCCGTCGGATAATGTCCCAATTGAACCTTCAAGCGGTACCAGAAGACCCTGGACTGTTTCAGAGAATGATTACAGGAAACGAGTCATGGGTACATGATTAAGACATCGAGACAAAAGATCAGTCTTTCAATCGAAAAAAATCAGACAGAGCAGATCCAACACCAACAGTCTTTTGACTGTTTTCCGACAACAAAGTGATCATTTTGCCATCTGCTTCTATGGCCAATAAGGTATTCTATCGCGAAATGCTAAGATAATTGCGCGATAAAGGCCGCCTTAAAGGCGCCCTTAACTCTGGGCAAACAACTCTTGAATCCTCTATTACGATAACGCACCGACGATTCTTGAAAATAAAAATTAAATAAATTTTGATTTCTTTATTTCTGCAACTTCCCTATTTGCCGGACCTGGTATTGTTTGAAGAAACAGCTTCTTGGTATTTTAGAAGAGATTAAAAAAAATCGCAGGAGCTACTCAACTCGATTCCGAGGAAAATGTTGCAAAATAGTTTTGAGGAGTGGGAAACAAAGTGGCACAAGTGCATTGCAGCGAGCATGGATCTATGGGAATATTTTACTATTTACGGAACAATTTTGAAGCAAATAAAACACTCTCGAATGTTTAATGATTATACAATTTTTTTAAGAAACATGTATCAGAAGTTTCCGCCTTTGTATGTATGTATGTATTTATATATATATATATATATATATATATATATATACAGGGTCATTCGTATCAAAATGTACTTCTTTTGAGGTTTGATAGAACTCGGCAAGAAAATATTTTTTTCCTATGAAGGGAGGACGCGGAAACGTTTTGTTTAGGAGTGAGGATGAAATGTATAAAAGTCGTTATTTTGCCTTATTTTCTTCTACATAGTTGTACAAAATCTACGTTTGCGGGAGAACCAGTCAACGCATGAAGCAACCAATCATATCGGCGTGTTTGGAGGAAAATTCTGCGTGACACGCTACTAGCTTGCGTAGCGAAAAGCGAATAGCCAGGTTGAAGGAAGTCATAAAAAGTTGATATGTTGTTATGTCTTACGATAACGCTTTTTTGTAAAAATTCGTAATTTTTTTCTATTACGACCAAAAATGTGTGTCCAAAAGACCAGTCTCACGCAATAGCAAATTTAATGCTCACAATTTTTGTACCAAAGTGATTGTGCTGCCTTACGTAGTTATCAAATAACTAAGCTTTTTCGATAGCCATATCGAAAGCGAAGGCATAAATACTTGCATAGGGTGTATGAGAAAGTTAGGTACATATTTTGAGGTTTGGTAGAACTCGGCAAGAGAATTATTTTGCCTAGTGGAAGGAGGGGGCGGAAACGTCTTGGCAAAATGTTACGGTTCTGAACGTGAAAACGTGCACGTAAAACATAACAACTATGACTGTCGAAAAAGCTTAGTTACTTGACAACCCCGTAGCGCAGCACCAACACCTTGGTACGAAAATAGTGAGCATTAAATTTGCTAGTGCGTGAGAGTGGTCTTTTAGACGTACGTATTTGGTCGTAATGGAAAAAGTTTAAAATTTTTAACGAAAAAACAAGCTAGTGAAGTGACTACCGTTGTGCACAATTTTCCTCCGAATAAGCCGGTATAAAAGGTTTCTTCATGCGTCAACTGGTTCTTCCGCAAACGTAGATTTCGCACAACTATGTAGAAGAAAAAATTCAGAAAAACTACTGTTATAAATTTCATCCTCACTCCTAAACAAAACGTTTCCGCGTCCTCCCTCCATAGGGAAAAAATATTTTCTTGGCGAGCTCAATCAAACCTCGAAAGAAGTACATTTGAATACGAATGACCCGGTATATACAGGGTCATTCATGTTGTTATATACTTATTTCGAGGTTTGATGGAACTCGCCAAGAAAATAATTTTTTCTTATGGAGGGAGGACGCGGAAACGTCTTGTTTAGGAGAGAGGATGAAATTTATAACAGTAGTTTTTCTGAATTTTTTCTTCTACATAGTTGTGCGAAATCTACGTTTGCGGAAGAACCAGTTGACGCATGAAGAAACCTTTTATACCGGCGTGTTCGGAAAATTCTGCACAACGGACTTCACTAGCTTGCGTAGCAAAAAGCGAATACCCAGATTAAGGAAAGTCATGAAAAGTCGATATTTTGCGTTAACGCGTTTTCACGAAAAAGCGTAAATGTTTCCATTGCGACCAAAAAGGTACGTCCAACAGACCACTCTCACGCAATAGCAAATATAATGCCCATCATGTTCGTACCAAGGTGATGGTGCTGCGTTGCGTAGTTGTCATGTAACTAAGCGTTTTCGACAGTCATTGCTGTTATGTTTTAAGCGCAAATTTTTACGTTCAGAACCGTAAAATTTGCCAAGGCGTTTCCGCTCCCTCCTTCCACTAGGAAAATTTTTCTCTTGCTGCTCAAACCTCAAAATATGTACCTAACTTTCTCATACGCCCTATGCAAATATGCATGCCTTCGCTTTCGATATGGCTATCGAAAAAGCTTAGTGACTTGACAACTACGTAACGCAGCATCATCACTTTGGTACGGAAGTGGTGGGCATTAAATTTGCTATTGCGTGAGAGTGGTCTTTTGGACATACATTTTTGGTCTTAACGGAAACATTTTACGATTTTTCACGAAAAAACGTTAATGTAAGACATAACAACATATCGACTTTTTATGACTTTCCTCACCCTGTGTATTCGCTTTTTGCTATGCAAGCTAGTGAAGTGTCATCTGTTGTGCAGAATTATCCTCCGAACACGCCGGTGAATCGGTTTCTTCATGCGTTAACTGGTTCTCCCGCAAACGTAGATTTCGCACAACTATGTAGGAGAAAAAAAGGCAGAATAACGACTTTTATAAATTTCATCCTTACTCCTAAACAAAACGTTTCCGCGTCCTCCCTCCATTGGGAAAAATTATTTTCTTGCCGAGTTCTATCAAACCTCGAAAGAAGTACATAACAACATGAATGACCCTGTATATAATTGTACCGGGCTCTACAGGTATGCTTCTGTGCTGTACTACGAGAAAAGAAATATCGCCGGTGGACTAGAGCTACGCCCAGCTATTATTGGATGGTGTGCCAGCGACGCCGGCCTCCGAACAACTGGAGTGGAGGGGGCCTGTCTGTAAGGAGCGGCTGTGGCGATTGTGATTTTTGCTCGAAAGGCCCGAAAGGACCACCGTGGCAGAGGCAGTGTGTGCGCGCGCGATCCGAGGGTAGAAGGGAGATATAAGGGTAAGAGTAGAAAGAGGAATAAAGGGAGGAGGGATACAGCAGCAGCAGCAGCCATCGCAAGCGAAGAGACACTGGGAATAGCCGACTCGAAGGAACGGATCGGGCCTGATTAGCTCGGCCAGCAATACAAGCAGTGGCAGCTGCAAACATACGCTAAGCTTACGACCTACCTACCTACGACTCGTTGGCCAAGGAACGACGTTGGCCAAAGAACGACCAAGTGAGCGGGTGTCAGCGAGCGTGTAAAGGGGCGGAAAGTCGGAAGGCCTTCCCTTTCCTCCTATCGTGTGTTCGTCCGATGTCTGTCTGTGACGTCGTCGATCGGTCGGTGACTTGGAACTCAGCCGAAACAGCAAGAAACACATCATAGAAACGTACAGATGGACAGGGACAAACAGGGAGATCCACCCCAGACGTAGACAGAAACGGTTGAGAAGCGAGGCGAGGCCAGGCCAGACGACAGGTGATGAACGACAGCCGGCACTAACAGACCGCCGAAAGCACTGCTTTGGACGCTGCGCTGGCCAACACGCTGACAGCTGGTGGGTGGTGACACCCTGCTGTTCGTCTTGAAGGCAGCCGAAGCCAAAAAAGAAAAGAAACACCAAGAACCAATAGAGGATTTGACTCGGAATGCTCAAGAGGGGCGCAAACAAGAAGAACGAGACCCTAGGGGAAGGAAACGGAACAAGCGAGCCAAAAGCGTCGTGACTCAGCGCCGTGGCCAACTAAATCCAGATTACGCATACGGGCTGTATCTACGTAACTAGTTACGCACTGCATCTGTGGCTGGAAGTGCTGCATGTGCAACACCGGCGGCCAGTTGCTTAATTCTTGCCTGCCTTCCAGCCTTGGGCCCGGGTTCAAAAACAACAACAACAACAGCAACAACAACAACAACAACAACAACAACAACGAGAATAACAACAACAACAACGAGAATAACAGTAGCAGCAGCAGCGACAACATTAGCAGTTCCAGCAGCAACAACAACAACAACAACAACAACAACAACAACAACAACAGCAACAACAACGAGAATAACAGTAGCAGCAGCAGCGACAACATTAGCAGTTCCAGCAAAGCCAGCAACAACAAGAGCAACAACAACAATAACAGCAGTGGCAACAACGAAGACAATGACGTCGGAGCCTGTGATATGAGCCTGCGGTTCAAGTGAGCCAGTTAGCTCCACCTGTTATGCTCTAGCTCCACCTGTTATGCTCCACCTGTCCCGTAACGAGCGAACTCACGTGTCGCAGAGCAGGCCATCAATACTCTGTGCTGTTCGAGTAATCGTCGCCGATCGTGTAACGCGGACATAGTTGACGATGGGTAATTCCGATTCCAAGTTGAACTTTCGGAAGGCTGTCGTTCATCTGACCACACGCAACCAGGTACGACGACGACCATGTGTCAATGTGGCCTCAAACGATTGTTGTTATTCATATATATATATATATATATATAAAGTTATTTGTGTGACTTACCATAACAGAAATCTGGATTCTTAATTAGTCAAGATCCCTTTTTCGTTTTCCCGCCACATCAGTGTGTGCTCCGCCCGCAGGCCTCGCTGCTGTTAAATGCCTGCCTCTTTGAACTACCCACACGGTGCCAATCAAATCCTGAAGATAAATTAGCGCATTAACGGGCTATGACAGAGGCCAGAACTACAGGGTCCAACTGTTGCTTGACAACTGTGAAATATATGGTCTGCTGTTAGCAATATACGCATAATATCGTGACCCGCGCAAATAGCAAATAGTGCATGGTGACGACAATAAGGATATCTGTGGTCAAAAGGCCACTACCCGCGGGTTGGAAATCTTAGGACAAAAGGTTACCCACTACGGTTTTGAATACGAGCTTGGTAATGTTTTCTAATCTGTTCGTGACAATACGCACCTTTTCCTTAAGACATGGCTCCATATGCTGTTGTCGTACTGCTACTAAGGGGCCTATGTAACTATATATTTTTCTAAGGGGGTTGTTTTTAACTCTACACCATCACACCCGACCCCTTGGGGGGGGGGGGGGCTTTGCCCGAATTACCGTGAGACATATCTTCAGTGCATCGACGGCCGGACCTATTTAGGGGTGTCAAAGGTTTCCCTTTGACAGTTTTTGTACCAGCATGGCTGGCACACTCTGGCTCTCAGTGGTACAGTTTATCATCTATTTTCAATGAGCCTTGCGCAAAGGGAAATTGAATAACAGCAGGGGTCGAATCGGCGACATCCGGGTAGATGATATATCTCGGTAGATCCCCCCACAACCCCGTCGCCACACTAAATGGCCTGGAAACGCGATGTTTGTTATAATTAAAAGTATTTTGGAGACGCATGCACACACGTGACACATGTATAGGTGTATACCTCTCATTTCAGTCGTATTTTCATTTGGAACCACCCAAGCTGTAAACATAGAGCTGTAGTTCACTTAACGGGCCATCATACGGAGAAGTCTACAGTTGTTCCATATACATATATATATATATATATATATATATATATGGTTTACCTAATAGACAGGCAATGGGTAAATACCATAAAATAGACACATGTGTCATAATGCTCTGCTGAGATGCCTACATCTCGACTGTGACCATTTGGCACTGGTGTTATTCATGCTCGCATGTTTATTTATTCCTCGTACGGTATTTCTGTGCATTGCAGCCAATCGACACCAAGGACGAACTGTTCTGGGAACAGTTATGGACCGAGAGTGTCGACTGTGTGCAGGACATTTTCACGCTGATGCCAGCAGCTGAGGTGAGTTGCCGTAACAGTGTCCACAATGAACCGAATCAGAGCAGCTGGCGAACTTTGCTCGAGCTGAGTGCGTTACTGCCCATAAGGTAATCGGCTCGCCCCTCACGGCGAACCTCACTTGGATATCGTCGTTCATCGATCGTCAATTACATTTCGTATTCCAACATAGTATATATATGTATAAATACAAATATATATATATATATATATATATATATATATACAGGTAGTTCAACAAGTTCTTAAAATGAGCTTTTCAGAATTCGAATTTTGGCGCGCTTTCACCGCTATTGAAAACTGCAACTTTTCGAATGCTAGCATTCAAAATATTATGGTGATTGGCCGTTGCGATTTCGTTTGATCGCTTTTCCCGTGCAACGTATCGGCGTGATTTTGAAAAATGGAGAAAAAAGAGTTTCGAGTGGTTATCAAGCATTTTTATTTCAAAGGTTGGAATGCGACCCAAGTGAAAACTGAGTTAGACGAGGTGTACGGTGACTCTGCGCCATGTTTTGCCACTGTTTCCAACTGGATTAATGAGTTAAAAAGAGGTCACAGGAGAACCGAGGATGAACTACGTTCAGGACGCCCAAAAACGGCAACTGATGAGGAAAACGTGAAAAAAGTGCGGAAAATCGTTGCCGCAGATAAGCGAGTGAACATTAGGGAGATAGCGGAGGCCTTGGGGATCAGTTTGGGTAGAGTGCATTTCATCCTGCACGAAAACTTGAAGATAAAAAAGCTCAGAGCAAAATGGGTGCCGCATTTGCTCAACCAAGGCCAAAAAGACGCGCGTGTTTCCGCTTCACAGCGAAATTTGGCCAAGATGTCGAAAAATCCGTCGGATTTTTGGCGCAGATTCGTGACCGTCGATGAAAGCTAGGTCCATCACTACACTCCCGAGACCCAAGAAGCATCTCGTCAATGGTGTGCACCTGGTGAAGGACCTCCGAAGAGGGTGCGGACAACGGCATCGGCCGGAAAGATGATGGCTACGGTTTTTTGGGACCAACGTGGAATAATTCTGGTCGACTACCTTGAGAGCGGTAAAACAATCATGGGAGAATATTATGCAAGACTGTTAGACTGCCTGAAGCAAGAACTCATCGTGAAACGGCCCGCTTTGCAGAAGAAGGTTGTCCTGTTTCACCAGGACAATGCTCCCGCACACAAGTCGCGGCAAGCAACGGCAAAACTGGCCCAACTGAGGTTCGAACTTATTGAACAACCTTCCTATTCTCCAGACCTGGCCCCCTCTGATTATTTCCTCTTCGGACATTTGAAGAATAGTCTCGGTGGAACGCGTTTTTCCAGCAATGAAGAGGTTAAGGCTGCTGTCAATGCCTATTTTCAGTCTAAAGACGCGGAATTCTACTCAAGAGGTATAAATGCTCTGAAATCTCGGTGGGAAAAGTGTATTGAGCTTCTCGGGGAGTATATCGAATAAGAAAAAATTAAAAACAAGATTTGGAAAATGCTTGGTTTTCATTTTAAGAACTTGTTGAACTACCTGCATATATATATATATATATATATATATATATATATGTGTGTCAAGAAGGGTAATTGCGTGTGTCAATAGCAGGATAAAGAATTGAGTAGCGCATGCATGTGCCATTACGGAGTTCGTCTTGATCTAAACCGGTCTCATGTACGCTCTAATGTTTTTAATGTTTATATATATATATATATATATATATATATATACGATCATTTTTTTCCGTGAATAGGTGCGCACACTACGAGATGACGCCCCGTCGAACTTGGCCACATTGTGCTACAAAGCAGTGGAAAAACTGGCTACAGCGGCAGACACACTCCTGCAAGTGGACAGTCCACGAGAGCAGCAGATTGGTACGCGAGCGAAATTCCCCGCATAGGCAGAGCAATATGAATCTGTATATAGTCTGTATCCGAAATAATTACGCTTAATCTACATTGCATACAGCATAATTGATAATCACACGTTTTTTAACAAACAACTTTGACTATCTCAAACTAAGGAGGTTACGTTTACCCTAACGTAGGCACCGAACTGCGGTTCCGCGTTACTAGTAAATGCGCCAACGGGGGTTGTGCTTTTGGGGTGTGTCTCGTGTGGCGGGATTTCGTTACAGTCTTGAACTGTGTCCGCCTGTTGACTCGACTGGTTCCGTACATATTCGAGGATCCCGACTGGAGGGGATTCTTCTGGAGCAGCCTTCCGGCAGCAGGATCGCATGCCTCAGGCGGTGGTTCCAGCCTTCACTCGAAGAACTTTGGAGATGGCCACGATGCCAAGATAACCGACACCAGTCATAACTCGCTAGCGCATACGTTGCTAAGCTCGCTATGCGTAAGTTCGACCGTCACCCCCGTTGTTTTTACTAAACAAAGCGTCCAATGTTGACTAGCAGGAGACAACTGTGTAGAGCCCATCCCTCTTGTAAAGAAAGAGAGCGCAAAAGGGACTAAAATAAGAACTGTGTTTTGCATACTTTTTAGGGTGCATGCAGTAATGACGGTGGGCCATTTTCCAAATGTATTCATTTGGCCATGCGTCGCAATGCAAAGAGGGTTTATGTGGCCTGTGCGCGCTTTGCGACCTTGGGGGTCACCAAGAGGTGACTTCTTAGACTACCCGATCGGGTGACTTGGCTCCTATTTTTACCCAGGCCTCGCCGTACTCCGATTGGATGTATCCTGGCTTCCCTCCCCAAAGAAGAAATATACCTCATACTCAATGACGCGCATACTACGCGAATTCCCCCTAGGTATAGGGGTTAAGGATTCCTGAGAGGCAGTTGTCAATGAGCACGCGTTACCCATCGTAATTTGATGTATGACGACTGTCAGTTGCGATAAGGCATTCCCAGTCGTTTCTCTGAGCCGCGATATTTTCACCAAACAGCCTTACCACTACTATCCCTGTCCTACAACTAATATGCTTTACCCCACAAGATTATCGATGTTAATGATCAAGCGATTCCAAGCTTACCGCGGGGGCAGTTAGTGCGCAAGCACACTAACTGCCCCCGCGGCCCTCACTACGTCGTTTGTTGTCGTCGGCAGGATCTGTTGTTTTGTCCCGACTTCACCGTGTACTCGGCGCGGGGTTCGGCCGGAGGTCTGAGCGGCGGTCGAGGCCCCGATGGTCCCGAGGAGGTGACCGATTCGTGCGAGCTCATCTGGGAGCCGGGCGTCGGGTGCGCGAACGGGCCGCCGCGATGTGCGCGCCACGATGCCGCCCGAACCGAGATCCTCAAGTTGCTGCTGACGCTCTTCTCGGACACGATGTACCAGCCGCCTGCGGTGGCTGCGGCGGCCATCGCGGCCTCGACTGGCGCAAGTGGAACTTCGGCCACTTCCACAACCTCCTCAGCAGCAACAGCAGCAGCTGGTGCCGCCGGCTCAGGCGGGGTAACCTGCGGCGCCACCACCGGCCCTGCAGGTCCAGGTGCAGCAGGGGGGATCGGCGCAGGCGGCTCCTCTACCTCCACAGACACCCACACCACAGCTGGCAGCGGTAGCGGCAGCAGCAGCAATTCTACAACGGTCAACGCTACGAACACCACCTGCCACTCTATGGCAGCCAGCGAGCAACGTTCTTCGGCTGCCTCGTCTTCGTGCGTATTTGCTGTAGTTTTTTATTTAAATCATTAGTTGTTTATTTATGTATTTAGTAATTCAGTTAGTTATGTATTTAGTAATTTAGTTATTTATGTATTTGTTTATCTATTACATACGCATGTAGCACCGATCCCAAACCATATCCACCCGGCTACTCTACTGCCGGCGGTTTACTGTACGCGCAAATCTGCTGCTGTATATGTTTGAGCATTATAACATAAGATCGGGCCGAACGAGTTTCGACAATTGCTTCAAAGAGACACTGAAATAAAAAGAGGGAAAATTAGCGGTATTGATATCGGTCATACGGCTAACGTTTTTTGAAAAAAGGAAAATATCTGCGCCTGCGCATGTGTGTCTATATATATATATATATATATATATATATATATAATTTTAAAATCCGCTTGTTGGTCAAGTTGCTACAACTGCTAAAACTAAATATAATTGAACTGTTGCTGCTCGTTGTTTCCTTTGATCCGCCGCGGATTTGTGGGCTTCGCCACCGTGCGCCGTGGTGTAATCTTATTATTTAGAAATCGCTGGCTTGACTTGTTCACATCGTCCGAGAACCGGCACGCTCTACCGCTGTTCACGTCGCTGTTGAACACTGTCTGCGGATACGATCCCTACTCATCTCTGATGCCGCTCAATCATCTCCTGTTCGAGGATACGAGGGAACCGCTCGTCGAGGTGGCACTTCAACTTCTCATCGGTCAGTGAACTCGCGAAGCCGCTGCAGCTAGACAAATAATGATAATACTACAATCGTAATAAATCATAATGTATAACTTACCACTGATAAATATATCTATAGCAGTAAGCAATGCAGTGCCGCATTCTTTAACCTGGAAGAGAAGTTGTAAAGGTATCACCACACCTGCGCACTAAGTTTGATTGTGCAGAACATCTTTGCAAACTGAAATTGTAATTTAATTCCGTATATATATATATATATATATATATATATAGGCGAGGACTGCGAGTGTGCAAATGTATTGTAAATGATTAATAAGTCATCGCAATATTTTCTATATATATATATATATATATATTTATATATACACTTGCGTACTGCTTACTATACAATATACGCCTCTTGTGACCCACGACACTTCTTTAAATACAGTTTCTGAATGTTTCGGTGAAAACCTCTTATCTAAAATCGTTTTTAACACGCTTTTAATACACTTAGAAGGCCTACTTACCCCTACGTTCGGGTTGGGGTATGCCATGTAAATCCGCATTGCAGTGACTTTGGACTATGACTCAAGCGACAATCTGTTCGTAAACTATCTATCTCGGGTGCACCGCGATCACGACCTCGAGTTCATTCTAATGGGCTTCACGCGGCTGCTGAACAGCCCACTTCAGTCCTCATATCTGCCCACGAAAAAGGTAAGCTGACAATGAGACAGAACGATATATTATATTGACCCCCTGCGCGCAAACTCGGCGCTGACCGTTCATAAAGGCGCGGTTCCCGGAGCTGCCACTAGACGCTCCGGAACAATGCACTTACAATACGTATTAAGTCACACTACGTCTAAAGAATAGTTCTGAGTACTCGAATACTACGTGTTTGGCGCCTTAGAGCTTGCCTTACGCCGAATCCACCTCAGTGAAGATCACTTGCTTTCTTTGCGACTTGGTGAGGTTGGGGTGATCTCGATAGTGTGTATACATATATATTCCAAAAGCTCCATAAATAGGTTTATATATATATGAGAACTTAACAGTGTATCAATAGGATAACAGTGTATCAACATGATGGCCTCCCTAGATTCAGTTTCACCAGGAGCTGTTGGTGCTGTTCTGGAAAACCTGCGACCACAACCGAAAATTTCTATTCTTCGTACTCAAGAGCTCGGCGGTTCTTAACATACTCGTGCCTACACTTTACCACCTGAACGAAGCACGCGCTGATCAATGTAAGTGACAACGTTTGTTTATTTATCCACGTTTATGTGTTTAAAAGCACCCCATCATAGGCCTAGTTATGTAGCTTTCTTCACAAAACTCCGGTGCTTTAAATAACCCGTACTAGCTACTATTGTCAAACAGTAACTGCATTTTCAACCTTTATACATATATAAATGTTTTTATGCGTTACAATTGTTGACGCTCTTTGTATATTACGTATGCATTACACACGCACACACACATATATCTATATGGAGTTAAGGGATCATATATATATATATATATATATATATATGTATACATATTGTATCTGCTTAGATATTCATATATAGATAGATAGCCAGTAGGAAAAACGTAGGCCCCGTCTCTGCGGCCCACGTTGTGGAAAATCCGGGGGAATACCGAAAACCTAGCATCGTACATTACTACTCTATAAGGGACAAGTTCCTTCAAGCCTGGCGCCCGCGTTGCAAACCTACTGTGCCCTTGTGTGTCGTTCCTATGTGTTCAGCGCGCGTTGGCCTGGTGCACATCGGCGTGTTTATTCTGCTGCTACTGTCAGGAGAGCGCAACTTCGGCGTTCGACTGAACAAACCCTATACCGCGTCGGTTTCGATGGACGTGCCGCTGTTCAGCGGAACACACGCTGACCTGCTGATTCTCGTCTTCCACCGCATGATCACGACCGGACACTCGAGGTTGCAGCCGCTGTTCGACTGTCTCCTGACGATTATCGTCAATGGTAAGTTTCGGAAGCGGCAATTTCCCTGAGTTGACATTGTGGTCGAAATTGTACCGCTCACCAGTAATGGCTGGATGGATGGAAAATGGCACCGCCGCCATTGCATACTCGGTTACACGTACTATGTACTACGAACGCCGTTGCCGCCGCAGCCGCCGCGTAGGTCTGTGCACTGTCTTTATCTGTGTGTGACCGTATCCGACATCTTGTTCCCTTCTCACGCGCGTGCGATGCAGTGGAATAGATTTGGCGTGTAAGCTTAAGCGCTCAATTTCACAATTGACCTGGTGGCGGGATCAGATCGTTGTGTGTGTGTGTTAACATGGCCACGCTTGTTGAGTCTTTCTGTTGGTGAGAAATTAAAGCCTCTTTTGGTACACAGTAACTCCGTACTCTAACAGTACAAGCAAATCCGCAGCAAGACCGAAGCCTATAACATGTTTAAGACCACACCGCATATTCCCTATATGCTCTGTATGTAAGCATGTGGCATTCAGCGTTCCCTTCAGGATACTAGATCGACAACGGCCTCATATCGTTCATTTGGAGTTCAGAGCTATAACTGAACTCCACTTTACTTCACACACACGCAAATACAAAACAATACACATGCAAAGGCATGATATGTTATGATACACTAACCATGCGTATTTCTGATATTTTCACTAGTAGTCGGCAATTGCCGTTTAATCGTCTATCGGACAGATTTTTCATCAGCAACGTCAGATGAACGATTGCCACTATGAACGACTACGGTGTATGTGAGTACATGTATGTGTGCTTAGTCGATTGAGTGCTCACAGCGGTGATTTTGTTGTGAAATTGTCTAGTGTCGCCGTACCTCAAGTCGCTGTCGATGGTCGCTTCAAGCAAACTACTTCATCTGTTGGAAGCGTTTTCGACTCCGTGGTTCCTCTACTCGAACCCCAACAACCACCATCTTGTGTTCTTCCTGCTCGAGGTGTTCAACAACATCATACAATACCAGTTCGATGGTTGGTATTTTCTCCATAACAAACACTTTTAGATATTACCATATTGAGAAAAGTTGGCGACAGGTGTCGAGCGGCTCTTGCCTCTATTCACACAGAGGTGAGAGACCTTCGGCGACTGTCATTGAGTGCCGCAGTGCGTCTCTTTGAGCTTAAGATTGTACCAATGTTGAGCTACAACCTTGGCAGGGTGTGGGGCCATCTTTCAGCGGCAAATTTTGCACAGCTAGAAAGATGCTTCACAATATATATGAAGCACGCGCTTTGCTTGCCGCGGACGGCAAGAAACCGCTTTGTGTACTTGCTAGCGGGCTGCAGACCGGCAGTGGAAACAATCAGAGTCAGGCTTAGGTCACCTATTACTGAACCACTTCAACAATTGTTGTTAGAGTGGCAAGGAAAAGTGACCGAGGCCTCGGCTGAGGTAGTGCAGTTAGACGTGTACCTCGCCAGGGAGCTTTGGGATGGAATGGCATGCACTAGCCGGCACGTGTACACAAGGTACATTGTGCATGGCTATCATCACTTGGTGTGTTTGACTCAAGTCTTTGCACTTTCTCGCGTCGACGATAACGAGAACAGAAGGAACGGGGCAAATATTGATTGTCTGCAGATATATTTATCTAATGTTTGACGCTCGTGTGCAGTGGTAGATCATACGAGTCTGTTTTTGTAGCCCCTTTTATCGACTTGTGCGAAACGTTCAGAGCGGGGTTTGATTCAGCATTTTTTTTATACTTTGTATGCTCCTCATTTAACCACTAAACCCAAATCCCCTCTTCCCACCCCGGAGACTCAGCATTGATTATTAATAATGGGGGGGGGGGGGGGTCATTATAGTATTGAGTCATTTGTGCTTCCCGTTTTTTGTGTCCGACCATGATCGATGATAATCCACTTCTTGAACCTAAAGCCTCCAGAATGCAAGACTTTGCCACTAAGTCACCTTTATTTTGCCGACATTACTTCGGATCTGATTCAGCTCTACATAGTCGTCCTTAGACGTTCGATATATCTGTTGGTGGCCGCATATCGCAGCTCCGAATATCACCGACTTAAAATATTTGCACGTGCTGAGGTAGCGAATGAATACGGGGAGGGGGAGGAGGGGGTTGTATGCTCACCGACGTCAATCATCTAATGAAGGACTCAATGAATTCACCCACAATTTGCTAGGCAACTCGAATCTGGTGTACACGATTATCCGCAAGCGGAACATTTTCCACCTCCTGGGCAATTTGCCAACGGATAGAGGGACAATTCAGCGAAGTGTAGCCTCGGGAGGATCTCGCCTGTCATCGCATGTGCCCGGAGGAGGAGGACATCGTGACACGGCACAAACGGAGAAACAGGACAGACGAAGGCAGCAGCAACAACAACAACCACAGCAGCAACAACAACAAACTCAGCAACGTCAGCAACAACAGCGGCAACAGCATCAGCAGCAGCAGCGGAATCAGCAATCCGGCACGGGCGATACTACTGATCGAGTCGACCAACGCGAACAGAGCAGGCAACGCCAGTCTGGTGACGCCAGCCTGTCTGGACAGTCTGACCCGGAAACCCCCGACGACGAAAGAAGTCAGTCATCGTGTGGTCCTGCTTCTTTGGGGGCTCGAAAATCGCCAGACGAGATCGCCGCCAACAATCACTACGATCCTGACCAGAAGCAGGTGGTAACGCTTGCCGCCACACCACGTAAGTGACAACACGCGATGCTGTCCCGCCGAACATGATGATAACATCTACCCCCCCCCCCCCCGTCGGGACCGGTTGCGTGGTGCATTCGCCTGCGCCTCGCGACCGGAGGAGACACATAGGTGCGCGGGCTCAAGCCCCACCGTTGCACACTTGTATTTTTGGGGGTCCGTCTATGAAGCAATGCGAAAAGTAGTCCCATGAACCTTAAATCTTGGCTGAGGGCAGCCCGAAAAGTTTTGTTTACTCCCCTTTAACCCCCCCCCCCCCCCACCTGCTCTCTCAGCACCCGAGTCAAGACTGGGGCTAATAAAGTACGAAAAGGGTGTCCTACCTCTTAGCTCATAGTTAGCTTGAAACAATGTGTTCAATAGCCAACAACGGTCTTTTGTAATACAGATAAGACAACATGTTGCGATCACCGTCTACCGTTGCTGTTTTCTACCAAGTCTTCAATCGACAATGCTATGGTTCTATTGATATAAGTTTTCCTCTTACAGCAAAAGAGAGAAATACTTACACTCCCGCCCTACCCGAACGGGAGTGCCCACCAGCCCGAATTGACAGGCCAGCAGATCCCCCACCCTCCCCCCTATCGAGGTTTGGAATGGGGGTACCACACTACTCCACCGTAATATGTAACAAGCGGATCAAGACCTTGTTACAAACAAGGTCTTGATCATGCACCACCAAAAATGCTCAAAATCATTCCGATCATACACGTGCGCAGTCTTCAGGTGTTGTTTCACAGCGACAACGGTCAAATATCTGGCCACTTCCAATCCTCTAGATAGAAATAACGTACACTGAAATCTAGTGCAGTGCCGAAATGTTCGCTGAGCTGGACATCGGGGAAAAGATCGCCAACACAATTACGAACACGGTTTGGCGCTTTAGTTTTGCAATTGGGTGTTGACGCGTTGGTGATTGCGGGTTGATCTTTCGTTCTCAATCCTCCTGACAACCTCATCTGAAACAGGCATTGAGAAGATGACAGAAAAGGAAGAAGCGCACAAGATGCACAATATTGAGCTTGATGGCGTACTTCCGATGGGCAATTCGTCAGCGAGCCAAGGTAACGGCGTTCCTAGCGGTACTGACGAAGAACCCAGAGACGATGAACGCGACACGTCAGATACGACCTCTGCAGGTCAGCGGCCGAACCGAGACAAAGCCTTTGTACGAAAGCAGAGCTCCTTGTCCCTGTCAGGCTCGAACCAGGGCTCGTCGCGGGAGACTGACTGGGTACCGACACCCGAGTGGGTGATCAGCTGGAAACACAAGTTGCCACTGCAGACAATTATGCGGCTTCTACAGGTGCTTGTGCCGCAGGTAGAGAAGATCTGCATTGACAAGTAAGTACGCATCGTTTCCACCACAGCGTGGTGGCTCACACTTGCCTATGGCGTATAGAGAGCGACGCCTAGCTTAACTAATTGGTGACGCAATGGAAAAATTTACTCTAAGAAGGAAGTTATAACTTGCTCTCTTTTTGACGTTTCGATTTGACGTTTTTGGTTGAAAGTGAAACAAAGTTAGAAAATGCCCTTAATCGTTCTAGGGTTACACGTTGACTTGTTAAGAACTCAAACTATGTTTGCCTATTATTTAGTTTAGTTGCGATTTATTTAACGACAAAGATGTTTATTTTTTAGGTGTGCGCTAATAATCTCACGACCATTAGCGAATCATATACTAAAAACTAAGTGTGCAAAAATGTAATTTATTTTGATTTATGTGTTACTTTAATGATGTAACACTCTTTTGCGGAAACCGTATATATCTTCTAACGGAGAAGATATTATTATGCTAACGCGTTACTTCCTAGTGTTACGCTGTCAAGTAAAATTGAATAAAGTATCTGCATGTCAGTTTACTTGTTACATATATTGGTACGCGTATAAAAGGTAAATAAGACGTGTATATATATATATAAATATATATATATATATATATATATATATATATATATATATATATATATATAGTGCCTGGAAATGGTTCTAGAGCGGCCAAAACCTTCACACGCACTTATCCATCATCACTGTCGTTGTGTTGTGTGTCGATTGCGTCAATTGAATGAATGCCAGGGGTTTAACGGACGAATCGGAGATCTTGAAGTTCCTCCAGCATGGAACACTGGTCGGCCTGCTGCCTGTGCCGCATCCTATTCTAATCCGCAAGTACCAGGCGAATGCCGGCACCGCGCTCTGGTTCAAGACGTATATGTGGGGCGTGATCTACCTCCGCAACACTGACCCACCGATCTGGTACGACACCCACGTTCAGCTGTTCCAGATACACACGCTCTAACAGAGCCAGCCTTCCAAACGTTTGCCAAACAACCCTTCGGTGGGGTAGCAGCAGAAAGCTCTATAGCATCATCGAGCTCAGCTGGGGACAGATAGAGGGCTTGGCTTGCCGTCGGAATTGTGACTGGGAGGGCTCAATGTGAGCAGTCAGCGGCGCGCACAGAACAGGACACACTCGTGCAGGGAGAGCCCCGGTGCCGATGGAACTCGATTCCGAGTCCTTCCTTCAGCCCCAGAAGTCACTCGTCCGTGGGCCGTTCGTATACGGATAGACACGTTCGTCAGCGAACACCCCCACAAAACGAATATCGCCGCAAATCCAACTCCGCACCGGTGACCGATGCCAAGCCATTTCCGACAGCGGAATATTGTGCAACCGGCCCGCTCTTGTCGAGCTAGCGCCCGCCTGCCCTCTCTGTGATGATAACAAGGCTCGTGGCTGTCAGCGAGCGCTTGGCTTGCGAGGATACATTCCATTGACTTGCCATAGCGAACTGCAGCGGGACGTTTGTCCTACTCGGAAGAAAAAAAAGAAACTCAATGGATCGAAGAAGATAAAGAGAGAAAATGAGAGCACAGATATATTATCTCTCCCTCATATTTTGGTTCGCCACCTATTCCACCACGACGCGCCAGGTGCACCGCGGTATTCGGTGCACCTGGCACGCCGGATCATGCTGTAACGCAAACGAATTATACATATATATATTTACATACATACACACATACATACATATTCTTCTAGTTTTATGCATCTAGTCCGACACAAAGCAAACAGCGGGATCCAAACCAATGCAAGGAGATCCGAACGCGAACTAGCTAGATGTCGGTGGCTAAGAACGGATCTGGATGAATGGATATTAGTCGATAACGGTCAAACAACTGTTATGATACACAAAGAAGTGACGAACGTAATTCGGCAATCAGCATTGATATACCATGAAAAGCCTAGTGACTGGACGAAATAACGTTGAGCACAATTGGTGTAGGTTATACACGGTTCGCTTGGTATAAATACTTGTTCACTTTCGCTGGTATAGGCTAGCCATTCATACATGTACACATAACAGTAATACCAACAGTATCTGCTGCTGTTGTTGTTGTTGCTGGTGCTGCTGATTCAGCCTTATGTTGGACGACACGCTGGAAATCCGCTGTTAAAGTCGAAGTACCGGCATTTGATGTTTGTGCATATGATTTACATCAATCAGCTTCTTGGTAAACAATACATATTGTAAGTTTACTTACTGTGTCGCAGACCTATTAAGGGCGGCTAAAGCGTCCTTGGCTCCTTTTGAAGAGAGTCGTTTTGGGTCCTTTTGACGTGTCTGACGTTGAGTATAGAATTGCGGGCGACACTATAAGGTGTCCGATGCGTTATACACTTCGACGTATTTGGACTATACGTCGACAGAAACACGTCGGGTTCCACGTTTATGAAACCGTGCGCAACCTATATAGCAGATCGATGTAGATGTATGTGTGCTCTGTGTGTGCAGGGTGTTTTCCATGTTGTGGACTCAATGAGTTCTCTTCGCTGTAGCTTGGAGGCGATAGACTGATTGATCCATGGGTTCAGGCTGTACGATGCATACGATGACATTGACGTTACGTCATCGCAGGACTGGGCGTCAGGAGACATTACTCGTCTACAAACGCAGCACAGTCATTATATCCTCTTCCCTTGGTGACTTGAATCGACTTGAAGACTAGTTACAGAGAAGGAATGATGCTAGGCTACTCCTCGCCGTGACAGATGTACACTGAGAGATACGAGAGTCTCACGTGAGTGCGGCTCAGCTCAACGAAAATGGCTGCAGATTATCGTTGTAAGGTGTCATTGATTCTAGGACACGCCTGGCGAAGTGGCTGTTCAGGCAGGTTTGCCAGTTCAGGCCCACCAAACAACTCATCACCGTTTCAACGACAATTCACCTGCGGTACTCTGCTGTGACATAAAATGAACCGTGCTCTGCAGGAATAATAAAACTGACTACTTCTTCGATCTACATCGTTTCATCTATCTATATATGTATGTGTATATATATAGCAACCAGCACATCCCTATATGTGATATATCGCGGGGACAGACAAATAGACTCTTTCCTGATGTAGTGTTCCTGATGTATTTGGTGGACGCTTTCAAGTGCTTCATTATTTAACAATTTTCGCATTCAACAGAATTAAACATGTAAATTCACTGCATA
The DNA here is from genome assembly GCA_003439945.1 of Dermanyssus gallinae. Lineage (NCBI taxonomy): Eukaryota > Metazoa > Arthropoda > Arachnida > Mesostigmata > Dermanyssidae > Dermanyssus > Dermanyssus gallinae. The sequence goes on from QVRM01001595.1 coordinate 1,132,741, forward strand.
TCTGCTTTACAAAACTACCCAGAGTTGAAGACTATATTGAAATATAATACAGAGTACAATTCGCTCTTAAGTTCGTATGCTTTATTGAGTCGCCGTGGTTAAAAAAATACAGTAAATTTTAGAATGCCTGTCCTGACTTTATGCCTTTTTACGATATTGAGTACTGCTTAAATTCCGCCCCGTCAACATATTTTTTCCGTTCATGTCGAATATATCAACTTCGGCATTCACTTTGTCTAAATAGGAAACTACGAAAACACACCTTCGAGTGGCCGGTTCGGAATTTGAACCCACGATCGCCCGAATAAAAGGCAACGAGTTTTCCGTGATGCAACCTCTTTTCGAAAATCCTGGTTTCTGGTATCATACAAAATTTCAGGCATTAGGTATGAGTCCTCCATCCATCCGTTCCAGTATCTAAAGGGCTGCAGCGACGCCTCGGCCAGCGCTAATTTCATCTTTCCGAAATAATTGCTTAGAATTAAGTTGTTCACCTCTACCTCACCAAACGTTGTGTTCTACGTTCTATTTCGTATAGAATAGAACGTAGAAACACAACGTTTGGTGAATTCTAATACTCACTCTTACAGATATGTTTTGCGGTGTCCTTAGTGCAAAATTTTACTAAGTGCGCAGGGCGTTGACAGTGGCCTACAAAAACATGCTAGCCTCTCGATTTTCCCTCACCACCTACCATAAGTTACTGCAATACTGGACAAGAAGATCATTCGTTTCGAAAGAAGGACCACCTCCTATCAATAAAACGACTATCCTTATGAGTTGGTACAAAGTTTATTTTACACAAATCAACTCCATAAATGTGTGCATGTTGGTCTCAGGTTACCGCGTGACAATCGTATATGTACATGTATTTGTGTGATAATCGTATATTATCTGCGCATATGTCAATGCTTAGTCGTCTATATAAGATGTGCAATCTTGACATCATCCAAAATGCTGGTCTTCCGCTTCCGTGGCTGTTTCAATTTTCTAAAAAAACTGGCTTAGGCGCAAATAGGAGAGAATATGCGCTCCGGACTTATGCAGCGGATATTGCGAAACAAGCATGGAAATGCTCCTATTTGTGCGTGTATTCACAATATCTACCTCTCACTAGGTTAGAAAGACACCCAATGGGTAGCTTTAGGGCCTGCAGTAACTTCCAATACCGTACTGCAATATTTGATTATTGCGTGTGCTCAGTGGATTTTTTTCGTAGCGCAATTAAACCAAAGCAAGTGTACATCAATAATAAAAAAATCATATTACAAAATGGCCTCTTATATATATATATATATATATGTGTGTGTGTGTGTGTGTCTGTGTCTATCTGATCACATATTCTCCCGTAAAAAATTATAATAAAAGTATATTAGTAGGTTTATGCTTGAGCATGACGTCCACTGACTTTATTGGAGTCTCCTATTGAAGGCAAGACGAGTACAGATCGAGTGGTAAAATAGTTTCGCTAGCATCAAATCGCTATATATATATATATATGTATACGATATACATTTTTACATTAAATGAGCTACATTAAAAGTTACCAGCTGAACAAAATAACGAAGTACTGTACACTGACACATATGTATAAAGGTCCGGGTTGTGTCCTATCTGGCAATACGGTGGCGCGCATTTTGGAAAACATTTTGTCGCGCCTGCCCTAACAACATATTACCTAGCAACAATTCTGATAACACGTCAATCGCGGGACTATGTGGAGACGTTCAGTATTATCAGGATAGTGTGCGGCCTTTCCGCTAGATAGCGCTGCCAGCATATATTTTTATTTTCTAGTCTATTTTGCTCATTTGTACTCTATTTGATAGTTCGCTAAGTTCCGTAGTACATTCGCAAAGTTATTCGCGTCGGTCACTGAGTGTTACACAGGATCTCCCCTTCTATTTCCGTACCATGCACTACGCACGTAATACGTCGAACCCAACAGAATCTGCAGTATTTTCCCTCCTTCGCACCGCTCCGTAATTGGACAAAGTACAGTTAAGTAGAGGCAAACGCCTCGTGCACGGCCGGTCAATCAACAAAATGGAGTTTGCAAGCTTGACGTGCCCGTATTCGCTAAATCACCGAAAGCTTAGCTCCTAAGATTGGCATCAGCAGGCGCACGACAGGAAGTGCTCGGAGACGTCTCCAATGCTCTTAAAAGGCGCTGGCTACTCCATCACTATTTAATAAGCACCGCAAATGAAATATGCTAATCTGCAATCTAGAGAGTCGTCTCAAAGACCCGCTAAAAGACTTTCCTCGAATTGATGTCGTAGGTTCTTTTTCTCCTATACTAACTGTTTGTTATTTATCCGTAGACTGCTGCTATTGTTTCTGTCACCGATAATGTAGTTGTTGCTGCTGCTGTTGTTGTAGTAGTTTTTTCTTAGTGTTGTGAGCTAAATTCGAGGAGGAAGATTTCCCGCCAGTGGTACACACAACTGGCTGATTGCTGACGAAACGATGGAAAAGCACGTTGGACACATACACTGATGGGCTGAACAATTGAAGTCGACGCTGCCGAAGACTTCGGGGTGGTGTACCAACCGTGTGACCGGCCACGATGAACAGCGGGAATAGAAGCGCGAACAGGCAACAGGAGACGAGATGCGATCTCGGCAGGATAGAAACCAACGCCAGAGGCATCCCGTAGCCTACAAAGTAGGGCCAGTTCTCCTCGATATAATGTAAACGTTGGTGCAGCTCCCAGCCCATGTTGTACCTGTTGATTAGAAACCACACACACACATCTATATATATATATATATATATATATATATATATATACTGCACTCCTATAGGCGCCATATCAAAAAGTACCTTGACCTGCCTAAATGTGTGTGAAGCAGCACTTCTAAAACGTTTACACCGAACGTGCTTTATATAGAGATACAGATTCAGCGGGTCAACATTAGTCATCATGTTTTTAGCTTCTCTAGCCGTCGCACGCACAGAGTTTATAAGTAGGTTTGCATGCCGGATCTGACGTTCAGACGCTGCATTATTGTCATCTGATTTAAGGGAAGGGCATTTCAAACCATAATAAAATAGCATCTCTAGCGCAAGTATCTTAGGAGTCTTCTGTCTGTACTCTCTCCACCAGAGGCGTGTTTTCAATAGGGCATCATATAAAGAGGTGTTAAAAAATCAAAGTTCTTAGTGACAACGAAAAATTGTGTTAACAAGCATAGATAGGCTTTACTAGCTGCCACTGATATTCAACATGAGTGCTAAAACTAAAATCGAGCCTGTTTTAATAATATGGTATATATTGCCAAGTCACAAGTCACCAATATATTCACTATTCACCGTACCTATTCACCGACTGGTGCTACAATGTACTTTCAACATGACAACATCCTGTATTGATTACACCGACAACCTTCATCTAATAAATAACGGAGCGCATCTAATAGTCGGCTCCTCAATTGCTGGCATATTTCCACTCTCATATATATATATGATTGCGTAGTAGGACTTACCATTGATATTCAAACGTGTAGAGGCTGTTTAGCAACGCAAGATGAAGGAAACCGATGACTTGGCCAAAGGGCGCAACCGGAAAAAGGCAGACGAGCTGTGACTGTACCAGGAAGACCGTCTGAACGACGAAGGAAAACAGATTGTCAGCCAAAATGCGCGAGATCGACTGGAGCGCCTATAGCACACAGCGAGACATGCATCAAAAAACATACATACAGACACAGAAAAGCAGATGTTAGATAAAAAGCTGCCAACAAAGGTTAATAAATCATGTAGTAACAGAGAACTGCAAACATAATTTTTTATACATATATCGACAAAACGGTGCGATGGAGACTGCCCGCCACTCGAATGTCATGAATCATAGGTTTAACCCCGACGCGACGTATACCTGAGAGATAATAAGGACGTGTTCCTTAAATAAATCATTGTTTTCTAATAAAAGTACGTTTATTATTAGTACGATGATTATTATTATCACTACTGATCTGGCAGAAATAGGTGAGGTCGTGTGGTCAGAGTGGTTGGCGATTGTCTTGCGAATAGTTAGATCAAATATAGCAATTGCAAAATATGATTTCCTTCTTGACGCTTAGAGGTGTTAACCGAATCGATGGTCGGGTTGTCGAGAGCTGTGCTACGACTATTTCGTTATGTATTAAAATATGTTCCAATCATTCTCATCAAGTACTGCAAGTTCCACAAAGAAATTCCTCAATAACGTATTTCTTCCTTAATACAGATTATTGATGGAAACATGCAAGTTGCTTCTGGTTGAAGCTATTATTATTATTATTCGCTCACCTGCGGCCGCCCTCGATAGTGGCGATACGCCTGATCGGCAATGTCCTGAAACCAGAAGCAGTTTACGACCCGAGACAAGACAAAAACGGGCACCACCCATAGAATACTAAACGTATAGCTGAGTAACGGGTGCAGCCAGATCCAGATCGACTTCGAATGAACCTTAAACAGCAGCGAAAGAATATACTCGAGCCCGGGCAGTAGTGCATGCTGAAAACGACATACGCACACACAACAATAGCTCGTCATGGCCTCAGATGCCTCATTCGCTTGAGTAATATGCATAGAAAAATATAGAGTATATACAAAATGAGTATGGTCGTCACATATTATGTCGATTATTATTATTATTATTATTATTATTATTATTATCATTATTGTTTTACAAATATGCACACGTAGCACGTAGCAAATTTCAAACATTCAATTGAACAGCTCACCTGGAAAAAGAGCAACGAGAAGAGAAACACGCCACCGTTCAGCAGACTACACTGGGCCAGCCTCTGAATGATCTTGGGCCGGCTCTGAGAAGCTGGTGGCGCGCTGCGCTGTCCCTTGCCTTGTTGGTTCCGACGGAGCGCAAGTGTTGTAAAACTTCGAATGTCCTCGACCACCTTTGCCGCAGCCGGGACCGACACGCCGTATCAAAAAGAAAAAAGAAGAAGAAATAAACAGATAGAAGAAGAATGACAGATGGAAGCCTGCCAACGAAACGATAAATCTTGGTAAATGCAGCAGCGCAGCAGAAGCAGCCAAACTCTAGTGGGGGGACAAAGCCTCAATAAAAAAATCCGAGTTACTGAAATCTACTGAATTCCATTCCCTCGGTGTCGTTCTCTCTAGCTCACCCTCTCCCAATTAGCCTAATTAGACGACTTGAATGGTCATAGATGATTGTACCCAGTAGTGCCCACACACTTTTATCAAATCGCTTCTCGTATACGCGGCATTTGTGCATAGTTTTGCAGATTGTGCGCTGGGAAGCAAACCGAAACGTTTTGTATGTTATTCAGATGTAACGAATTGTAGTGTGTCTGTTAACAAATGTGTCCCATTAGGCACTTGAACCCCATTTTTGCCGAGAAGTTCAGTCGAAGAAACCTACCCCCCTTTAGATTTGAATTCAAATATCCTTGATAGAATAGCAGCACGTTCCTATCTATGCCTCATTTGGAACTTCTTCCGGCAAGTCGGACCCACTTGCAATTTAGTCGTTCCCGTTCCTCTGCCTCGGCATAGTTTTCCTCTTTGTTCTTATGTGAGGGTTTCCTAGCCGTGTTTTAAAACTAGTCTTCACAAGTCCAAGTAAACTGCTTGAGAAACCAATTAAACAAGTCAATCAGTGTGTTTATTTGAAGTTCAACGAAGTCAGCAAGTCTCAGAAATTTGAATTAAAAGTTACTCCCACACCCTACATCCTATAACTTTTTTTTTTTTTTTTTTTTTTGTGGAGGAGGTATTAAATGCAGTTACGCACTATCGCTACGAGTCTCTATCTCTAGCAGTGTGGGACTCGACCCCAACGGTTGGATGTTACTCCGTTGAGACCCATACCCACTAAACGCACCTCCCCCCTTAAGCTTCACTCTCTCTGATAGCCCAGATCTTCATAAAAACAGTACTATGGACTATATATATATAACTATAACTAAACTATCCTATAACTAAAAACATAATGCATGTCGGTATATACATGAGTTAAAAAGGCAAAGACTTTAGAAATCGCCGATAAGTTTATCTGACAATATATTTATTACAATTAGAGACAACACCCTTGTTAAATAGGAAGCTGCCTGCTCTACCTTGATCTCCGCTGCCCTCCTATCTACTCTCCGTATCCCCGTATCTCAACGTACAACTGCGTTTGATGAGCTGTGCGAGCGTGAGCAGAGTGCTGTCATTGATCGCCGTCCGGGGACCCCCTGGGGGTGCCCCCCCACAACTCCTGACCCAAATGGTGATAAATCAAACGTACGTAAGTAGATTTTTATGTCCAAGTATAGTGTACTGGTAGGCATACCTTTTGTGAAAGCGATGCAACATCAGGAGCCCAGCGGGAGTCGAGTCTGCTGACAGAGAACACTCCAAAGAGCGCGTGCTGCAGTCCAAGCACGAGGCCATGCAGGACGTCCCGAGTACTTACTGCTAAACCGTTCATGTTGTTGCTAAGTCGTCGGAATCGGTGACGTTATGCGTCTTTCTCCCTCTCTCTCTCTTCCGGGGAGATTTGTATCTCTCTGAGCTTTCTACTGACTGATCTCTCGGCCAGACCAAATGAGAACTCAGTAGTGTATCGCCGCAGTCCGTTTGTGCGCCACTGTACGACTCATGAAGCCACTGAGCGCCAATTTCGCACCAAACGAGAACTAACTGTGTCACTTTAGGTCAAGCGAGAAGTCATTTATTTGTACGCCGTCGAAGACGCGATAGACAGAAGCGTCTGTGTCAGCGCGTACATGGCCACCGGTCGTCACGGTGTTTCGTTTCTTCGCGCCTACGCACAGCACCTCAGCAAGCACTTCTCATTAGCATTGTCGCTGTTGTACCGTTCAGGGGTCAAAACGATTCTTCATGATCCTCACCTCAGCAGCATCATCATCATCATCACCATTCATCCACCAGTCGTCCTCCACCTGCCTTGGCAACGTGAGGAAAGATGACACCACTTCTATGACAGGCTACGGAAGAACTTCGCACTCAACGCGAAGTTCGCGAGCCACGAAGCTAGCTGACGGACTTCCTTCCACCGCGCATTCACCACATCCTCAATCAGCAGCACTCAGTACTGGTTGCTGGCTGGAAGAATTCGAAGTTGCATCATCGACGAAGCACTTGAAAATCTGCTTCTTCTTATAGTTCAGCACAGATTATGCAATGTAGGAAATTGCCAAAAAAACGCAAAGTGATTTGCTGTTGCGCTGGCAGGAACTATCGATGACGTCGGTAAGCAGAACAGCCATCATACAATATTGGAGCGATCATACGGTCCTCGTTCGGAGGCAACGCTCGCAACGTGAAATCTCGGCAGGTCGTGGAACAACAGTTCGAACGCACGAAGAAGAACATGAGCGCAATATCAGGTGCTATCACAGCTACTTCAAGGCGAATAGCATATTTTGCTTGGTGACGGTTGTTGTTCTTGTTGTTGTTGTCGTCTCATTTTTGTTGTTGTTGTTGCTGTTGGTGTTGTTGTTGTCAGGCTCCTGGACGTCTCGCAGGCTGTTGCTCCTGCTGAAAGCACTCTAAGTTCTGAAACTGGCAGAAACAAGCACAACAACAAAAGTAACCCTTATTTATCTTGATCAAAGAAGAAGACGAAGAAATAAAAGAACAATATAAATAAATATATATATATATATATATATATATATATATGTAGTCACAGGCAGTAACTACAGCAATACCCGTCCGTAGAAATGCATGCGGAAATAATACACACAACAGTAGCAAATGTCTTTGTCATCGTTGTAGCATTATTAGGAATCATACTATAAGTATAAGCTAATGTTTAAACATATATTCTATGAACAAATACACATATCTTATACGTTCACGTTTTGGTCAGCTGGTCAGCAACACTGACTTGTTACAGGTTCTGCTGCATCGAGTTGCTGTTGTTGAGGTTACGACAATTGTGTCGTTGTCTCACCTATTGTTGTTGTTGTTGTTGCTGCTCTTGTAGTACAAATTAATTAAAAAATGCAATTTTCTAAACATATACAATTACGTTATATATATTTACGTTTTGGTCAACTGGTTATCGTCAGTGACTTGTTACAGGCTCTGCTACTGGGACAGTTGCTGCAGCATTTGTTGTTGTTGTTGTTGTTGTTGAGGTTACGACAGTTGCGTTGCTTCTCACCATTGCCGTTGTTCTTGTTGCTATTAATATTGTTGTTGTTGTTGTTGTTGTTGCTATTATTGTTGTCGTCGCTAATCTTCATCGAATAGTGTCCACACTCTGCGGGCGACACAACAGACAAACTGATTGACACACAGACAAGGCAACGCAGCAGGTTCACAGCCAACAACAACAACAACAAAAAGAACGGCCACAACAACAATCACCGCAACAGAAGCATACCCAACAACAACAACAACAACAACTTACATACAACTACATCACAACATTTGGACAGCTTACGTACAACTCTGCACTGTAGCAAGAACAGCATGAACTTGCCAGCCAGCTTTTTGGCCCACACTAGCAGCTGTTTTCCCGACTGTGAGACAGCGACTCAAAGTTCGGAATTCATTCCGAATCATTCATTTAACTCAATTCAAGTCGATTTGGTCGTCGTCGCCATGGTCGTCACGCGTCGTGGTGGGTATTGACAACCCGTTGATGACGACCATTAACAACTTATCGATTGATTGATGTGTGCATGTATGTATTAATGTATCGATTAATAATTGATTATTATTATTAATTGATATATATATATATATATATATATATATATATATATATATATATATATATATATATATATATATGTGTCTGTATGTATGCATGCTAGCTTTTTGTCTGCGAATCGTTATGCGCCTGTCATCTGTCAACGTAGCTCTAGCTTCCTCGCGCCAATCACCAGCTCACCGTCGTACGGGCTCACCGCCGTTTTTGATTTTCGCCAGCTTGCGTCGTTCTCGATCGGCCTCGCAGTGCACCTCGAACGCGTGAGACCAACCAGATGATTCAGCCAGCAGCCAAATCGAACGAAGGAACGATGGTCCCTTCGTTGGTTACTGCTACCACTACTACTACTGTCGTCTAGACTATTTTGCCTCCTCCTCCTCCTCCTCCTCCTCCACCTCTTTGTCCCGCCCTTCCTCATCCTAAAGGCGGTTCTGGCGGGCTGCAGACAACAATCGGGCGGTCCGTCCGTCCGTCCGACCGTCAAGTAAGTCTTTCTTTCTTTCTCAACCCTCCATCAACTAACTACACTCTCCACGCTCTTCGCTCGAATCACACGCCAGTAGAACGAGCGCCGTTCTACCACGAGCCGCAGTAACGTACGACCCACGATGGCCGCAGCGACAGCCGAAACAACAGTGTTCATGCTGGCTTCGGACGGTGAGAAAGTTTGCTCGCATTTGTTGCATTGTTCCACGCGTTCCATGTTTACACGCGAGCTGCATCGGCGCCCAATAGAGGGCGCAACCAGCAGCGACCTCTGCAGCGGCCTAGTCGCAGGCGCTGGGAGATTTCCTGAACTTATACCACAAATATCCCGGTCATGTAGGCTAGGGGGTCACCAGGCCACCAGGCCACCACCACCTTTTTAGTGGGTTTGAGAGTCTCACACTACCCCGACCAAAGGGTGTACGTTATGCATTTTTACTGTTACTGACCCCTGTTAGAAAAAATGGCTAGGCGCTGGGTGCAAGGAGCTAGACAAGGTCAAGGAGAAACGCCGTTGAAGTTGCACGATTGTCAAGATCAATGAAATAATAGTCGTTTATGATCAGTATGGCCACGTTGCGCCTTAGTCTTGTGGTCGAGGTGAAAGCGAGTACGCCTGTTGATGACTTGCTTATTCAAGGTATTCGCGCGGGTATTTGTTGCGTACCGACGTCACCACCATGGAGCTCGGAATTGACAAGTGCAATTATGACAAGTGTCAACAAACAAATTCAATTGAATAAAAGTCTACGAGACGGCGACGACTGCTAATTACTGCTAATGACTGCTACTTCTTTAAACATACGGACGAACGTATGCATGCCTGCATGCATGCGGAAGACCCAGTATGGGGCCGGGCTGAGGCGAACGCAGTCGCAGGTTTTTTAGCCAACCTCGACTGAAAGGGATCTTGTGCCGCTTAAACGCACACCGGCGTTCTCTCCTTGGTGTTCGAGACTTTCTAGAACTTCTCTGACCAATTGTCTGCGTATGTCCAGCGCATCCATCGTATGCTGCTGACACTTTTCCTCGTCGTGGGAGCCTGGATCAGGCGCGCCACGAACTATACGAGGCATTGCTGCTTAAATTGTATCGTGTTTACCGTCTGACTGGCGTAGCTTCCTCAACCTCAGCGAGGTCATTCAAACAGCAGGGATATCTAAAAAAACGTTTTTATGGAGGTTGTTTTTAATTCTAGGCCACCCTCGGTCCCCTACTGGCTATAGGAGGCCTGCGGTCATCCAGGCGTTTCCTTGCACACATTTGCTAGATTTAGTTCTTCTGGGTATGAAGACGCTGAAGAGGTTCGTAGGTAAAGACCCCAAGCTGTATCCCCACACGTAGAGCGCTGCTTGTGGTTGCATGCAGTTATCAGTCGTGGACAAATCCTTCGGAGATCTTCTATGATTACTGATGACACTTGTAGAGTTCTGCATAGATCCTCAGGGACGACTAGAACCTCTAGAGAATTTAGATCTGCCTGCATTATACCGGAGAGTGACTCCTTAATTATTAGGATTGCTTCCTCTCGATCTCGGAGTAAGCCGCTGATAGCGGCGACCTTTTCAGATTGCGATACAGTCAGCAGAAGATCCCTTTTTTGTTGTCCTTCTTCTTTAAAATGTAGCACTGCAACTAAGCCTGTCGCAGTCAGATCAGCTGGCCCTCCTAACGTAGCGTCATTCGAGTACCATACGTTAAATGAATCCTGCAGTCGGTATACAAAATTCGATATGCCTAAGCTAAATAGCTAAAAGGCCTGCCTCTGTCTCAGTGTTGATTTTTGGCCTACATTAGAAGTGAGGCATTTCGATCATTCAGCTGAAACTCTGATAATTTCGATAACTCGTGGGTAGAGTATCTAGAGTTTTCCTCGACTTATTTTAGTTCCATGTCTCTCCGTATGGCACTAAAGGCATCGCGCAAGTCCAATATGATTAGTACGCTCGCTGAACTAATTTGAGTGCATAAAAAGCACGAGCAGCATGCATGCTGTGTCCTCTCCGCCGCCTCTTTAGCGGCAAGAGAGTACAAACGCCCTGTCAGTCAGAAGCGTTTGATTCGACGCCCTAGCAGTGGAACTTGTGTTACCCACGTCCTATTGTTAATCATAGCATGCATTCATTTTCAAGCTATCTATATAAAACGTAAATATTGGCTATAGTCGTTTTGTTTGGCAGAATGTTGTTGACTCGTCCCTGGCGCCACAGCAGTGACATAAGGCCAATGATCCATTTTCGCGGTTTTATCCCGCCAAACACTTATGTGTACCTACATTTTGCCTCTTTAAGTTACTTAAACTTTCTAAACGTATGTTCTGTTCTCCTGCTAAGAAACTTGGTCTAGCGAAATACAGTCAACAGGCAAGAGGGGCACATAACCGGTTATTGCAACGCTTACGTTTACGGTGCTATCTGGACACGTAGACCGATATTCTTCGTTACCTAAGGACTTGTTGTGGGATCAACGTAATAAAATTATATTGTATCATCAACTTAAGCGGTGTAATTTATTTAGGCACGTTGTCAGTGCTAGTTCAACTGATCTAAGTCTGTGGCTCCCTGACTGAAGTAATACCACAGATGTCCCGGTCATGTAGGTTAGAGGGTCACCAGGTGTTTAGTGGGTTTGAGAGTCCCACACTGCCCAGACCAAAGGGTGTGCGGTATGCATTCTTGTTCCTGGCCCCTGTAAAAACAGTCTATGACTCCCATGGAATAAACATATCGATGGTTTGTTCGTATAGCCGATATAGGCCAAATGTGCAAGTGAAAATCAAAATCGCTGTCACACCTTATATGTGACAGTTAAGAGATATACATTGCTATTCAAATTACACTGCTGAGCGCATGCTCAGCATTGTAATTTGAATTTTAGTTCTTAGTCCGGAGATTCGTTCTCCGGAAACAGCAAAGAACAACGAGTATGGTTCGTGTAAAAGTTAAGATGCGTGAAAGCTCAAACGCCAGCAAAAACCATTTCCTCGATAAGTACGACAAACAAATTGCTCGATGAGTATGTTAAAAAATCTTCTCATGATTTGTCACAGAATGAAAAAAAAAGCGCGGATCTTTCTGGCTCTAGAATTTCTGACAAAAAATTGACGAAGGCCGATCTTCTCGAGACTCGTCACTTTGTGATGAATGAGGCTTGGGTAACTTTTCGTGACTCGCTGCTTAAGCCCTCGAGTTCGCAGTGATTAGGCGTAGTGGAAAGGCGTTATTCCCGCAAAAGTAGGCAGCAGTATAGCAGTTGCTGGCAAGACAATAGGCTCCTTCTTCAGAGCTGAAACTGTGGCTATGGTGGAACTAGAAGAATGTGGTACGACGACGAACGATTGGTATGCTGCAGAGTGTCTACTAAAAGTTTTTTCCTTGCGCTCATCACGAAGAGCTCTAACGTGTCTCCTAAGCGATAGTTTCGCCACCACTCTCCGCGCTAAAAAGCCCAGCGGCGAGTTCATAGCCCACTGAGGCTTTTCTTGCCGCATCCGGAATCGCACCAGTGAAGCACCCAGCTTATTCATCCCACTTGACACCGCGTTATTCTTCACTCTTTTTGAAAATTAAAAACACAGCATAGAGCAAAGCGGTTTACTTCATGCAAGTCGGTGCGGATATATAGAGATTGCTGTGGAATTGGCAAAAATAGTGAGCAGCTTATATATATATATATATATATATATATATACAGGGTGTTGCAGAAATTTTTCATAATAGAATATACAAATTGTAGAGCTCGTTAAAGCAAATACTTTTTTCCAATGGAACATGGTCTCTGAGAAGTCTTGTTTCGGAGTGAGAGCGAAATTACTACAATTTGTGACACTAGTGTTTTTGCCCGACATAGGAGCACTATTGGAGCACAGCATATACAAGACCGGTCAGAAGATGCGACACGGTCGTTTAGAAGAGAATTCGTCAAAAATGAAGTTCTTTATTAGCGTTCACGCCAAATACTTTAGAATCATAACCCTACAACCACTCACAGCGCTCAAAACGGACATATTCCAATGCGCAATTCATGGCGATCATTTTGGTACCAAACTTATGGCAATGCGAGCTGTAACTGCGGAGTAATTACGATTTTTCGGAGGGCATGTCCAGATTAAGTGCATGAAAAATGACGCGCTGCGGCTGTCGCGCGACACATCGGCGGTAGTGAACGTCGCCACACAGTCATTTTACATGCACTTAATCTGGACATGCCCTCCGAAAAATCTTAATTGCTCCGCAACCACAGCTCGCATTGCCATAGGTTTGATACCAAAATGATCGTCATGAATATGTTAGCTTTGAACACGTGGGTGGTCGTAGGGTTATGATTCTGAAGTATTTGGCGTGAAAGCTAATAAAAAACTCCATTTTTGACGAATTCTCTTCTAAACGACCGTGTCGCATCTTCTGACCGGTCTTGTATATTCTTCGGAAGAAGCAGAATTTTCTCACGAACCCGACAGTGTGTTTAGTTTCTGTATAGGATGGTTGTCTCGCAACAGCACATTTTATGCTCCTATGTCGGGCAAAAACACTAGTGTCACAAATTGTAGAAATTTCGCTCTCACTCCGAAACAAGACTTCTCAGAGACCATGTTCCATTGGAAAAAATATTTGCTTTAACGAGCTCTACAATTTGTATATTCTATTATGAAAAATTTCTGCAACACCCTGTATATATATATATATATATATATATAGTCTATTTGCTTAAGCAATTTATAAGCTCAAAGCAGACATATAAACATTTGTATGGCTGCCTGTTGTGGCGACTCGTGCTTGTGATAATAGACACATTAGATACGTGTATTCGTACTGTGCAGAAAGACGTCGCGTGTCAGCTTCTAAGAATTGCGTCGCTAATATATGTATGCCTTTCAGACATTAGCAAATACTTGCAGTCATTTCTAGAAGCTCGGCTAGTCAATAACACGGTCTCCTAAGTAAATACTTAGCGTAACAGTCAACTGTGACGTGGTAATGCCGTTTTTTGGTCGCAGGGCCTGACTGGCAACAACTGTTTGAGATGTCAGTGTAATCCATAACGGCAACATGAGTCGCTACATTTCTCTGTTAGGCTGCGCCGTTCGGCTTGCATGCGTTTATATATATATATATATATATATATATATATATATAAATATAGATATATAGTGAGAGAGGGCTTATGCATATATAGCTGGTTATTTCTCCGGTACCGTACTGTCGTAGTTAAGAGCAAACTGAGAGGCTACCTTAGAAACGAAACTCTGGCTCACTCCTTTCGCAGTATCGGAGCGTGCTCCCATATCAGTGGCTGTGTCGCTTGGCGCCCCTCATAGCGCTCAGAGCGTTATCTGATCCGCGGTAGCTGGCAGGTCCTGCTGAACAAGCTGCTGTCTCTCCGAGTGTATGATCGTGATGCTGATAGTAGAAATAATAGTCCACGACTCGAGTGTGCGATAGACTCCATTCCTCGAGTAATGGAGTACAAACAGTATCGCGGAGTAGCGACCGATCAACAAATCCTCGGCAACCGGTTAACAAGTACTCAACGATCGGTTACCTAACGGTCGGCGACCTTTCAACTTTACTCTGACTACGAAACGTCAATACGTAAGCAAATTAGTAACACATTCACGTACAACGCGAAATCGCATTCAGTTTTCAGCCTAGATGTTATAGCGCAACCACCACGTTCGGTGTTCCTGGGTATCAGTTTTGTTGTTTTTACATATCTTCTTTGGAAAAGATACCAAACGTTTTTTATGTATATGGATTTCGCTGGGCTGATAAAGAATTGGCTTCGTGTTCGTACAAATACATATATATATATATATATATATATATATATGTGGGGAAGTAGCTGGAGAACTGAATATTGGTGTTTAATAAAAAATCTGCGCAGTTGTAATATTTAATGGAGTTATGGGGAGGAAACAAAGCCAGTCACAAGTGAGGGCACAGGAGTGTCCAAGTCATCTAAATCAGTAAAACGGTTGCACGGAATGATTATTTAGGGAAAGAAGAAACTGTCTTTCTTTCTCTCAACCTTCTCCTTTAACAGAGGAAGAAGGTTAAAAGAGAACGAAACACAGTAAGGTATAAATTATTTGGGGTTTATCAAAGATACAATAACAAACAATATATGGAAGGTCATGTATGTTCTAGGATTGGAATTTGCAAATGCCACTCTGGCCCGCAGCGCAGAGTTTTGAAGGAAATTAGAAGGAGTACACAAGTGGCGGTGTGGTCTAGGGGACTGGTATGCTAGTCATGGTTGTCATCTACCTGGGTGTTGGCGGATCGATCCCTGTTGTTGATCGATTTTTCTTTAGGCTCATTGAGAATAGGTGATAAACCATACCGCTGAGAGTCAGCGGCCATGCTGCCACAAGGACTTTTAGAGAAACCCTAGATATATCAACATGTCCGGCCCTCGATGCATTGAAGATATACCACACGGTGAGTACAAAGAAAGAAATATTATGATTTGCATTGGATTGCCCTTTTAATTGCGCCAGAGAGTTTCTTGAAGGGAAAGGGGGGGATGTCAAAATGTATGAAATAGAAAGTACAAAGTAAGTGAAGGTTCAAGGATTTTTTGGATTGAGAATGTCGCAAATGGAAAGGGGGCTAAGCAGATTCAAGTGGTGGAGACAGCTCTAAGGGTAATGTTGAATACAATGGTACACCGAGTTAAATAATGAAGGGGGAAGTAAATAATGTCGATTTGATGGGCTAGGGAATGAGTCAATTAAACATATTGTAAAATAATGCACGTGGAGATTCAGAGGTAGAGATTTCTCCGAGGACGAAGCGTAAGAAAGGGCCAAGTCAATATTACAAAGAAAAGGTTGTCCCAATGGAAGCGAATACTATATATATATTTTTTCCCCCGGAATTACAGGATTTAGACGCCTGGTTACACGCACCTCCATAGGTACCCTTCTTAATGAAGAGACGGTTCGCACAGCAGAGGACCTTCGACTAGGCGTAGACCTACTTAGCCCTCCTCGGTGTCAATATGATCTTCCCGTCTACAAGTTGGGACTTCTATAGTGTATAGCATGAGTGGAGGATGGCGCCCTAAACATGCCACGGTTAATGAGACCATTAGCAGAGCCGTTAGGACAAAAGGTCTTCCATGCCGCTTTGAACCGCCAGACCTTTGCGCGGAGGACCGGAGGCGTCCAGACGAGATGACGCCTACACCCTTTGAGCGAGGTAAAATGCTGATTTGAGATGCAACGCCTTATCCCCGTCTATGTCCGTGGCGGCGCATCCGAAGTTGATTATGCAGTTCACCGTGCACAAGCCAGTAAGCTAGGAGAAACTTGTCAATCGGGTATCCCCATGAATTCTGCCCTTTCGCCTTTAAAACCCTGGGTGCTTTTGGCGTTCATACCAGGAAGCTGATCTGCAAAGTCGGCACTTTGTTAAACCTGTCGTACGGTGATAGCAAGTCGTCGTTTTCTAAAAAAACGGCTAAATCTTGACATACATACGTGGAAACGCTGCCTCTACTCGAAGCACCGTTCTGAAGTGGTCTCGGCCTGGCCTAAACGAAGCAGAGACGTGATTGTCACAATTCATGGCTAGCGGATGGCTAGGGCGCTGACAACTTAAAATGCTAATGCGGCGCAAATGTTTGTAAAACGGTTTGTAAAATGTAAATATTGTAAATATGCCCCCCTTGACAAAAGGAAAAAGGTGCGTTGGATTGAATTGAACATTGGCTTGAATGCACGCCCTCTAGGCATATTGACTTAGCTCGGGATCGTTCGTGATATGTGTACTATATATGCATAATTGACAAATTGTTAAATGATGCGTCATTGGCGGTTGGGGGAGTCCCGAAGGCGTTTATGGTCTCTCATAAATATCACATATGGAACAGCTGGGATGACAAAGAGTCTAGTGATGACAAACCTCCTGCCATCACTGGGCCCCTCTGAGCGTTCTTTTGCTTGGATACATGCTTGGATATGCTACTCAGACGCACTCATAGGCCGATTGCCTACTCTGTCGAATAAGAGGATCGATCTGACTGCAAACGTACACATACGCATACGTTACACAAACCGAGCAAGATGGCTAGTGGCAAAGCCTTTGCCTTGCATTCGGGAGAACTGGGTTCGAGACCCAGACCGGCCACTCTTAAATTGGTTTGCATGGTTTCCAGTTTAGACAAGGTAAATGACGGAGTGGATTAAAAATTAGCCATGACATGAAAAAACCGTTAACGCGCAATAAGCCTTACAGAAAATCTAAAAAACAAACGGTTACGTTACACACAATTTTTGACAACGGTTCTTGGTTACGCCATGTTCACATGCCGTCCAGTGGGTAGGTTTTCTGGAAGAGTCTCATATCTTTACAAAATATGTTTAAATTAAGTTATGTTTGTCGTTTAGGCTTCAAACGTGGGAATCGCGGGTTTTTTAGTACACTGCGAAACTTGCTTAACAAAGCACATCCGCAAGGTACATCTGTTTGTTAACCACGCGCGTTTATCCATTTCGAGAAAAAGGTCTACACTCGCCAGCAGTTGTTTTCAGCCTCTCCAGCTCCTTTGTGACTCCAGTTGCCCCGATCGTGGCGATCCGCTTCTTTCGAGCGCTGGCTGGCAGGGAACGATGATGCATGGCCATTACTTCATTTATACCCTTTTAGCCGGGTCGTGCCGTGCGCATGCCGTGGTTTTTGTGAGCTTTCCTCAACAGAGTCATGGCAGAGCAGCAAAATAATGTCAAACCAGGCTCACAATCAGGGAAGATGAAACGGCCCTGCTTAGGCACCACTAGGAAGAAAGATCTAAGTGTAGGTTGAACGAGTCTTGCACCATTTCTTTGTTGAAATGCAAATGCCCTGGGAGTTTAACCATAGCCTAGAATAAATAGTCCACTGTAACTTGGTAACGGTGGTTTTCTTTTACCTTTTATAGACTTGGCCAAGAAATACGAATTGTCCCGGTCATGAAGGTATATCTTCCGATGAATGCATGACTTGACGACACTTTGAAACTGATTCAACAAGCTACTCGATTATTATTTGCCTTATTACTATAATTATTCGCTTCAGTGCAGTACCAATTTTACACACGAAGTGGTGCAAGACCGATATGCTGGCGTCGTTGTGGCGAGATTGCCGCTCGTCTATACCGCGTAACTGCGTTCTAAGTGAGTGGTATTTCAGGTACTGCCGGAAGTACTCTAGGGATTACAGAAAACTGTGCATGTTCGAGGTAGAACTGAACGAAACTGTCGGGTCGACATAAATATATATATATATATATATTTATATATAGTATTTGCGGAAAGAGACCTCGAGCAAATATCTGCAGGCAGTTCTACGCATAAAATGTCAACCAACGTTAAGATAAGTATGACAATTACATTTAATTTCTTAATGAATTGATATATTCAAAACCGAGAAGGCGGCGTCGCATGGCGTTACGCTTCACAGTATAGAAGCCACATTGTGCATAGTCACTTGCAAGATATAAAAACAGATGTTAATACAGACTTATATATAAAGATATATACACGTTTTGGATGGGGACGTTTATGTTTATAAATAAATATATATACACATGTTTTTATACTGAGTAAGTGAATATGTATGTGCCTTGTATGCGATGATACGCCACCTTATTTGTTTTGAGGGTATCAGAAATTATTTGTAACAGCCATTCTTATCTTAGATATTTAGTGCCTAGAATTGTCTACAGAAATTTGTTCAAGGTCTGCTTCTACTGATATGTTGTGCATGGTGTATATGAAGTTCGCCTAACGGTTTTGTTCAATTCTTTTTCAAGCACCCACAGCAGTTTTTCAAGTATCGCTTGTTTTAGATGCATATATATATATATATATATATATTGTTCTTATTAAAGTAAAAAATATAGTATTTTTTACTTTAAGTTACGTACTATCGCTTTAAGTCTCAATTTCAAACGGCTGGATGTTACTCCGTTAAGACCCATACTGACCCACTAAATGCACCTCCCCTTAAGCTTCACGCTCAGTTAGCCCAGATTTCCATAGAGCAGTAGTATGGGCCATCAGAAAAAGTGGCGAGCTCCCTTTCAGATCAATTGGCTGGGGTCGCCTACGGGTTTCCCCACCTGACCATTGTACATTGTCTTAACACCTGCAAACCCATTTCGTGCAAGCTGCGTTTTTGTTCAGCCGCTCTGGGCTAGACGGAATGTCTGTCTTTGCAGCTTTCGTTTTTCTCCTGAAAGACCTCGTTTGGTATATATATATATATATAAATATATATATATATATATATATATATGGTCTCCACAAAATCTTGGAAAAGCTATATAGTAGATTGTAGAGCCCGTTTATGTATTTTTCCAACGGAACATGGTCCTGCCTTGGAGTGAAAGTGAAATTACTAGAATCTATAACATTAGTGCCGTTGCTCGACATAGTGTATTTTTTTTAGCTAAAGCATTTGCAATGCATTTTCGCAAACAAACCACGTTCTGAATCTGAGTAAGAACACAAAATGTGCAACTGAGAGACAACCAATCCTCCTATACAGAAACTAAACACACCGTCATGTTTATGAGAGAATAGCTTGTTCTGAAGACAATGCGACGCCCGAAGTTTTATTATTAGTTTACACGTCCAATAGTTCGAAATCATAACTCTACGACCTTTCACAGCGCTCAAAGCTAGCACATTCAAGTAGATACGCATTTCATGACAATCATTTTGGTACCAAATCTAGCTCTATCGGTTGCGTACCAATTAAGGCTTTCCGGTGAGCATGTCGAGATTAAGTGCCTACAAAATTGACCTCCTCCATCAAATAAATTATTCTAGGTGTTTATGCACGCACTCAATCTCGACATATCCGCCGGAAAACCTTGGTTACTCTGCAACCATGTGAAAAGCGATTGCAATCTGAATTATTATAGGATTATGATTTTAGGTATTGGACGTAATAGCTAATACTAGAACTTATTTTTTTGCGAATTCTTTTCTAAACGACCATGTCGCAATTTTTAGACGGTGTCTTTGTATGGTCTTTCGAGGAAGTAAAGCTAACCATTTTTAATAGAAGAACTGATTATCTCCCAATCATGCTTGTTAGGTTCCTATGTCGGGCAACAACATTAATGTCACAGATTTAAGTAATTTTACTCTCACTCCGAAACAGGACTTCAAACACTATGTTTTATTTGAAAAAATATTGGCTTGACTGGGCTCTACAATTACCTATATCTGCGCACCCTGATATATATATATATATATATATATATATATATATATATATATATACAGGGTCTCCCAGAATTCGTCTATAATATTTATTTATCAACTCATATTACAATTTTGTGTAATTGAACGTGTCAATTTTCAGTCTAGAACCGCTCTAGTCTGCACCATTTGGCAAGCGATTCAATAATTCAGATTGCGTTGCCCCGCTGGACGTCAATGAAAGATCTCTGGCGTAAGAATTGTGCGGCTCTCTTGTCCCCAGTAGGTTATAATTAAACGTGTGCTCAATTTAGTAAGTAGGCTCTTAGTCAAAGGAGCAGGTGGTCCCAAGGTCTCAAAGGCCACTGGGCTGAAGTTATGGGCCCCTGTCAGTTCGACGTATTCGTTCATCTTGTTGTTTTCTACTGTGGTCGCGGCGCGGCCAGCTCTAAGTGAACCGAATCCGACCATTGAGGTAGAAAGTGAGTCGGTTACGGTGGCGTCCCATCATATGAGGGTCCGGCTTCGTCAAAGGGGATGAAAGTATATCCCGTCAGGACGCTTGCCGTCTTTCCTGGTAGTCCAGTTGGTTCTAGCGTGCTTGGGTAGCCTGCCGTTCTCTGGGCCCTTGCTATTGTGTCATTAATAACCGCGTGACGTGGTCGACGACCTTCACTGAGGGCGCAGGATAGAGCGTGGTGGGCTCTAACGCCCACCGGCTTCCCGCACCGGCATATGTGAGGGTGAACGAGCGGCGTAACGAGTCGGAAGCGAACACATATTCTTGTAGTGGCATCATCCATTTAGGTTCCTAATGGTTCACTGAGTAGCGCGTGTAGCCAATCGCTTGCATGTTTTGCAGAGGTTGCGCTAAGCCGAGCCCTAGTAGAGTCATTGTCAGCTTGATCAGTAAGCAAACGAGCATGTTGATCAGCTAGCGGGGCCGACCATTCAGTCTGAGATGTGATGTCTTTTGGTAGAGGTGCAAGAACCTTCAACCAAACTGCTCGTGACCTGATCTCGCATGGAGATGAGTTCAAGTTGGCCGGCATATGTTCACTAAATTTGCGAGAGCCCTATGTACAAACCTGCGTGTTTGGAAGAAAATGTTGCATCTGTTGAATTGCATACTACGTTAGCTCAAAGCAGAACAAATGTTGTATTGAATACAATTCTCAAGAAACTAAATTCTTTGCAATTCTTATATTTTAGCTTTCACGCTTAATTACCATTTTTTTAATTAGTAATTTCCGCCCCATGCATTCCATTAGCAAGCTTTTTTCGCCGAGTTGTTCTAGATCCCAAAGTTTGTTAAACGAATTCTCGGAGACCCTGTATATATATATATATATATATATATAAAAACTTGCGCTTTTATGTAGCGCGACCAGTGACGTTCGATCGCCCGGCTTGCACGAATTGTCTCGCGTCAGCAAAGATCATCGCATCAGACCATCCTGCCGCGCTCCACACAACCATAACAACATTGCAACCAATAACTGCAACGACAGCAACATTAAAAACAACCACAATCAACTCCAACCAACGGTCTAATACTGATGCTGCCGCTGGTGGAGCTGCTGCTGCTGTCGTCTGCAAAGTTGGTGTTTACTTTTCGCGGAACAGCGATTGCTGCCAAGCAGACGAAAAACAAGACGACGAGTAGTGCAGACGACCTAATACCACAAAAGTACCACCAGTGTTAGTAGTAGGAACAGCTTCTGCGGCTGTTGCTGATGTTGTTGTTGCTGTCGAAGTTATTGTCGATGTTGTTGTTACTCTTACGAAAACAATTCATTGCGAATGTTAGCAGCAGTTGTCACCATAGAGTTGGCGCCGAACGCGGTGATGGTGGTACATCGTAAATATGTCGATCATATGATGATGATGATGGGCGGTACTGGGAAGGGGGTATGGTGCAGAAACAGGCTTACTGTAGTGCCGGCTGTAAATGGCTTATAGCCTACAAGACCTGCTGGTTGGCAGTTCTGCTGCTGCTGCTGTTGCCTTTGCCGTTTTTGTTGGACAGAACCGAACTGGAGGCAGCAGGCACCGCTACCTTGACTAACAACTACAATTACCATTACCACAACAACAACAAGAACAACTTCGAACAGCACAGCATCAATGAGCTGTCTTGCAGCAGCTGTAATCACAACCATCTATCTTCCCATCTCACAGTCATCGTAACCACTTCCATCACGGCCATAACCATAACTATTCCTATCACAGCCATAACCATAACTATTCCTATCACAGCCATAACCATATCTATCCCATCACAGCCATAACCATATCTATCCCTATCACAGCCATAACCACGATCCCCGTCACAGCCATAACCACCATCCCCGTCACACAACAACAACAACAACAACAATAATCATCCTTTCACAACTATAACCATCTGCATCACAACTATAACCATCTGCTTCATTTGGGCCATTACCATCCCCATCATATAACTATTTCCATCTCCATCAGCAGCAGCAGCATAACCATATTTCTCCTCGTCAGCAGCACCACCACCACCACCATCATCATAATAATAATCATTACGTTTATCAAACCCACGAGTAGTCGCCTTTCTCCTTTTTCCTTCCACCATCTCCGAATGATCCTACTTCTAGCTGCAGCCGCAGCTACCGGCAAGGAAAGGAGAAGAAACCCTTGGCGGAACTTGATTGCGGGTGCGGCTGCTGCGGCGACGGCTGGTCTAAACGACGGAGCAGAATAGAGCGGAACGCCAGAACCAGTGGGTGGTGAGAGACTGAATGAAGGAGTGCTCCAGCCAGCGAGGGAGCTAGTTGTTGTTGTTGTTGTTGTTGTGGTGGTGGTGGTGGAGGAACTACGGACGACGACGTCCACAATGATGATGATGATGATGATGATGATTATTATTCACCCACTCCTGGGGCGGCGGGTGGCCACATTTATCGTTTGTCAGTCAGCCAAGCAGTGATCGCATGTGTGCCATCCAATTCGCGTCGGCGCTGTCGTTGTCGTCGCCATCATCATCATCATCATCATCGAACATCGAACGTCCTCGAGTTCAACTTACTACTAAGCACCCAGCTACAACCTGTCTGATGATGAACAAACTGTCTGCCATTGAGCAGCAACAGCAGTACGGCGACAGCGACAGTTCGTGACGTTGACTGATGCTGGTGGCAGTGAGATGAGATTGATGGAAGACTGATGCCATAATGGAAGACTGACTGACTTCATAATGGAGGACTGACTGACTTCATAATGGAGGACTGACTGACTTCATAATGAAAGACTGATTTCATAATGGAAAACAGACTTTGGATAATGGAGAATTGAAAACATAGTGAAACTGACTGACTTCGTAGTAGAAGACCACGGACTGACTTCGTAAGGGATGACTGACTTCATAATGGAAGACACACCACGGATTGGTACTTCATAAGGGATGACTGACTTCATAATGGAAGAGACCACGGACTGACTTCATAGTGGAAGAGACCTCGGACTGACTTCATAGTGGAAGAGACCTCGGACTAACTTCATAGTGGAAGAGACCACGGACTGACTTCTACATAATGGCAGAGCACCGATGTCATAACCCGTTGTCGACCGCTGAGTGAACGAGAGAACACAGGGAGAGAAACGCCACCACCAACCATCTATCCATCCATCACCAGTAGTGTTCGATACCGTTCTCGGTCCGAAGAAGTTCAAGTCGAAGCCACCACTAACGGAGCAACGGAACAACAGCGAAGACCGCGAGGAACAGACACCGGACGAGTGGGCGGCTGAAGTACGAAGGTTGTACCTTCGTCGTTGTCACGGGTGTTGTCACGACGATTGTTTGTTGTTGTTGTTGTTGTTTTTGGCGAGTCACGTTTTTTCGCCTCGCAGGAGAACAAGCCCGACGAAGTTGTGCTTCGTCCAGCCCTTTGTCCAGCCGAAGATAAGCAACAACAGCAGCAGAAACAGCAGATGCAGCAGCTGATGATGATGATGATGGTGCAGAACTGCCGTCAGCAGAAGAAGAACGAATGTCCAAAACGAGGAAGGACGTCGATGAGGAGAATTGAAGTGTAACACGAAGCCAACAAGTGAAGTGTGACGAAGTCAACAACAGCCACGTGATGATTTGATTCGATTTTGAGGACGACGTGCTGTGCGTACGGGTGGGTATACTGCATAAGTATAGTAGCAACCCCCCATACACACACACACACACACACATATTTATGCTATTATGCGTGTGCCCAGCTGCCAACCTAGCTCGCTACGTATATAAAGGCACAGATCGTTTTATTTCATATAGTAGTCGTGGCTCCATAAGTAGTCGTAGTAATATCGTAGTTGTAGTATTAGTAGTACACTTGACTTTCTTCATCTTTTCTCTGTGTATTCTACCGTCGATCGATGCGTTGAGAGCAAGTCTTTTGTTTTGTTTCGCTTCGTTGGAGTGAGTGCAGTGTTATCATGAACGACTCGACTTGAAGAAAAACAAGAAGACGAAGAAGAAGAAGAAGAAGAATTGGCTTGCGGCGCTTAGTTTCGCCAGTGGTTACCCCATGAGGTTGATGGCGGTGTCGTCGCCCCAAGTGAATCCACCACGGGTTGACGCGATATTGACAACAACTACAACAACAACAACAATAACAAAGCAATAGATACAAGAAGTACAATAACAACAATTACAGCAACAGCTGTAACAACAACAACCGCAGCAGGAGCAACAACAACAACAATTGTATTGTCGTCATCATCATCACCATCATCGCTGGTACCAGTAACGTGGGCGACTCGATTCATTCAATAATAATCTTACTAAGAATACCTGTTGCATCATTGCTTGTTGGTGATAACGTGACAGTTAAATGCGGAGGCGCACAACTCTACTGTTGTTTCCATTATGCTGCTATTTCGTACCAGTCACCTGTTGTCAGTATTAGACTATTTAGTTTAGTGCGACTTCTCCGCACTGTCCCGCTGACTATTTTGAATGGAGAGGATGCGCTCGGTGGGCTCCCCCTGAAGTCACCGGGTGAGACTTGTGAAGACTAGATAGTGAAGACAACACAGCCTAACCGAACCGAATGGTGGTCGCTGACGGCGATACAGAAGTAGTGAAGTACTCGAGTACTACTTCTGTATGAATGCGCCGACCGTTTGTGACTTGTCCAAGGCTGCGATCGTGAAGGCCAACACGTGAAACGCGACAACTCTGAGGAACGGACAGCGACCGGAGCGTACTAAGACGTTACGACACTGCACAAACGAAGAAGACGCAACCAGCGTACAAAAACACGTTGTTGTGTTGGTAGAAATAGACGTCGTGATCTGGTGGTGATTGTGAGTGATTGAAGTCGAGATTGCCATTGAAGTCGTCAAGAGTAGTAGTAGTAGTAGTAGTAGCAGTGGTTGTTGAAGTACCCGTGGTCGCAATCCATCGCGTTCATCACCCAGCTGTTTGTTGACGCTCAGCACAGCAATACCCGGCGACACACGATGTAAGTTGTTGTTTCCTAAAAAAAAAAAAAAAAGAATCACAATGAGAATCGTAACACAGAGTACCCGTACCCAAAAAAAAAAAAGTTGTTGTTCTATGAACTAACTAAAAAGGAGGACAGTCACTCCCACACATACCAGCAAGCGTCCATCGATCTACCTGTACGCTGTATACATACAGATTATGCGTGCTCTCAGCCCGCACTAAGGTCAAAATAAGTTTACGGTCGATTCGTTGTAACTATTTGTATACAGTCAACTGTATTTACACATTCGAATACATATTTGTATGCTTGTATGTATGTATGTATATATATATATATATATATATATATATATGCGTATCCCCACGAATTCTGGCCTCTCGCGTTTGAGACCTTGGGTGCTCGTGGTGTTCGGACCAAACAGCTAATTCACAAAGTCGGCACTATGTTAAATATGTCAACCGGTGATAGCAGATCCCCTCCTTCTTTAAACAACGTCTGGATCTTGACGTACAACGTAAAAACGCAGCATCCGTTCGTGGCACTCTTCTGAAGTGGTCTCGGCCTAGCCTAGACGAAGCGGACACGTTATTGTCACAATGCACACCCGCTAGGCCCATTGGCATAGCTAACCTTCCATAATATGTGCCCCACATGCATATATATATATATATATATGCACACTTCAAGTCGAATCAACTGTATTTATACATTCGAATACATATTTGTATGTTTGTATGTATATATATGCATACTTCAACTCGAATAACAACCAATACGGTGGAGGTTGTATATATATATATATCAATAAATACAACCTCCACCGTATTGGTTGTTATTCGAGTTGAAGTATGCATATATATATATATATATATGTATATATATATATATATATATATATATATATATGCATGCATACTTCAACTCGAATAACAACCAATACGGTGACAGTTGTATATTATATGTATATATATATATATATATATATATATATATATATATAAATACTCGCTCACTCCCTCAGTATACTTTCGGCCAGCTCCGATAAAAATGTTCCAGTTGGTTCACCTAATGTTCCATACGTTACGATTGCTGTGCGTATTATCGCGAAGTCCTCTCAAAAGGCGGCACGTTTAAGTACTTTTCCTGGCTTCTCTCTGCCTTTTTGTCGGTCGTGTCAAGAGGAAGAAGTTGCGGTGGGTACTACGACAGAGCTGCAAACTGCTGCACACCTTCAGGCATGCTTTCATCATAAACCTTTTATTTGTTCTTCTCTTCCTATCTAAGATGGAATTGGTACTTCGTCTGGCCGTTTTCCATCTGTCGTGATTAGAACTTTGCCGGGTTTTTGATGCGCTAATCGTATATTATACCCTATCAGCATTAAAGAGATTCAGCAAGTACCCATATATACATATATACATATATATATATATATATATATATATATATATATATATATCAGTATTCCGAGTCACCAATGTACTAATCTTGGACAAAAAGAAACTGGAAGTTTTCAACTTTGTAATTTAATCAAAATTGAAGAGTTGACCAAATTTTGTTTGTTTAAGCACCACAGGCGTTCCCTATCTCGGGATCAGGCTATCGATTCCCGTATCAAATAGTTGTGATATCTGCATCTCGAAGAATGTCTCCAAGTGTGTTTTTACTTCTTCTTCTGGTGAAGTGAATTTGTATCTTTGTAGATAGTTGTGTAGGCATCTGAATAGGCAGTGTAGTCCGATGGTGGTGCGATGTCCGGTGATGAGTACGGTGGATGCGGCAACATGTCCCAATCGAAGCTTGCTAGCTTGCGGAGAGGCTGGGTAAACTCACGTGCGATGTCGCGCTGTTTTGGTGAAAGATAACGCCCGTTCTATTCACGTTAAAGCCGTGTCTACATCGCTTGATCGCTTGGGGGGAAATGGGTTAGTCTATTGTGTCTGGTAAGCCAAGAAGGGCATTTTGCTAGATGCTCCATTTTGTCGCGCTCGCTGAAGTCATGAGGTACATACAAGTTCAACTTTGACACGAAATGGGTTTCACACAAGAACAATCGGGTGCGAGTGCAAGACAAGAATCGTGTGATCTGTATCACCTCTAACAGTGTACAAGAGCCACAGCGCTAACAAAGATGATGTAAAAAAAGCTCCAACGTGCCAGAAAATGAGAGAGAGAGAGAGATAAGTATTGTAAGGCGTATAACGGTATCCCGGCAAAAAGTCATATCTTGACTTTTGTGATAGTTCAACGATCTGCTTGTGATGTTTTTTTAGAAGCGTTCCCTCGAATGCTGATTGTGAAGGTGTTGATACATACAATATATATATATATATATATCTCGGCGGTATGGAGTGGAGGATATTGCCGGCAACTCTGTCATGGCAGTCGTGGGTTAAATCCAACAAGTCATATCCCAATTTCCTGTGATGTAACCTTATTGAGCTTTGCTCTGGAGCTGATAGGGACAAAGCAATCATTAATGTATATACATATGGTAAGCCTCGCCGGTTCCTGCGGCGGCCGGAATACTAAAAAGATATAATATATATATATATATATATATACAATTTTTTGTCAAGGAGGGTTAAAGGCAGTTACGCACTACCGCCACGAGTAGGAAATATCGCTCTACATCTCGAGCTGTGTGGGAGTAGACCCTAACGCATGAATGCTACGCCGATGGAAACCCATACCCACTAAAGGCACCTTCCCCTTAAACTTCTCTCTGATGGCCCAGATCTCCATAGAGCAGTGCTATGGGGCATCCGGAGACTTGACAAATGCTCTATCAGAACAATTTGCCGAGTTCCCCCACTTGTCAGGCGCACTTTATCCCAGCCATTGCGAACCCGCTTGATTCAAAGTTGCGCTTTCTTCAACCGCGTCAGCATCGAAAAGATTCTGCCTTTCCATACATCTCCTGTGCTACTTTCGCTCCCAATTACCATGCTTGGTTCGAATCCAGGATGTACTCCACGAATCATTTCATACAATCTCGCGGGGAGTCCTGAACTTCGGGATGGGTTATTCCCGCTCTGTACCATCTCTCGCGAATGTGTCCAATCGTCACGGTTCTGGCCTCTCTTCGTGCCTGGCACCTGAGGAGTGTGTGTTGTAGACTGTCTTCCAGGGAAACTTGAAAGGAATGTGCCTCAGAAGGGGCCTTCCCTATTCGGCTTCGCTATGCACGTAGTAATTCAAAGTATGGAGGGCAATCACAATGTTATCAACAGTCTAGCAGGAACAACGGCCTAAATAAACTGTCTCAGCAGCAGTAGCAGCAGCAACGACAACAACAACCAATTAATAAGAGAGCAACAGTAATTCGAACAATAGTAGACGAAAATAGCACAGGTTACTGCAAAAACAATGAACAGCAAAGTTCACAGAGTCAGCAATGAGATGGCTTTAACAAAAACGATGTTAAAAGCGTCTTCGATATTGATAATAACAGGAATAACAATAGTTCAGCAACAGCAGAATCAGTAGTAAAGCAGTGCAATTTATATATATATATATATATATATATATATATATATATATATATATATATATATATATATATATATATGTATATATATATATATATATATATATTATATATATAAGCGTGTATCGTTTATTTGGCTGCATTTCAAAGTTAGCTTATAGAGCGGCTTTGAAATTCAGCAAAATAAGTGTAACAGTATATATACGTATGATGCACCATCAACTAGTTGATCTCTTCTTGTGCCCTCTTCTCTGACGTACGCTTACTCATTCCGGGTCAGTTGTTTCTGTTGTCTGTATCCGTCCGATGACGCGGCACGCTTTGTTTATTTGTGTAGGTTTCCATTCGGGGGGACGGGTCTGGTAGAACGGTCGTTGCTTGTTCTTGGTATTTACTGGTGGTCGGCCGTTGTTGTTGTTATTGTTGTTGTTGGTAACGTTATTGTGTTGATGGGGGAGCAAATCTTGTACTTCGTCGTCTTTTGCATTCTCCCCCCCCCTCTCTCTCTCTCTATATATATATATATATATATGTATATTCAGATTCTTCAGATCTCAGACTCCTCCGTATTTAGATTGCTCCTCTGACATGGTGCACGCTCTGACTGTATGTCAGGTTCAGCCTCGCTCCGTCAGTATGGTCGTCCAGAGGCCGGCGGGTGCAGCGGGGTAGTTGTTGTGTTGCTGTTGCTGCCGGCTGCTGACCAACCGACGAACCGACTAAGTGAGCGGCGGCTGTATGTACATATGCGTCTACGGCATGTCTATGTCGTCTGTACAAGACAAGTCTGTGTCCATCGTCCGTCCGGAGCCAGCATGTCCCTCCCATAGCCGCCACCGTTGCCGCTTCAGCAGTAGTTCCGTTTTTGGAAACATTGCTCACTCACTGCTGACACAGACTTGGGTTTGCGCGTGCGTGCGTGCGTGCGTCTTCTGCCGCCCGCGTTTGGACGCTTGCTGACGCGATGCGGGCGACAGCGCTGGCCGACGCCAATGCCGACGTTCACTCGTGCTCGTGGAACGTGCTCGTGTTCGTTCTGATGATGATGACGGCTTTTCTCCCTATATCTCTCTCTCTCTCTTTCACTGTGTCTCTCTGTGTCTCTCAGCGTGTATCTCTCTCTCTCTCTTTCCGTGTCTCTCTGCCCCTTGTGTATTGACCGCCATCCATGGCTTCTCCCCTGTGCGCGATCGGCGGGTCGGTGGACTTCTACCAGCTACAATACAGTGAGGCAGTGAGCACGGTAGTTGGTTAGCTATTAGCTACACGTACTGCGGGTGGTGATGGTTTTTGTGATGGCTGGGAACGATGATGATGAGAATGATATAATAATAATAATAATAATAATAATAATAATAATAATAATAATAATAATAATAATAATAATAATAACAACAACAATCGCAGCAACAACAACAACCACAGAAGCAAACTTAGAAGCAAGCTTCGATTACGTCTGGATGTGGAGCACCGTAGCACATCGTAGCAAAGCGAACTATTATTTCATTCACAGATAGCCGTATAATAGATTGACAAATGTATTAGAAAGAAACTGCCTTTTCCTCGTCGATTGCTTTTTAATCGTTAGTTCTAAAAAAAGTTTATATATATATATATATATATCATTCTATTGTTCGGGACCAATTTGTATTATTAGTATGTACTGATATGATTTGAGTTTTAATATATATACACGCTGTTTGTAAGTAGATCTGCGTGCGTCGTCATGGTTACGGCGGTAAGGATGCTGGAACGGCAACGTTTCATGTTCATTTTGTCGGTCCGATTGTGCGATCGATGGTGGACTTATTCCAGAAACACAACAAAGTACTCTTGCTACTCTGTTCCTCTTGTGCCAAATACAAACTGCACGCCGTTACACCGAACAAAGCCAGACGGTACGACCATCTGGCTGGCTGGTAATCTTTTCCTTTGGCCATTGCTATGCTGTGGTGGTCGTTACCAGCTTCTCTTGTTGTTGCTGTGGTTGTTGTTGTTGCTGTTGTTGTTGTTGTTACTGTTGATCCTACCGTCGCCCCTGTACCGCCGGCGCCTCTGCCGAGCTACTATTGCTGCTGCTGCTGCTGCGGCTGCTTCTTAGCTAACAGCATTCGTCAGCTCGCTAGGTTAATTAGTCAATCTTAACAGCCAGACAACAAATCAGAAGGCCGCCCGCAGGCAAGCACAACGACACGACATGAACGCTAATCACCACAACAGCAAGCCATGATAACACCATTAACGACGACAACAATAACAACAAAACCGACATCAATGGCAACATTAACAACAACAACAACAAAACGGGCATCAATGGTAACATTAACAACAACAACCACAACCACAACAACAATACTAAGCTTCAGCAGCCACTACAGTAGACAAGGATTGCTTTCGACGCCGCTCGTAAGCGCTGGTGATGCAATAGGACAGAGCGAACGTGCGGGAGAACAAGCAAGCGAGCGAGCGGCCGGGCGAGATTAAGTACGTAAATGGTGCCGTCTACGACTGTGGGCAGGCAACATTCAAACATCCTAGCAATATCCCGTCCAGCTAGCCAGCCAGCCAGCCAGTCAGCATGACACGATACAGTGACGACATCGACAACGACATCGACAACACCGACGCTGACGACGATGATGATGACGATGAGAAGGAGGAGGACATTTTGTCGGCAGGCACAGCCTAGGGTGCTCGCGACAACTGCAGCTGCAACAACAACAACAACAATAATAACAACAACAACCGCAACAACAGCAACGACAACCACCGCAACAACAAAACAGCGACAACAACCGCCGCAACGACAACAACAACCACAACAGCGACAACAACAACAACAACAACAACAACAGCAACAACAACAACAACAACCGCAACAACAAAGTCGTTCCCGACACATATTTTGACAACTACGTATATTTTGCCATTGCAGCAACAATAACATAAACGACAACAACAACAACAACAAAGTCGTTCCCGACACATATTTTGACATCATCATTATCAGCGTGCTCGCGACAACTGCAGCTGCAACAACAACAACAACAACCGCAACAACAGCAACAACAAAACAGCGAAAACAACCGCCGCAACGACAACAACAACCACAACAAGAACAACAAGAGCGACAACAACAACCGCAACAACAAAGTCGTTCCCGACACATATTTTGACAATTACGTATCTTTTGCCATTGCAGCAACAATAACATAAACAACAGCAACAACAACAACAAAGTCGTTCCCGACACATATTTTGACAACTACGTATCTTTTGCCATTGCAGCAACAATAACATAAACAACAGCAACAACAACAACAAAGTCGTTCCCGACACATATTTTGACAACTACGTATCTTTTGCCATTGCAGCAACAACAACAACAACAACAACAACAACAGCAACAATGACATAAACAACAGCAATAACATAAACAACAGCAACAACAACAACATAAACAATAAACTCGTTCCCGACACATATTTTGACAACTCCCTATCATTTGCCATAGCATTTCAACGTAAGGCTACCAGGTTGGCTGACTCGGCTAGAACGCAATGCATGCATGGATGGATGCATGGGTGGGTGGGTGGGTGGGTGTATTGGGTTTGTGATGAGGCATCGACGATTCAATGAATTCACGTCAGTTGCATCGCTGCTGCCAATCAACGCCTGTTTGGTATATAGTCTATACATAAGCTATACATTCGTGTAGGAGCGGTAGCAATCAATGAGTCACTCGCATTGTTGTCACACCTTTTGTACAAATGCACACATGTGTGAGTGAGAGTATGTACCAAAGGTGAGAACAAACGGGGCGACGACCAACAAGCATTACCCGCTACTCGTCAAAGGCTCTTTGTTGTTGTTGTTGTTGTCGTCGTTGTTGTTGTTGTCGTCGTCGTTGTTGTTGTTGTTGTTGTTGTTGTTGTTGTTGTTGTTGTTGTTGTTGTTGTTGTTGTTGTTGTTGTTGTCGTCGTCGTCGTCGTCGTCGTTGTTGTTGTTGTTGTTGTTGTTGTTGTCGTTGTTGTTTTTGTTGATTGTTCACACTGAGACTAGACGGGATCATAGAAGGATAGGCACACAAATGCACAAATCATAAGCAAGCAGGCAAACATGGCTTTAACTGCACCTAGACATTCTGGATTTAGTTATTTGCCATCACACCGCCGAGTATTAAATAATAAATTAATAAGAAATTAAATAAATA
Source organism: Dermanyssus gallinae (assembly GCA_003439945.1). Classification (NCBI taxonomy): domain Eukaryota; kingdom Metazoa; phylum Arthropoda; class Arachnida; order Mesostigmata; family Dermanyssidae; genus Dermanyssus; species Dermanyssus gallinae. The sequence continues at coordinate 1,166,311 of QVRM01001595.1, forward strand.
AAAAATTAATATTTGTATTATTATTATTAGTGTCTAGTCTACAGCTAAATAGTTTTAAATGGAACAATGCTGGGCGTTCAATGCTATTGTTGTTTTATTTAGTTGCTAGCATTATTACCTCGTCGGTGATAGTAATCACTTTGCTCCTTGCTATTATGGTATTTGGTGCCGCTGTTGTTGGCTAATCACCATTAAATCATATGTTGATGTATCTTTTTGATATAGTTGACTGTTGTGGCTACTCTTTCTGATTATGATAGCCTTTGCAGTTTTTGCTAATATATATGGTAGTCATGGCAGCACGTTTTTTCCTCCCTCTTGTTATTTTCTCTGGCGCTGCCTCATTTGCACTTTTATTAAAGCTCGTGATAGTACTGTTAGTGTGTCTGTTGTTACTTTATTTATTGACGCGTGCTTTTCATTGCTATTGTTGTCATGACGTTAACTGCTTACCACTTTGATTGTCGCAATTGATTACGCTGGACTACTTTTTTTTAACTATCTCAGATTATCACAATATATATATATATATATATATATATATATATATATATATATATATACGATAACGTAGCACTATACAGTGCTATATACTGAGTGACCATATATATATATATATATATAGATGAATATCGTCGACATTATCGGCCATGCGTTGTCTGTTGTGGCTGCTGCTAGGGCAGAGGGTTCTCTCCGTCCTAACCAATACGCTGCACCAATATGTGGTGTTGTCGTCGTTTAATATAGTTATATACAATATTCCCTTTTTTGCAAGACCGCTTGGCTAACGTGACCCACCCGGCTTGACAACCAATTGGCTGAGCTTGGTTAACGTGACACGGCAACAACTTCATCATTGCCTATCGGTCTTCTTCCCGACAAATCAGTCAATCAGTCAATCAGCCAGTGCGTGCCCTTCCGCCTAATGAATGCCACTAATTAAGCCCCACCGTCGACATTCATTGATCCCAGACACGCTCGCCGGTTTTGGCATTTCCGTCGCGCGGCGTCTATCATGATTAGACTGTTGCTTCGACGTTCGAACTGCTCTGACCTCTGCTCTACAACCCCGCAGAACCCGAACACCGTTATGATGATTACCTCGTTCATACGTCCACTGCTAGGAACATTGGCTTAGCTTTACGTTATACGTGTAACACATATCTTATCTTATATATGTATATATATATACATACATATCGTCGGTATATATATATATATATATCTATACATACATATCGTCGGTGAGTCACGATTGTATTTCGATCGGCGACAGTATACATAGTGTTTTTTCGTATACATATAATACGTAAATGTATAGATCACAGCGCCGAATGCAGGTAAATGCGCGTTAATCTGATTCGTCAAAAACACCAAGTACTTGAAACGAGCGACATGCCAGCCGTATCGTCGATTCCGTCGGAAGTACCGTTGTGTGCGGCGTTTATCGACAGTTTTGAAGACCCATATTGCCCATAAGAATGGAACATCAAATATGTGCTCTATCAATCCAAGGCGGGCGGACATGAACGCAACTGTATATATATATATATATATATATGTAAATATATAATTTTTTTTGCAAGTTTTTTATTACTATGTACAGGTATCACACTGACTAATATACTAATTATATAATATTTACGATATTGCTTCTATTATTATTGCCTGAGTTTTGGCCACTTTGAGACCACTCAACATCATCTTGGCGTTGCCTCTCTGCAGTTCCATTCGCATCCCCTGTCGGACGAGCGCGGTCGATCTTGGCTAGGCTGTAGCTCGAAAGAGCTTCTTCACAAGTTTTTTTGTTAGTTTAGTGCATCCTTGCCCCAAACGCCAGATTACTTGAGACCGAACGCTATAATAATACATATGGACACCGGGATCATTATAGGCGTCATGGCCTGACACGAAATCAACGGATAATAGTAGAGAAGCGTTCATTTAATACAATTGTAAGAGTTAAACACTAAACAAATTAAATTTAATTAAATACTAATAAGGGGTGCATATTTTTAATGCAGATGTCGATAACTGCTGATGCATGCAAACAGATAATCGACCCCTGCGGCTACAGGGATTGGATGGGAACTGCGCTCGTGTTCATCCGACCTTATCCGTGCCTTTAAATATTGATTTGTGTCTTTGTGAAACGATATGTTTACTTAGTGATTCATCCACATATAAGCAAAGTAGATGGATTATAATAGCCGTAGGGGTCAGTAGTGATCTTTTGGAAGGAAGTGTGAAGGGATATATATAGCCTCCGCCGCATCAGTAAGATATTACCGTCATGTGTGATGACGGTGTCACTTGTATCATTCCACCTGCGGCAGACGCCTCATAGATCTATCCAAGCTAAAATCAATAATTCACGCTGCGTTATTACTTCAGTGGCGTAATACATTCAGTTCAGACTGGTTCTTTATCTTTTCTCTCTTCTGTCTCATATATATATATGAAGTAGAGGGCGGATGGGCAAGTTCTAGTGCCCTGAATTTTAAAAATTGAACCAAAAATAACTATTTTCCGATTGGTTTTCAATCAGCTACTTACCGACCAAATTTCGCGCCAATCGGTGGCGGCCTTTAATTTTCTCCGAACTGTCGCCATTGGGAAGAAGCCTCCCTCGGATTACTCGACGTCTTCCATTAGAAATAAATGGATGTTGCAGTCTATAAAGGGAATTAAACGCCAAAGACACCTCCAAACGATGATTTAATTTACCACTGATTTTTCCGTAAGTACTACTTTAAAATCTGGTTAACTTTTATATAAACTGTTATAAAATTATTATTCATTTGATGCGATCTTTTCAATATCGACAGTTGGGTTAACGTCACTTAAGCCGCCAAACAAAAAATGCATTTTCACGCTTATTTTTTATTTACACATTTAAGAGTTACAACACAATTCACATATTGAGTAGCGTTGACGATCTAAGTCTAATTGATCTATATTTTGTCTAATGAAAGATGTTGCCTGGCTCTCGATGACGGCGCGGGTCCTGTTCGAAACTGCGGTTGTCGATGTTCTTGTTTTTAATATTACCGGGATATTACATATTCTTATCATTTATGTTTTGAGAACCTGAAGATGATTAACCGCCATACGGATTTTGCCAGTCAGACCCACGTTTCGCGGTGAAGCGACAACAAGCCACCATAATAATATATCATTATTTTTGTTATAACAATGTTTAGGGCATCATTTAGTGTTTGAAAATTCCAATTGTTCTCGTGGACGAGTCGCAATGTATAGTAGAAGACGATAGTGTCGGTGTAAACTGTTTTTGGACAGTATTCCGTGTACAGATCGGTGGCGGTGAATAATTGTTTATCTCCCTGTCTTTTTTCGATCTTTGCGTAGGCTGCTTACGTGGAACAGCTGAATCAGTGCGAATCATCAATTTTGTGGGATGTGACCAGAGGTGGTCATTGGCTTAAAGCCTCGGACTTCACTGTGATCACACGATTTCCATAGTTAACGCTTAGTAAAACAGCTAAGAAAACAAGCCACTAAGAAAACAAGCTATAGACGAGCAACGGTTACGCTTGGTCTTCGGGCTCTATAAGCACACTCATTAGAGGTCTTTGTATATATATATATATATATAAACTGTATACATATGCATGCGATTTAATTTTTATGAACACGTTCCACCTGGGAAATCCGTCTCTTAGGCTTGGGCTATTAACGTATTCATATGAACTTAAAACGCTGGAATATTTATTATGCGGAAAATCCTATTACGCACTGCATATCGTGTGTTCCTTGAACAGATGTTCCTAGATACATGTGGGGCTCTGTTTGACTGATATCCACGTACAAATGAAATGTACCCCGTAATAATTCGTTTCCAGGCAGGAAATTAAGGTTTGTTCTTTGCTACTCTTATCTCGAACGGTCGTTGGCCTGATTTTCGTTTGGATATTGGATGCATATATATATATATATATATATATATATATCAAGAAGATTGTATTTGGATTTGGTCGTGCCTTGTATATTGTATAAATGTGCGCATGATATTGCGGTCGCGTGATGCGGTTGAGGTGCGACCTTACAACGGCTGCAGTCCATGTGTTATCGTGTTGTTAGCTGTGGCATTCTGCGTTACGAGCTGGCTTATCGATAGCGCTGCCATATGTCGTGCCCCATGCAGTCCGTGATTTCGTTACCGAGCCAGCGTGGTGCGATAATTATGTTGATGCTAGCTATTTCTATGCGTAGGCTACTTGCGAATGGGAGCCCTTTCAGATAACACAGAATGAATTATTGTTACTTTGACTTTCTTTTTCTTAAACGGAGCGAAACTTTGTCAACGCGTATCGTATCCCGGAACGTACACACACGCGATATGTCTCTGGCACGCTTAGATAGAGAATGTATGCTGTGGACGTAACGTACTATATATATATATATATATATATATATATATATATATATGGCGGTGCGGTCTATTAGACTAGTGCGTTAGTAACGGTTGTCATCTACCGGAAGGTCACCGGTTGTCACCCCTGTGGTTGATCGGATGATGCGAAGCTCACCGAGAGTAGAATAGTTAAACCATACTGCTGAGAGTCAGCCACCGTGCTGCCATAACGACCGTCGGGGAAACCCTACATGCCTCAACATGTCTGCCTATGCTGCCTCTCTAAGCATTGCCAATATAAAAGGGTGACATGTGTATTTAGTTCAACATTTCAAGCAAAAAATCCATATATATATATATATATATATATATATATATAATTATTATTAGAACCTTAGTGTTCCAAGTTTTTTTTTCGGAAGTTCAAACGTACGGTATCGGTTTCACCAATAGTACGTAGCCGATCTTATCATCCGCTAACGTCAATCTTGTTTTGGCTGAAGTGACGCTTTTTCATGAAGCTGCATTGGCTCTAAGAGTAGTTCCCAACAGCTTTGTGGCAATCTTTATTCAACTCAATGAGCATCGCTCAATAAGCATTCGATCAACAATAACCACAACAGCAAGGATTGAACCCCCCGGTGACACGCCGGTAGACGACAATAACCATGACTAGTGCACTAACTTCGATTTCATTGCTTTGTATTGGTTACAGAAGATGCCTCCTCCACCTCCGCCTCCACCTCCGCCACCCCCGGGGGGTGTGCCTCCACCTCCACCGATGCCGTCGCTCGGCACAGCCGGAGGAACTCCGGACAGGTCAGCACTATTATCGCAGATTCGTGGCGGCGCCAGACTAAAGAAGGCCGTCACCAATGACCGGAGTGCTCCACTTGTTGGTAAGTGCATGCAAACGAGTGCTCAACGCTCTCGTGCATACATAGTGTTTTCAAAACGTATCGCGACTTTTGTGTTTTTTTCAAAAATTATTCATTTATTCATGAATATCTATTTTGTCCCCTTCAAAGTAATCCCTATGAGATATTATACACTTGTGCCAACGGTTTTTCCAATCTTCGAAGCACTTCAAAAAACCATTTTTTTTTTATCTTGTTCAGCTCCTCCTTCGATGCCGTCTTTATCTCGTCAAGCGTAGCGTAACGTCGTCCTTTCATGGGCCTCTTCAGTTTAGGGAACAAGAAAAAGTCACAGGGGGCCAGATCTGGGGAATACGGTGGCTGCGGCATCATTAGTGTGTTGTTTTTGGCCAAAAACTCGCGCACAAGCAACGATGTGTGAGCAGGGGCGTTATCGTGGTGCAAAAGCCAATTTTTGTTCTTCCACAAATCCGGGCGTTTCTGGCGGATTGCTTCGCGCAAATTGCGCATAACTTGCAGGTAATATTCCCTATTGACCGGTCTACCCTGTGGCAAGAACTCCTGATGCACCACGCCCCTGCAATCGAAGAAAACTGTCAGCAAAACTTTCACATTCGACCGAACTTGGCGCGCTTTTTTCGGTCTTGGTTCGTGCGGCAGCTTCCATTGAGATGATTGAGCTTTGGTTTCCACGTCATAACCATAAACCCACGATTCGTCACCAGTTATGACCCTCTGGAGCAAATTTGGGTCGTCGCGGACAGAGTCCAACATCTCATTAGCAATGTTCATGCGATGCTGTTTTTGGTCGCAATTGAGCAATTTTGGTACGAATTTCGCGGCGACCCGTCTCATGCCCAAATCATTGATAAAAATCGAATGGCACGAGCCAATTGATATGTTTAGGTCCTCAGCAACTTCTCTAACGGTGATTCGACGATTGGCCAATACCATTTTCTCCACTTCATTAATTTTTTCGTCTGTTGTTGAAGTGCTCGGGCGTCCGGCACGCTCTTCGTCGTTCACATCTTCTCGGCCTTCTGAGAACATTTTGTACCACCGATAAACGTTGCTTTGGTCCAAGGTAGCTTCTCCGTATGCCACAGTCAACATTCGGAATGCATCCGCGCACTTAATTTCGTTTTTCACACAAAATTTGATACAGGTTCTTTGATCCATTTTTTTGAATAGGTAAAAATCGAAGACGATCCAAAACACGTGCAAGCAAAGCAGCTGCCAACAATTAAGTCAACATTCAAAATGGCCGAGCTTGTCGGCATAAGTGAGAGACATGAGTACCAACATAACGCCACAAAAAATCGAAATTCGAATATACGTAACCCGCGAAAATTCAAAAGTCGCGATAACGATTGAACACACCTCGTATATGTGTATGTGCGAATATATATTTTTTAAACAAGAAGGTTACTATTATTATTATGACTCCGAAATCATATAATATAGTCTCCTGTGATCACTCTGGGGTCTTCTGCTCTCGCCCGAAGGTTTCATTCTGTTAACTCTTGGCGGGCGTTCGCTTGCTGGACTTTCAACAAATTTGGAACGAAATTCGCTGCCCGTCTTCTCCGTATGCACAATGTTCCGGGGTACTGCTTGATCACTATAAGCAGTTCGTAACATTTCCACCATTTTAGAATATATGATTCGATTTTTAACATCACTGCATGCAGATTCGTTCCTTCTTCATTTCCGAATCGTCAAAAATCGCCAAACCTCGTTTTCTCCATTTCTCTAAACCGAAGTTAAACAATAAACGCCGCCACTGACTGGCGCGAAGTATGGCCTGTGTGAAGCTGATAAATGGCCCTTCTTAAACTTCTCTTCAGGCTGACTCGCAGCCAACTCATAACGTCTACGGAATTGCTTTCGCGTTGCTCGTCATATAACGGACCCCAGTAAATACAAATATGCAGCAATCGTGCTCGTGCGCTTATGCGTCTCCTCCGGTCACAAACTGGATTCGAATGGCTTCTCTTCTCAGCAAAACCAACTAAGCCTTGGTAGTGTCATTTCAAATTTTAAAATTCAAAGCACTGGAACTTGAAAATCCGCCCCCGTATATGTATATATATATATATATATATATATATATATATTAACGCGACTTCCATTGTGAGCAACATCTCTAAAAAAAGTTGAGGTGGAAAATAATTTTACTAATTGGAGAACGATATTAAAGGAATATATATATATATATATATATCAAACAATTTTTTCCTGTTGAATGGGGGGATGTCTTGTGCGGAAATCTGTTATGCTGAAGTGAATGGTCAAACATTACTTTACAAAAGGCGCAATCGCGGTAAACGAATTGAAGTCGATTTAGTGGAGAAACCAAACATACCATCGTGATCGATTCTTCTCCGTCTGAAAGATATTCATGACTACCAGAAGACAAACAGTTACATTGAGAACAGTTCGCACGAGCAAAATGAGCATCTAGAATATCTACTTTTCTAATGTTCACGTTTAATTACTTACGAACGTAGTGTTAAATGGTGTCTAAAGTGAAAAACACAGACATTTAGAGATATCTAAGGTCGCCCCAACAGCCCGGTAACAGCATGGCCGCTAACCCTCAACGGTATGGTATCATCTATTCACAATAGCCATCGCTTAAAGCAAATATTCAATCAACAGCAGGAATCGAACAGGCGATGACGTAGATGGCAACTATGAATGAAGGGCACTAGCCCTCTAGACCACGCTGCCACGTACGCAACGTGTCTGTACGTTGCGGCGTGGGTTTGGCGACTAATGTTCTTCGTTATATATTGTTATGCAATTTCAATCTCATTCCTAAACAGGATGATCCGATTCCCTGGGGAAAATAACTCTTTGAACAAGTTTCTCCACCCCTTAAAACACGCATATATATATATATATATATATATATATATATATATTAGGCGAGCACTGCCGAGTGTGCAAACGTATTGTAAATAATTAATAAATCATCACAATATTTTCTGTATATATATATATTAATTACGTATGTGTTTGTCTGACCATTATTTGTCCATAGACAACAAGGTCGCCAACAACAGCAATTTGGGGGCCGCGGCATCCTCGGGTAGCGCAGGCTCAGGTGCGACGGGTGCTTCTGGAGCGCCGCCGATGGGCCTCGGCGGGCTGTTTGCTGGAGGCATGCCGAAGTTGAAGCCGACAGGTCAGCGCGCTGCTCGTGGGGTAGTCGGATCGACGTTGAACTCGCTGACCTCGACCTCTGCACCCGCTCATCTCAACGGCGCTCAGTCCAACAATGGTCCGGCAGCAACGGCTGTGTCACCAGTGTCGCCACAGAAAGAGGCTTCACCGCCGCGATCCGCGCCGACAAGTCTTGCTGCAGCCATCGCGAGCAGAGCCGCCAGGATGAACGAGTCTCTAAGTATCGGCAGCAATGTCCCCGCAGGCCCTCAACATACCAATAGTACGAGCAGCAGTGACAACAACAACAAGGTTTGTACGCTTTCATCAGCAGCCGCCTATGATTGTCATTGTTGTTGTTGTTGTTGTTGTTGTTGTTGTTGTTGTTGTTGTTATATTCATACGTACATACAGCTCGGTCGCTGAGTAAACAGTTAGTCCACTAATGCGAGAGAGGGTAGTTACGTTACGCTAAACGAATAGCTATGATTAGAGTCTTGAGATATATTGGTCATGTATATATATATACATTTTGCATTCGGCAGGCCTGGGTTTGAGACCTAGATCGACGACCACTCTTATTTTGGTTTTCATACTTTCCAATTTAGACAAGGTAAATAAACGCCGGAGTGGAAAATAAAATCACGGATGACCTGAAAAACCGTACACAGGCATTAATTAGCCTTACGGCCACAAAAAAACAACATTTGCTTGCCTTATACCGAATTGCCATTCTTGGCTGTGTTGTCTCGACAGGCCCGGGCAGCGCGGACAATGTTCCTGGCCGCCGGCTCAGCCGAGACCAAAAGCCCGTCACCCGATCGAGAACGATCGTCTCCGCCTTCCGAGGAGCCGACGTCATCGTCCTCCACCGCCGCCGCCGCAGCGGCCGTTGTCTTCCCGAAGGACATGTCCCCGCCTCAGCTGCACCAGCAGCATAAAGGCCGACCGGGCCCACCTCTTCCGTCGAAACCGCCGGCGGCCGGCACTGGTGTCAGCCGCACCTCCTCGCAGGCGGTCACCACCAAGTCGAGCGCCACCCGCCCGACACACAAACCTCCACCGCCGCCCAAATGTGTCAATGCTAAGTTCGGCACGATCGGCCACCCGAAGCGCAGCGTGTCGGCCGGCCAAACTCAGCAGCTCACGCGTCGGCAGAGCCTCGGCGCCAGCGACACGAATGGCCCTCTAACGGGCGGAAGTAGTTCTGCTTCTTCGGGGGCGGCGGCGGCAGCAGCAGCGGCAGCCGCTGCTTCTGTAGCCGCGCTAAGCGTCAGCAAACCCCAGGCCGCCCCACCGCCACCTCCGCCACGCAACATGAGCGTTCCGAGCAATATGCACCAGCTACACCAGCATCGCCAGCCTCCACCAGTTCCTCCAATGCCGCCGGCGTTAGCCGCCCACAAGAAAGCAGTCATATCCGGAGCCTCGACGAACCAGAACAGCAACAACAACAATAACGCCGCCACTACTACAAACAATAGCAGCAACAACAACATCATGATGATGATCAGCAGTACCGGGGGTAACAGTGGGGGCGGTTCCGTATCGCCAGCACCCGTTATCAAACCACCCCCGCCGCCCAATAAGACGACGTCACGCTCGACGCCACACCTCGTCGGCGTGGGCGTCACGACGAATCTTTGTGGTGGTACGAGTAATAATAATAATACGAGTTGTAGCACGAGTAACATGGCGATGGCCGTGACGTCGGCGATGGTCACCTCGACGACGACGACGATCGAGTCACGCTTCACGTTCCACAACATCAACGACCTTTCGGTGAGCTATGAGCCGACGCCGAACAAGAGCTACCCGAGTAAGCGGCCGAAGAAGCCCCACCAGCGGAGGGCGCCCGCGCCCCCGTCGGCTGCGGCTCTCATTTCATGATCTCTCAGGTCAGCGTCGTGATCCACCACCACTGGCGTTAGCATTCGCTGCGTTGTCATCCGCAGCATTCCCACCACCACAACCGCCGTCACGATCACCGCAGCCATCCGCAGAACCACCACCACCATCATCACCACCTCTATCTTCTGCATGATCGTTGTCGCCCCTGGTATGGTAGGTCGAGGCAGGAGAGGAGGCAGTATACCATTGGCTAACTGACCGACCGAGAGATCGACCGCCCGCTCGCCTACGGACCGAAAGACAGTCTCATGGGCTGACGACTCAGCGCCGCCGCCGCCAGCCTTCGAGTCTGTCAGACGGAGATGTCAATGCTCGACAGGGAGGTTCTATAGAACGATGATGACAACACAACAACGCAGGCAGGAAGAAGATGACGATGACGCAAAGACGGCTATCTCAATGAACGACAATTTCGCTGATGACCATTGGCTTTGACAATCTCGTCGTCGTCGTCGTTGTTGTTGTTGTTGTTGTTGCTGTTGTTGTATTCGTCGTCGTCGTCGCCGTTGTTGTTGTTGTCGTCTTCGTCGTCGTTGCAACCGCCGACCTCACGTTAACCAGTGCCGTTACTATCAGGGCTAGTGCTGTACAGCTGATGCAACGGATGCAACCGTCTCTGCTGGCGGCGACATGGCATCATTCGAAACAGTAAGATGCTGCTATACCAACACGTCTCGGTGGCAGCAGAAACAGTGGCAGCAGCATAAGGAGAAAGCCGCCGGGTATTCGACAGCAGCCGGCGCCAATGCCGACTATTTCGCGAACGGACCACGGGAGTACGTCCCTTAAAACAGGCGTCAGAAGCCGGAGTCCAGAAAAGATATTTCAAATTCTCTGCCTGGGCCCTCTTATTGTAGGAGCAGGCCTAGTGTATTTCGCTCCATATATACATATATAGATCCTAAATATCTGGATGTTTGTTTTTGTACTGTCAGTTTACTGATTTATTCTTATATTAGAGAATTGTGTGCTCATAACTTTCCGGTTGCACTTCACCGGACATCCGTTGCGTCTATCGGCCAATTGGCTAGCTTCTTACTATCGCTGACGTCCTGCAAGTGCGTCCCGCGTAATGGCAAGCAGGCAGAATATGTTCTGGTGGTAGAACGATGTCCGGCAGCAAGGCCAATTTGTTTCGTCTACTTGCCTTCTGGACATGACCGATGCTTTGATGAGTCGAACAGTGGTCAGACATTGTTTTTCGTCATCGCTATTGTGGTTAGCTTCCTCGTTGTTGGTGCCTTTTCGAGGAATGGGAGAGAAACGAGTGCATATCTCGCCATCAGCACCTCCTTCGGCATTCACTTCGGTCGTCTGTTGAATACGTCCGATTTCGCCCTACTGTGACGCCTCGAAAGCCGAGCGTGGAAAAGGACACGATCCTCATGCGGACGTCTAGGGCGAGCGAATGAGTACTGTTCACAGTCAGTGACCGTCAGTCGGGTAGGCGGCCAACGCTTATATATTGAGCACGGCGACGAGTTAAAATGAAAGGCTTAGATTGATGAAGAGGTGCGGTGTGCAGCATAGTGAGCATGTACGGTGAACATGAAAGTGAGAGCAAAACTAGAGGAAATGTTTAAATATTGCTGCTTGTCTTCTTGAGATACGGGTGTGTCCACAGGTCGTTGCTGTGGTCACACACAGTGTAGTGGTAGTAGTCTTAGTCGAGAACCAACCGTGCCAATTCGCAGGTTTGGATGTGAACGCGAACACAAGGCGACGCCGATCGGGAGCAGCTTTGCGCATTGTAGTTCTTGTTGTTTCTGTTGTCGTTGCTGCTGCTGCATTCGTTTTTGTTGTTATTGTTGTGGCTGTTGCTGATGTTCTTGTTGTTGTTGTTGCTGCTGCTGCAGCGGCTGTTGTTGTGCGGCTGGTATCATTATCACATTACATCAACCACGACGATGATGATGATGGTGGTGGTGATTGGGCGAGCTTGAGTGAGCGAATTAAAGAACATCTGCCGATAGCCTAGAACACGTGGCGGCGCTACCAGCAGCAACATTAATAGCATCAGCCGTGTCATGCACCATCGACGACTGCCGAGACGCTCGAAGCGCAAACGCTGGCCGCGAAGGGTCGTATTTTTGCCATAGATCGATGGTCGACGAGCTAGCGGCAAATAGACGGGAGCGGACGAAGGAGGCTTTTTTCCTCATTGTACACAGTTCGGATCGGAAGCTTTCGTCAGTGCTCCGACTTAATTGGTTACGGGGCGCGCCCATTGAAGCCTTATATCAAAGAGGTGTGCGGTGGCGCCTCGTGGATTCTTTGCTTTGGTCTGCTGTTCGAGTCGTAATAGTAGTGGTACTACTGGTAGTACTGCTTCGCCGAATGAACAAAAGGTGGCGACCGTCGAAATTGATTTTAAGAGAGATTTCGCCGCCCGATGCAAGAGGAGCGGCCAGAATAACGGAACAAGAGCGTGAGGCCAATCGTTTTTGCGGGGCCAGCCTTCACACATATTTGCTTCTCTAATTTATTTGCAGAGATATAGATACGTAGGTATATTGAGAGGGCGAGCAAACTGAAAACTGATCGTATTGATAGTTAAACGCAGATGACAAAGGACAAATGTTTTTAAGATAAATAAAAAGAAAACAAAGTAATACCAAATGTTCATTCTGTCTATTCATTCTGGTTATATATATATATATATATATATATATATTTCCGCAAAACGTTACTTAACTACTATAGTAACTTATAGACGAGGCATCGATGTAAATATCCCATGGACCCCTAAGAGCGTGGTACCCTAACTACCTGCTAGGATGTCACCTATTCGTCTTTCAGACAAAGTGAAATTTTATTTCAAATACTCCGAGATTTTCTGTTACTTTACCAAACAAATTACGTTTTTGCAATTACACGTGTTGATGAGCAGTATCTGGCCAGCCACGTAGGTGTAACATTTATTCGTGATTTCACTTCCACTTCAAAAAAAGATTTTCTTCCCCACCCTTTATTGTATTGGAAAAATGCTGATTTTAACAAGTGGACATGAAATTGGCTCGGGGACTATCCTGTATATACGAAACGAAGGAAAATATAGAGTTCGGGGGTGAAAGACATAGTGTGAAAAAGTGCGCAACAGAATTATGATCGATACATCATTATGAAGTAGCCGAGATAACAATTTAAATTAGTAGTACCGCAATGGCTCCTGAGTATATTTTTTATATTAGTGGTTGAAACTATACAAAAACATATGAGACAATCTCGCTGGAGTACATCGGCTCTTCTCTGGACGTTACAGGAGCTTTAAAGATAGTATTCTTGAGCTGATTAGCTGTCCCTCGGAACTACATACGGATACACATATATGTAGCCAGTATATGTGTACTTAGAGACTTGAAAAGATTTGAAAAAGTACAATAAGATGGCAGTGATGGAACCCCGTAATCGACAACCACATCATGTTCTTGATGTCAACTGTCAAGTTTCAAGTTAGTCCGTTGGCAAAAAAGGTTTTGGGAAAATAGCAAGACTGTTGGGAATGAAGCCCCTACTCAAGGTAACTATGTATCGCTAGTATTAAAAGTTTCCTTGTGGAAATTTTCTTCGTCTTGAAGGAAAACTCCGTGATGGACATCCAAAAACAGCGACAAAAAATAACACTGTCATCTTTGTGAGGGCAGCAATAGACAAAAAGTATACGGGTATATGCATCGCTATAGAAAATGCTGGACCACGACACTTAATCGCGGCGTACGATTATAGAAAATCGCCTTTTACTCAGTTACAAATTGCCTGCGGTTGCCTCTGAAAACCTGAAGTTAGACAAAAAAAAAAAACAACATCGTGTTACTTCCGTCGTTGAATTTCTAAAAAAAAAAGAAGCCTTTGCGAAAAAAGATGTGCGCATTGCCATTTTTTCAAAACTGGTCACAGGCCTAAATGCATTTTATAAACTGTCTTCGTGCCGCATAGCAAATAGTGTCATCTTTTTTTCATGAGAAGTTTGTAGCGGGCGTCGCAGCGAAAGCGACACGCAGCGGTCAATTAGAAATGTGATTGCCACGACCTCACCGTTTGAACCTCACCGAGTGATGTTTAACAATGATAGAAAATCAAGAGATCTCTGGCTTAGTTGCTGAATGGTATGTAACTAAGTACCAACTAAAAGTATTTGCTAGGATCGCTAGACGGGTGATCTCCGGCGGTGATCTCTCCACCTTTAGGCAACGCCAGAGCTTACACGGCTCACCAAAGGCTGTGCATTCTTAAGGACGCGGGACTTCAAGTAGTGTTGCTACCTATTTCCCATGACTTGTATCAGTGGCTCCGTGCAACTTTTTTCTCTTCTCTACTGTGGCGAAATATCTACATGAAAACAGGTTTGCAGCACGTAAAAATGTCTTCAAAGCTGAAAAACGTGAAAACATTTGAGTCCATTTGGAGCTTTGCCTTGATGTCAGAATTTCACGGTTTAAGAAATGTATCAATGCCGATGAAGATCACGTGGAGTCCTAAAAAAGTAGAAAGCACCAATTAAGTTTTCCATATAGACCATTTCTTGTTTTTTTTTAGATTTTGCCTACGCACGCATCCAACTGTGAGCGCTGCACATTTGACAATGCTGGGTACTACATGCCTTTCGCAGGTGCATAGTTTATCTGTAACTATATGTACCATATTTGCGCGTGAGCGAGTAATGAAGTGATCTATGTATGAACTGTACAAAAAAAAAATAATTATGATCGAAGAGGCACAACATTCTGTGAGAGAGATCTTACTAAGATACCCAGACGCTAACATTTCTGATACGTTCCACCGGGCTCGACAGCGGGATGAGTTAGACAAAACGGACATCCTTGCAGTCCAGATGGGCCGCACCTGTGGATAACGCTACCGCTTGTATACGTGTCTGTAAAACGATGCGATGTCATCAGACTAGGTGTTTGACGAATTTCCAGTGCATTCGAACCTAAATGCAAAACGAATCTCTGACCGATGGATCATATTGAAAACGAATTCTTATGCCTGACACTCGAATAACTAAAATAATTTTGGTATCAACAACAATAATATTTGCAAAATTTTGCGGCTATTCTCTTAAACGATACACAGCCTGGGGGGGGGGTGATGAAGATTTTGATGACAACAATGTTGTGGTTATGACGCAACATGGAGGTTGTAGTGCACCGTTTGATGACGTTGTCCATATGCTGCGTGCAGTGCAAGCACGATAGATACTATGGAATGTCGAGCCCGATGGCCTGGTGCATTCGCCTGCGCCTCGGGACCGGAGGAGACACATAGGTGCGCGGGTTTGAGTCCTACCATTGCACATTTGTATTTATGGGGGTCCGTCCATAAAGCAATGCGAAAAGCAGTCCCGCGGACGTTAGACTTGGCTGAGAGTCAGCCCAAGATACTATGGTAATGCTGTGGTTGTGGCTGTGGCTAGTGGCATGGTCGTCGTAGTGCACGTGCGACGACGTGGTCGGAGCGATGTAGTGTCATCTTATCTTGTAATCCAGGGGCGTACTGTTTAGAGGGTGAAGAACGTAGTTTGATTGCTTCCGTACTGAGAAGAAGATGAGCCCCTCGTTACAACAAGACTGAAATTGTTCTCTTCAGAAAGATCAATGCAAACGACTCTACACCTTCCTTCTCTTCTTTTTTTTTCTATCAGGCAACTTTGCTTGCCCTAGAATCAGCTGAGACTCGCCCTACCTACAGCGTAGCAGCTCTCATAGCACACACATTTCCGAAGCAATCACCGTCAGAGAGATGCGTATCCGTCAGAGTTGCCTTTTCGCAAACGCGCTCTTTAGGCTTACACCGAACTCAAATTGCTATTACATTAAGTATCCTTCCTACTATTCAGCCATACTTTGTGTGTTCTAGTATGGGGGAAGACTATGAGGTCAGCCTTCGAACACTGCAACCTACTGGGCTGCGCCATCCAAACCATAACCGACTTACCGGCTACCTCTAACCTTAGTACATTCCGCCCCTAATATCACCTACTCAACTCAACCCAACTCAACTCTACCCACCCGCCTGCCGGTTCTTCTTTAGAATTACGCCGTTCTTGCTTGAAGTACGCCTTCCATCTCTACACCCGGTACCGATACATTCAATGATACCCTTCATTGTCAGCTGTCACGTTCGGTAGATATTTACGTGCTGTAGATGAAAATAATATATATACAGGGTGTTGCAGAATTTTTTTATAATAGAAATAGGGAATTGTAGAACTCGTTAAAACAAATATTTTTTTCCAATGGAACATGGTTTCTGAGAAGTCTTGTTTCGAAGTGAGAGCGAAATTACTACAATTTGTGACACTCGTGTTTTTGCCCGACATAGGAGCATAAAATATGCTGTTGCGAGACAACCAGTCCCCCTAGACAGAAACTAAACACACTGGCGTATTCCTATCACGAATCATATATCAACATGCCTAACTTCCGTATCAAACTATTATAAAAAAAATTCTGCAACACTCTGTATATATATAGAGAGAGAGTGCAAAAGATGCAACATGTGACAGTATTCTGTATTGTTTGCGTAAAATACACAAGACCGCCACATTCGTTACTTAGACCCATTTTCTTCTAAGGATGAGTCGTTATGCTTAACTCGGCAACGGCTCAGAAATGCGCCAGAGGCATCAATTCGCAGGAGATTGATGCCGCCACAAAAACCAATCCCATCCTGATTTTTCTCTGATCATCATATCTGTTTGTTGCCTTGTCGCGTGACCTAAAGTTGGAAAGATAACGTCGTATATCATTGGTGTTAGCCATTACATTACCAAGGCAGTGGCCACATCGTTATATGCAGTGAACACTATTTTACCTTTGCTTCACCCAGTGACTCGTGATGTAACCATCTGCCTTTAGGAAGGCTTTGTTTTCACCACACTCACATACTGCTCTCCGGGCTAGCAGCCCCATCTGGTTAAATACAGAAAATTGGCTGCGAATGGAATGCAAAGCATATTCATAGGGCGTCTGCGGCTGAGGTTCCCTCTACGTCAACTTACAAAACTTTGTCTGCAAAAAATCTTTAGGACACACTAAGATGTAGGCTCTAGCCAACACTCCACTACTCCGAACGATATCTGCAAGCACAAACACTGTGGACAAATGAAACCTCGACTAAAAACTCTGTCCAGTTGATTTGTTGTTTTTCACTTGTTTATTATTTCCACGTTTTCCGTCTCCCTCCGCCCGACATCACATAAAAACAACTTACACAGACATATACATTCGACCTTTCACACTCGCATGTCAGCTCATATATATATATATATATATATTTATATATAGAAATCGATTGTGCCGAGTAGCGGCGAGCAAAGATTTGCTTACAGCTAGCTGATGCTGCTGCTGTTGTTGCTGCTAATCTTCCAACGCTGAACGACGTAGAAAAGCAGAAGCAACGTGGCTAGTAACCTGGGAAGTAAGCGCAAGCGGGAAACACGCACCGAAATACTCGAAAGCAAAGATATGCACATCTCCCCACTTCTTCCACTGCATTCTGCAATGCTTATTCAAAATAGTTCTTTCAACGGGTTTCGTCATTCGTCGATCTCGATTTGCCTTGCTCCTATAACAAGGCTCGCTTTCTTTCATTTCCTCTTTCTTTCCGCCTCTCTCTGCCTCTCTCTCTCTCTTTCTCTGCTCTTCTCCTCTGCTCTGCGCGCCCTAGACGAGCTTCTTGGCCTCGAAGAAACCCTTGAGGTGTTTCATCTGCCAGACGCCCATGCCCACCAGCAGCAGGAACTGTCCGATCGCCCAGTAGAGCACACGCGAGTTCGTCGATTCGGACGTCTGCCGGAAGCGTTCCTCGCGGTAGCGCTGGTAGTTCTGCTCCTTGGCGATCTGCTCGGTCTGCGACAGCAGCTGCCGCACTCGAACCTCGAGGTCGGACAGCTTCTCCTTCTGCGCGACCGATGCGTAGTCGATGGCATGCTCGCCCACCTGCAGGTCGAGGTGCACCCGCAGCTGGCTGCCCGAGAACCACTTGGACGAGTTCGAGTACAGGCAGATCGAGTGCTCGCCGGGCGAGTGCGACGTGAACGAGAACCGGCCCTCCGACGAGTACACCTGGCAGCACAGCACAGCACAGACAGCAGATGATAGATCGTACGTACACCGTTCAACGTGTGCATACAGAATCGAAAAACATCATTTCATAATAATAATAATAATATTAATTTTGAACAAGGGTTTATTATTATTATTATCATTATATACATGCATCACGATTACTAATATATGAATTATATAACATCTACAATATTGCCAATATCATAATTAGTGCTCGAGGGTCGGTGGTGGTGGTGCTGATGATGATGATAATAATAATAATATTGGTAGAGAGAGACTATATCTCAAAGCGACGCAGCCACAGGCGACACTTTGTCGTTGAAGACATAGCCTTACTTTGCAGTGCACCTACCGATCTATTCCCGGCTGATTTGCAGGTATATGCATGCATCTGTCGGCACCGTGGAACAACACCTGTTCAACCTATCATCTACTGTATTGCCGGGACCCACCAGCACTCCGGTAGATTCGTATTTATTAATATAATAAATGACGGCTTGATTTGCAGGTATATGATACTTCTACTGACGAAGTCACGTGCAAAATGCTGAATCTGCCCGGCAAAATATAGGCGAAGACAAGCTTACCTGTAAGGGGAGGTGTGGCCTTGGATACTAAGAGAAGCGGTAGACCTAGCGGCAGACTGCTTATGCAGGCTCTCTAAACCAGTTTTGCTTTTCGTCGGAATCACTGGTTAACTATAGCATGGCAAAAAATAGTAATGACAATTTACCGTCGGGACGTCAAAATCACCGGCAAAGTTTCTTCGGCAAGGAGATTACTTGACACGAACTGTCTCGCGCATTGTGTAGAATAAAATAATAACACATTTATTAGGAAGTGCTCAACAGGTTATTGGCATTCACTCGTCATACTTCGTGGACATATATATATATATATATAAAGATTTTGAAGTGCTAACAAATTGGGTGGCCCGCAGACGGTGTTTTACGACAAAAAACAATCGCCACCTCACAAATTTTGTTTTTGAAAGCTAATAACATTATGAATAAAATAAATAAAACATCTATAAATATTTTTGTTTTCAATGTTTTTTTTTCTTTAAAGATTTGACGTGAAAGATCTCTTGGAAGTGTTGCTACACAGAACTACTGGGGAAACCCGTGATATCTAAAAAGAGAAACGACCTTTCTAAACTTTTTGCAAAGTGATTTAAAGTCACCACGTTCAAAAATAAAAACACACACACACATATATATATATATATATAATATATCACTCGTCATACTTCGTGGACATATATATATATATATATATATATAAAGCTTTTGAAGTGCTAACAAATTGGGTGGCCCGCAGACGGTGTTTTACGACAAAAAACAATCGCCACCTCACAATTATTGTTTTTGAAAGCTAATAACATTATGAATAAAATAAATAAAACATCTATAAATATCTTTGTTTTCAATGTTTTTTTTTCTTTAAAGATTTGACGTGAAAGATCTCTTGGAAGTGTTGCTACACAGAACTACTGGGGAAACCCGTGATATCTAAAAAGAGAAACGACCTTTCTAAACTTTTTGCAAAGTGACTTAAAGTCACCACGTTCAAAAATAAAAACACACACACACATATATATATATATATATAATATATATATATATACAACGTTGCTGCTAGTGCACAACATATGCAACTATGCCACAGCGGGTAATTAATTAGCCAAACTAGATACAAACAAAAAAAACTTCAAATACACACAACATACACACTTGTAGGATCACTAGAGATACTATATTATACATTAGTATGTATGATCATCGTGACGGCGGCCTTTGTGTGTGTGTGTGTGTGAGTGTCGCACCTTTGACAGGATGATCTTGTCCTCAGGATCGCGTGCCTCGACGTGCATGCCAATGCCGGGCGACGACGGCATAAAGCCGCCCGTGTTCGGATCGTAGAGCTGACATTTGTAGTGGCCGACTACGAGCGTCTCCTCGGGAACCTCCTCGATGAAGCACTTTCGTTCGCCTTCCGAAATGTGAAAGTACAGCCCGGAGCTGACGGCCAGCACCGAGGCCAAAATCGCAACCGAGGACAGCCACGAATCTCGCATCTTGATACTGCTGATGTTGCTGTTTCTGTTTCCTGACTATTAACTACGGTATGTAGTAGTAGGAAATGGTGTTGTTGTCGTTGTTGTCGTCGTTGCGGTGGTTTTGGTTGTTGTTACAGCACTTCGTTGGTGGCCGGAGCTAGACACAGCTGGATTCAACTTCACCTCACTCAACGCTGACACGGCCTGCTCGCCCGCCGGGATGTTGCCTAAGGTAAAAGGTACCTTTTCAGGCGTCCACGAATGGACAAGGCCAATTGACGTGTAGATCAATAAATCTCACACATATATATATATATATATAGATCGAAATTTATATATAGAAATCACACATAACACTATATGGATAACTTTCTCTCTCGCTCTCGCTATAGATATACATATATCGGTTCGTGTGTGAGGTAAAGATCGAAAGCCTGCACCACCATCTAACGACAACTTAGTAAGAGATTGAGCTTCGATGAAGCTTCTCAATTCGAACAAATCGATTGGCGACTACCGCCGAAACAACGGACACATAACACAACGCTACACAGTTACGCGGTGGCAGCTAGACAAAAACAACGTTTCTATCGATGATGCTGCTTTGCGTTGCGGCGCTTCGCTCGTCTAACAATAACTTGACGTGTCAGCGAACAGATGGATCGTGATGTAGATTATGTTACCGTAGTCGTCGCAATTCGACTTGATGGCGAGATTTTGCTGTTCGACCATCTATGCTAGACACACCACCATCACGCATTAAGTGGCTGGCCATCGACCATAATCGGCCATCGACCATCAACCACCACGTAGTACCAAGTAGTAGTAGTACCACGAAGGGCCACCACCAGGTGCCCATCAACTGTCATCATCAGCCATCGACCATCAACTGCTGTCATCGGCCATCGACCATCAACTGCCGCCATCGGCCATCAACCATCAACTACCATCGACTGCAGAAGCGCCTCCGGCCGGCCGGCCACACAGCAGTAAAAAGCGCTAGAAATCGGCAAAATGTAATGATACTGCCCGTGTTAGTGGAGTACTAAGCAGTAAAGAAGCGTTTTACTAGTATTCTTTGTTCTGAAATAACCGTACATAGTTCGAATAGAACAACTGCTGCTCAAAGCTCTATGAAAACAAATGTCTGAGTCGGCGTGTGGTGGTGGTAGACCAATGGCGGGATGGAAGGATCGTTTTGATTGTTCTTATTGTTGTTGTTGTAGATGTGGATGTTTAGGCTGATATGTAATCGTAAACTCGTTTTTGTCAGCAGTGGCAACGGCCAGCAACATATGGCAAGTGAATGGCACAGAATATTCTATGGACAACATCAACAATCAGAGCAACCACCACAACGGCAACAATAACAAAAACACACTTAGGAAACTACCAGTTTCTGTAGTACCGGTCATTGTATTGTACTCGTCGTGTGTCATGGCGGTACGGTTTCAACCCTGTCGTGGCACGCTTCTAGCAGTTACCTTACCGTATCTTTAGAGAAAGTCTAACAGATCTCAGGGTTATCGATAGTACGAATAGCACTAGTGGTGGTGGTGGTGGTGTCGTGGAGTGGCGACCATCTGACAAATGGCTGGGTCGGCATCAGGTCATGATTTGACAATCGGCTAATTGGGTTAGCTGACGAAAAGGCGCGATTTTTCGAATCATTCGAAACGTCACCCTCCCCCGTTCGGTTGCCCCGCTCTTCAGCAGCCGTCAGATGTGAGATGAGATGCGAAACGCGTCTCTGCAACTTCAATTCACATTCACTGCTATTCTGAGCGAAATGTTTTACGACTACAGTTATGAATAGACGGCAGTAGTATTGGAACTGCAAGAGTTTGAAGCCAGAAGACGTCTGTGACTTGAAGTGTGGGGGCTGTTTATTATTTACTCCTGCACCGAGGCGGCAGTTGCAGCAGCAGCAGCAGCTTGGGTTTTGGTCGTTGTTGTTCAGTAACGCGCATAAATAAGTTAATAGTTTATTTCTACCAGAACTAGTTTAATTTACAGCCACCTACAGACTGACTGTGTCCAAATTAACGGCCACTGCTGCGAATGCACAACAGCTAAATTACAGAATTGCTGGTGGTTAACTTGGTTTGGTGGCATTCCGCCACACCCACACGTTGGTCCACCCCGAACAGAATCTGAATGACTAAACCGATTGATGACAGGACATGATTGATGACTGCTGACGGCTGAGCGACACATGCGTAACAATTGCAGTGAGAGGAGAGCCAATTGTGGAAAAACCACCTTGGAGTAGTTGTTATGTTAGCATTCGTGCGGTTTGTGCACACGTTCGAGTCAATCTCCACAGTAAACAGTACTTGCTGACAGCGGCGTCGATGGAGCACGTCTGCCTAAACACTCGCCTAACTGATCTCAACTTCATATGAACATATGACATTCACATATGATGAAATGAGTTCGATACGAACGGAGCGCGTACAAGAGCACGCACGAAGCAACGACGGAACCGTGCGAGTACCGCGATAGTTTCCACTAGTCTAGACGGATGAGTACGCGTGCTTGTGTGTGTGTGCTTATTACTGTGATAGTCTGTGAATTAAAGTAATGTAAAGACTCTAAGATAAAGAAGAAATTATTTCGTTTCGGTTAGACTGTTTCTCATGTGCGCTGATTCACGTGGTGGTGCAAAGTCGCGCGTCCGGTAGGAGTCGAACCAGTTGGGATCGAGCTGTTCAAGACAAAAACAAAAACTAAACTAGTCCTATCGTTGTCCTATCGAGTCGGCATCAACTAGAGAAAAATCGGCTGGTTAAAGTTCGTAATCCCCCTTTACCCCCTTGATCGAATTTTTCCAGAACCACAGAACAATGCCCGAGGGACAATCTTGATCATCATGACCTTCATCGACATCATCCTACCGTAGGAAGGAACTGTTGGACGAGACACAGAAGCGCGGCGGCACCCACTCATGAGGCATGACTGAGCGTCGTCGAGAGGGAATGCGCAAAAGATAGGGGTGGGGAAAAAACAAATTCAAGACAAGAAAGGAAAGCGAGGAGACCTTCTAGAGAAGAAAGGAAGGCGAGGAGACATCGAGGGAAAGGCAGCCGAGGAGACGTGTCGGGAGAAGGGGAAGAAAGCTGAGGAGACGTGTCGGGAGAAGGAGAAGAAAGTCGAGGAGACGTGTCGCGGAAGAAGGAGAAACGAAGACAAGACACACGATCGGAGCTTGCTCCATGATCGTGCGACACCGCTGCTGCGCAACACGACGCCCGTCGTGCCCGTCTAACGCGGCTTCGTGATGGCCTACGGCCGGTCGTGGCTGTTCGTGTGGTGCGCGTCGGGACTGTTCCTGCTGCACGTGCTGCTGTTTCTGGCCGGCTACTTCCCGATCGAGCGGACGGTGTCGGGCGTCGCGTCGAGCAGCGACGCCGCCCTGCCCTACGCGCTCTGCGGCCTGCCGTCGAACACCGTGCACGATACGACGTACGCGCCGCTGCACGGCCGACTCGTGCTGCTCGTCATCGACGCGCTCCGGTACGACTTCGTCGACGGCGAACACTTTCCGTACACGACGTCGCTGCTCGGGTCGGGGCAGGGCCTCAAGTACCGCAGTCGGGCGTTCGCGCCCACCGTCACGCTGCCGCGCATCAAGAGCATTCTGTCGGGCGTCGTGCCGGGCTACGCTGACATCGTGGTGAACCTCGACGCGTCCCGCATGAGCACCGACAACCTCATCTATCAGGCGCACAGCCAGCTCAAGCGCAGCTACTTCTTCGGCGACGACACGTGGCTCAAGCTGTTTCCGGCCGAGTACTTTGCGAAGTTCGAGGGCACGACGTCGTTCTACGTCAACGACTACACCGAGGTCGACACGAACGTGACGCGGAACGTCAAGGCGAGCCTGGCGGTAACGGCCTCGGGCGGTGGCGGCGGGGGCACCGGCAGCAGCAGCGATACCGAATGGGATCTGCTGTTTCTTCACTACCTCGGCCTCGACCATCTCGGCCACATCGTGGGGCCAGATAGTCCGCTGATCGCCGAAAAGCTCAAAGAGATGGACGAAGTGATCGAGCTGCTGCACCGAAAGCTGCCGGCGGACAGCCTTATCGTCGTGACGGGCGATCACGGCATGAGCGTGACGGGCAACCACGGCGGCACGTCGCACGAAGAGATCGAAACGCCCATTTTGTTCCTGCTCACCGGCGACGAACGCTTCCGGGCTGAGGCGGACGTCGGCGTCGGCGGCGCCAACCTGTCCGGCCGCACAGTGCACCAGATCGACATCGCGCCGACGCTCTCGCTGCTCATGGGCCTGCCGGTGCCCCGCAGCTCGTACGGTTCGGTCCTGCCCGAGGTGCTGACGCGCCACCCCCGACTCAGCGCCGACCAGCGGCTGTTCCGCATGCAGTACAACGCGCATCAGCTTCTGCAGGTGTTCAGCGAGAACTTCGAGGCCGAGATGGACAAGTACCAGTCGGTTCGGGCCACCATCTGCCACTATCTGCGGCTGATCCGCGACGACCAGCCGCTGCAGCCTGACGCCGTCGAGAGCTCGCAGCGCGCGCTGCACGCCTCGATGACGATGATGAAGACGATGCTGATCGCCAGCCGGTCGCGGTTCGGCCTGCACGCGCTCGTGACGGGCGTGATCGGGGCGGCGCAGTGCGCGCTCGCCGTGCTCGTGTGCGCGTTCGCCGAGAACCTGCACTTCCGCTTCGATCGACGCGTGCTGCTGTCCAGCTTCATCCTGGGCTTCTCGACGTCGGCCTTCATCTCGACGCTGCTCGGCGACGCGACGCTCGCCAGCGAGTTCGTCAGTCTGGCGCTGCTGACGGCGTCGACGTACGTCCTGCTCTGCTCGCTGCAGGACTTCGGCACGGCGGCGATCCGGGCGCACACGGTCGGCGTGGGCGCCGGCGGCGTCAGCGTGCTGTCGGCCATGCAGCTCATCGGGCTGGCGCTGCACGCCGGCTCGCTGGTCGGCAGCAGCTTTGTCGAGGAGGAACACCAGACGTGGTACTTTCTCAGCGTGACGATCGGCGTGACGGGCGCGCTGCTCGCGCCCTCGATGAAGATCGGCAAAGAGGAGCTGATCAAGGTGTTCCGCGTGCTGCTGCTGTCGCGCATCCTGCGCGGCTGGAACCGCACCGGCGACAAGTGGATCCACCTGCCGGTCTACGCCGACTACGTGCTTCGGCAGCCGATGCTCGCGTCGGCGCTCATCCTCGTGACGGCGCACAACGCCGTCGGCATGTTTCGGCTGCGCAACTCGGCCGTGCAGGGCGCCGTCACCAGCGTGTCGATCGTCGCCGTGCTGCTCTACAAGCTGTACAGCGTGCACTCGGGCGAGCATCCGTCGCTGGCCGTCTGGCTCTACCTGACGCTGCCCGTCGTGCTCGTCACCGGCATCTGGGAGTTCGTGACGCGGGGCGAGGCGGCACGCGAACGCCACCTCCACCCGCTCAACACGCTGTCCAACTGCTGGATGCTGCTCGGCTTCGTGCTGCAGCGGCCCGAGAACGTGTTCATGTTCGGGCTGGAGATCTTCCTCGAGAACGCGGTGCACTCGGCAGTGGCCGACTTTCCCGTCACGGTGCGCGCCGTCATCTACATGTGGTTCTCGAACGCCGCCTTCTTTCACCAGGGCAACTCGAACAAGCTGTCGACGATCGACGTCGCGTCGGGCTACATCGGCGTGTCGTTCTACGAGCCGGCGCTCGTCGGCCTGCTCATGTACTGCCACACCTACTCGGGCGTCATCCACTGGCTGGTGATGTTCTGGCGCCGGACGAGCTACAACCTCGGCCCGAAAGACAAGCTGCGCATCAGCAGCCTCATACTGTGCATCAAGCTGCTTGTGACGACGTGGTACCTCGTCGTGATGCTCGTGCACCGCGAGCACATCTTTGTGTGGTCGGTGTTTAGCCCGAAAGGTCTGTACGAGAGCGTGCACGCCGCCACCACCGTACTCACGCTGATGGCCGTGTCCGCGTGCAACGTATGACACGTCGCTGCAGACGCCGCCGCCGCCGCCGTAAAAGACCACCACCAACAAACGCAATCAAAACAACAACAGCAACAGCAGCAGCTTGAACTGGAGAATCCTCCTCTGCTCCAGAACGAGACGCAGAGCTCATTGAGTTCGGCCGTGTATGTCGACTACGTATTATGCCCCGCCGCTTATGACCACCGGGATGATTCTGTGATCTCGGTCTAGTGAAAAGGTGAAGAGGTTGTCAAAGCGTCACAGTTTTATACATTTCACTTATGTAATGAGTGAGTGAGTGAGTGGATGGATAGGTGTGCGTCTGTGTGTGCATCTATGTATGCAAACAATAGGGACAAGACGAATGCGAGAATGAGCGAAAGACAGTATTATAATTAAGACAGGTGCGGATGGGCCACTCAAGCTATACATGGCATTATATATATATATATATATATATATATATATATATATATATATCTTATTAGGACAATTGGTATGATATATACGTTTTTTTGTTTCCTAATATATATATATATATATATGATGAGATCAATGCAAAAAGAAGGAGAGTATATAGTATAGCAATTGACACATTGAAGATGAAGAGCAGCATTTGTGCAGACAGCTTTGACCCAGCCAAATGAAAGCCAACACGTAGTGGCAGGAAGAATATGGCGACGACGGCCTGCTAAATAAACGTCCTGTAAAAAGCGAATTAGCCTAGAGATGATAGTGGTGGTGGTGGTGGTGGTCGTGGTGATGATGATAATGATGAAGATACATTGACAACATAACGGTGCAGATGGCATGGTATTTATTCCAATATAGCTGTGAACGACTGTTACGGCGTTCATTCACTGCTACATTCACAACTACTAGTAGTTCTCTCATTACGTCGACTGTAAACAGAACTGTTTTTTTTTTTAAATTAAATACGGATCGACGCTGGCCACCTATTTGTTGGTCGCCAGGCTGCCTTCATCATTAATGTTTTACCATGGGCGCGTAATTTCTAGTCCTGCAGGAGTCCAGCGTCAGAAATTGATTCGCACCACCACACACCTGATGTAGATAGGAACGTTTCCATTTTGCGTTACCCGACTATTCTTTTTTACCGTCGGGTCGCCAATCTGCCAGCTCAAGCGCTTTGAAAGCCTTTCGTTTCGCTTTGTTTGTGCAATTTTGTTTATGGCGCCGCAGGCTAAACCGATAGTTCGGCACAGGTGTTTGCTTAACAAAGCACGACCTGGTTGACCTGATTGAGCGATTGATTGATTGTCAGCGAGTTTCTAATCGTCTCCACTCGACGCGGCAATGTGTGGATAGTAGTCTTGTACAGTATATCTAATATATAAATATAACAGGCAACAGAGGGTTAACTTAACAAAAGATAAATAAAATATATGTGTACTTGGTATGATAACCGTGTGCTCAGTTCGGTGTGGCTTTTGTATGTGCTGTGAACTGCTTGTCGGAGCTTGTCTCTTTTTTCAACATACCAATGGATTGTAAAAACTATCTCCGCTTCTCTTAATCATGCACAAACTCTCGTTTTGTTGTTATTTTTAATAACTGTGCCTAAAACTCCTGCAAACCTTGAGAAAGGTTGCTTCCAAAGAGCATACGTCATGCAGGAACCGAATTCACGACTCCAAGTGTGAGAGTCACGGCCACCTTGTCCACTCCGCCCCGCCGATATATATATATATATATATATATATATATATATACTAGAGCGGATCGGCAAGTTGTAGTAAATTAAATTTTCAAAATTTAACAGAAACCATCAAGGTCTTCCGGTTTCAACATGATTTCAATCAGCTACACACAGGCCGAATTTCACGCCAATAGGTGACGGTGTTTTTTGTTTGTGTGTTATTTAAAAAAGTAAAAAACGAGTTTGGCGTTCTTAAGAAGCCGAAACGAATCTGCAACAAGTTCTGTGCTAAAATCGAATCATATGTCCTAAAAAAGTTGAAATGTTACGACTTGAATAACCAGTGTCCCGAAACACTGTGAATACGCGGTGCTGTCCATTTACTATATATTTTATTAACATCCAGGTTAGGTAAGTGTGTTTTGTTAGTGGTTATATTACACCAGAGTGTTTCGACACAATCATCTAGCGTTTTGCTAGTTCTTCTATGGGCCGATCCGCCAGACATGCCGCGGCGTTTTGCACACATTTGCCCCATCACAGAACGTGAAGAAATCCGTGGGCTGCAAAGGCCGTAGTTGGATGCTTTATTGCTGCTGTCCCATAAATCCCTATGTCCACCTCACTACTTTTGGCTTGCCAGTTCTGCATATAAACTTCAAAGGCTAACGTTTTCTTTAGATTCCATCGTATTTGCAGATCCTCCGTCAGCAGTGGGCCACATTCCGGCACACGTGGACCATCCTGGACACCCCACTTCTGGGCGTATTCGATAGCGCAAAAGCTCCCTTTAGAGAAACTTCATCCCATCAATTAAGCGCAATTCGTTCACTCCCACCTTATTCCATATTAGCGAAATACTATATATGACGATGGGTGCTATCTGTATCCCGAAAAGAGCGGCTGCTGCATGAACCGAAAGCACGTGTGGGCAAATTCATTTGCTGCAGCTGCGATGGTGGCCTTCCTGACCCTCTCCTGGATGTGTAATCGAAAACTGCTGCCCCTTGTTAAAAAGGTGAGCCCTTAGTATGTTAATTTGTTTACGAAGTTTAATATTTAATTTCCCCTGATTTGAAGCATATTGACAATATGTTTATTACATGGCGGACTTCGGAAATTCTATATTTGTCTATATGAGTGGGACGTATCATACATAACTCGTGCGGGCTTCTCACAAACGTCAATGAGCTCATCATGTGAGCAACTACGGTATGGTTGTGTCTACTATTCACTCTACGTGGTAGAAGATGCAAGTGCGCTCATTTCGGAAGACCATAAGATCTCCGAGGTCAGTAGTGAGATTTTGTAATAGAATGTGTGCACACACTTCACTCTTTTGTATCAGGGACGCATACGGTTTTGGGAGTGGATAGATTTTTCTAATGCTGCAGTCAATTACCTATATTGCACTCCCCTGTTTTTCTCGCTTATGAGTTGAGCACTATTCGTCGGGGTAGCTTCTGCTTCGTAATTTCGACCTGTCACTGTTCTGCATCCTTGCGTTATTGTAACGCTCCCCCTAGTCCCTCCCAATCGTTCACACTCCCTAACTAGATGATCTACCGATTTTTCTTTATCTCTGCATACCCGACGAACTGTTGTTTCTTATTCCCCGTGGCAGGCCCGCCGTACCCGCCTGTCTAATATACCACCTCACGCATTCGCTAACAGCCCGCTGCCTCTTGTATTTTTAAATAAGCTTTCTCCCCCCTCATTTCTAATTTAACGTTTCCGTATACTTCGTTCAATCTAGTTTTAGTCGTATGGACTGCCCGCCACTTCTGTGTATATGCTGCTTTACTTACTTTAAATTTACCAGTGGATACAGTAGCGTATGTCCACTGTTTACTACTGAGTCCTATCTGTATTGCCGCAAATTCCACCCTCCGGTCCAAATTTGTTTTTACTCCTTTTGCCTTCTTTACCCACTGTATCTTCTTAACCCATCGTCCGTCGTTTAATGCCCAAATTCTATAACTTTACAGTTTACTTTGTACTTTCCTTTCAATACATTTTGACATTTCGTCCTCTTCTTTAAGGAACTCTCTTCAACACAATTAAACTAACTCGCTCTCGTTTTGCCTATTAAGCCAAGGCAGCAGGCGTCTCAGTCGGTACCACCGGGTTGCTAAAGCCCGAGGCGTTGACCGACCGGCCCGGATTTCGTGTGCAGCACACTCCCCCCGTACATTTAAAGTAGCTTTCACAACCCTCGAATGGGCCATAACAAAATGACAATATGAATTCGTTGCCACTCAATCCATATCGTATGTCTTGCCTCCCGCGCCAACAAAAGTGACCTCGGGAAAGTTACTATTGGGAGTTTATACAGTCTGACCAACTTTCTATTGGCGCGTGAAGGTCCCCGCAGCTCGCGTAATTTGCGCCAGCGGACCAACACCGGAAAGAGAGTCATAGTTACTCTCGAGGCTTTCCCGATACGCCGATGAAAATCTGATTACTTGTTTTTCTGAATTTCATCTAATTTCTTCTATAAACACGAGCTTTGTATTAGAACAGCGTTTGTTACACCTCTGTCTTACTCCTTTAGCAACACAATAGTTCCTCGACTCTCCCTTCTTTCGTTTGATCTGTACTGTGTTTTCCACACAAAAGCCCATCCAACTTGTGTCGAGTCCTTTTTCCGCAATATCCCTATATCCCTTCAGCGGTTCCTGAATCCGCATTACCATGCCCCTATTTGGTCATTAATTTCTAACCTATTATATACCCGGCTCTTAAAAATGTGTACGATACGTAATTGGCGTAATGTCTATCGGTCGTCTGTTTTTTTCAAAATATCCCGTTGATTTCTTGGAGCCCTTAATAAACTATTTGAGGCTACAAGGCGACCAACCCGAACTTAATTCCTCTTCGTCCTGCCGTTTTATTCCCTCTTGTACGTTGGTTTTACCTGCATTAAAATGTTGCCAGTATTCCTTTTCTTTACCCGGGTTGCCACCCACCACCTGTGTTCCTGTCTTCTTTCTTTCTCTGCAATATTGCTTCCACAATTTCCTCATTCTACCATCCCTCTCTCCCCTCATACACCCTCAATCGCTTGGCAACATTTATTATATTTATTCCGTGTTATTTTATGTATTTCATCCAGATCCATCTCTCACAGCTGTTTAATGTTATCTATTTAATGTGCCCACTACCGCTTGCCTATTCCTTTGCTGTCTACTTTCAACTTTTTAGTAGTTATTCCCCGCTCCTAATTTCCATCCAGTTATGGACACTGCCAATATTCCATTTCTTTCCTTTATCTATATTGATCTGTCGTAGCCATTCTCGTATTTTTCTTTAACCATAAAATAATCCACACATAACTTCCTATTCTTACGACTATACGTACATTTTCGAACCACAATTTTATCTGAATGTATACCCAGCATTAATATCCATTTGAATGGCATTTTTCCCTTTGATGCCTTCCCTCCCGTCCAACTGGTGGATTGTGGGCGTTCACCTCTCCAAGACACATAATTCTCCATCATAACTTGCGATCACCTCAGTTAATCTACTGTACAATGCTCTACTCTCCTCTAATGCATTGCTTATCGCCCCAGATACCCTTATAATTCAAATTACCCTGCTAAGGACTTTCATATGAGCCACCATGAAGTCGTTCATTTTAAATCTCGTCACTTCCTTACACATTATGCTTTCCTTAACAATTATACCTACTTCTCTAAACATATGTTTTCTTGTCCCCATATTTCTATTCGTCTATACCAGTTGTATCCATGAAATCCCGGTGGAACTTCTGCCTCACGTAGATGTGTCTCTGTTTTTACCGTTTTATCAATTTTTCTTGTTCCTATTAATCTAATTCCTTGGAGTAAAGGCTATAAAAAACTCCATTTCCTCCCACTAGAATTAAAAACATTTTTTAAGGAGGTTGTTTTTATTTCTAGACGATCCTCCGTCCCCTACGGGCTTGGCGTAGGGGACGGAGGATAGTCTAAAATTAAATTTCTAACCTGAGGTATATCTTCAATGCACCGAGGGCCGGACATTTTAAGATATCTAGGGTTTCCCCAACAGTCCTTGTGGTAGCATGGCCGCTGGTTCTCAGCGGTATGGTTTATCATCTATTCTCAATGAGCATCGCTCAAAGAAAATTCGACCAACAACAGGAATCGAACCGGCGACACCCCGGTAGATGACAACCATGACTAGCGCACTAGTTCCCTAGACCACGCCGCCACATAATTCCTCCCACTTACTTCGTCTTTTATAACCTCTAATATTAAGTTTCAATACTATCCGTCAGAGAAGGTACTTGCTTCTTTTTTACCTCCCTTCCGTCTTTGATCTTGTTTTTGCAATCTGTTAAGCATCTTTCATGGTCCGCACGGTTGCCCGTGGCCAACCTTCGGATCACATCCGACTCTAGTTTTAACACTTCCCGCTGCCTCGTCTTTCAATGGGTTTGCTTTCTGCTTAAATATCTACCGTCTTTCTGTTGTTCCTTTGTCTCATGTTGCCGTTGTCCTCCAGATTTACGCTGTACGCGGTGCCCTGTTCTTCCACCCATTTCTTGTGTTTTTCCTCCGTAGTACCTCTCCCTATAATTGTATCGTTTTTGCGATTCCAAGGAATAATCCTTGGAACCTTCCTGAACTAGCCCTGTTTCATTTCTTTGAGGTACCTGGCCCTGATCTACAATCGTAGTGGAGCGTCCCCTTGCCCTTCCTGCATATGCGGTTAGAGTACAGAAGAAAAATATCATTACATAGGGTCAAACATACCGTTTGTAATTCATCCACGACGCGGGGTTTACGTCAATGGATCGCCGGTGCTGTGCAATGAGGCCCCTGGCTCTGATAAAAAGCCACGCAGCCGCAGTAGGAACATAGTCGTTTATACCAAGGGGAGGGAGTGCCATCGTAGACCAAAAAGTATCGTTTTTTCAGCTGCCTTTTATCCTCTTTGAGACGCTTCTAGATGTGTGCACAGGATGTTCAATATGTGTAGATGTATCTGTATTACACGCACCTAATTTCGAATTTGCTACACATTTGTCAATGAAGAGTTTAACCTTACGGAATGCAACACAGGAACGGTCTAACGTCTACACATGAGAGAATGCGCACAAGATCAAAAAGTTACCTCGAGGTAATTCTAGTAGGTAACGTAGCGCTCTTTAAGATTTCGCTTTTCAATCACAAATAAATTCGTGCGAAAGCATAGTTTTAAGCATTTGTGCAACCGCATGTTTCCAATTAAAACGCCTATACTCTCTTCTGAATACTCAGAATTTTTGTTTTGAACATAACCAGATGCCTGCTCCCTGACATCAATATCCTGAATGTGATAACTTAAACTTTATTATCCTGTCAAATCGAGTGGCTTCCAAACTGTCCTGCAATTGGCTATCGGCAGCGATACTCAGTGGTGTCCTGCGAGTAACATGCTTCCTCACCTACCAAATATGTCGTACTGAAACACGGCACACTTGACTTCAATTATAAGATGAACGACGACACCATCGTACCGACTCTTGGCCTTGAGTTTAGTCATCATTTTACCAAAGTTGTGAAGGCATCATTATGCCTTGCAAATGCGATTTCCCGTAGCTTCATCCTAACCACCGCTGGTGAATCTATTCGTTTTTGCCTTGTTCTTCCTAAACGTGCATACTGCACTTTGGACTGGGAGCCCCGTATAGTTAAAACAAGAGCATTGGTAACGGCTGACGTTATTGCTAGTGTAACCTCACCGTCTGAGTGGTGTAACAAAGCCGCTCTATGTCAACTTACCGGTACTAATTACAACTTGCCGGTGCACCATAGCGACCGTTTTCAGCGAAGGCCATGTTCCGAGCTCATAACCGTCCGTTTGCATGTCGAATAACGAAATGGGCCCATGCAAATCAAAATTGTACTCACACAATTGACTGTCAGTACTGTTCTCCAACCGGGAGTCCGTCTTCTAAGACATACATGTTTACCAATAATGCAAGGATGGTATATTTAAGATTCCTAATTGCAATTTATTTTAAATTCCTCTTAGAAACACAAGAACACGTTTCTTCAGAAATTTTACCTGCGATATTTCCAAAAAATCCTCTCCACATCACTCGGAGGTGAACCGCAAACTCGAGGCGATACAGCATTGAATCTTTATCTTCCATCATATTCCTATGGTACAAGAGCTGAGATAAAAAAAATACACGAAGCGTACGAATACGATACAGCTATTTAAATTTCTAAATCTACCAACGGAGAAAGGTGCTACCTGTATAGGTTTTTTTATTATGACAAACTCATTTTAGACAGGCTTTTCTACGGTTAACACTTTGGGTTCTCCGCAATCACGTTCTGCAGCTGCAATTGTTCCTGCTGTCAAACCTTACTAATGCTTCGTCAAGTTTATACGGAAACCACCAACGCTCGACTCACACAATAGAAACTAGACGCAATCTAACGTAAACCAAACAGACACTGACCGTTAAGGTTGTTGTTATTTTGATGTTTATGTATAGTTATTTATTACTTCATTTTAATGGGGTATTTATTCCACATTTGTCCACGTGCTGCACTTGTCAGCTCAGCGACATCACAACTGCAGCGGCACAAGCGGCAGCTGCAGCCGCAGTATGTAGACAACGAGGTTTCTGAAAGTGGGTGTGCTTCACTTATGTCATGAGTGATTATAGTCATTAGCATCACCGCTGTTGTGAATCTGCGCGTGTGTGTGTGTGTGTATGTATGCATGCGTATGTTAGTATGCATGTATATATGTGTGTATATTTATTATTCACCATGCTTGTCGTGTACCCAAACGACCATGTCGGCCATGTTCAGCCCGGTAATCGACAGCACGGAGCGTGGATCGTCACGATGTGCGATGTTTACGATGCCGTTACGTTAAGCAGGAAGCGGTACACTCTCCTCTTTGACGAGCACGAACACTGTCTCCTCCTCCAGCTCCTCGGGATCCTCGACTATGTCCATAATATCGGTTTCCATTCCGTCACGAAGTTCGATACGCAAAGATCGTTGAGACGCCAGCTTTTCGTTCTTCTCCGCCAGCCAGTCACGATACTCCTCCATGAGCTTTTGACGCTTCTCCATGATGTCCTTGGACACCTTGGACAGCGATGCGCGATCTTTGACCTCGAACTGCTGCGAGTACTTCTTGAAGTTCCGTTTGATCTCCTTTATGTGCTCTTCTGTCAGCAGACTGCGGGGTCGCGGCCGCCACAGGAAAGCACAATAGCCTGTAGGCGCAACTTTACGCAGAATCTTGCCCTAAGCATTCAAGGGGAAAGAAAGAAGCGAAAAGTGCAAGAAACGTTACGATTAGTTGGCACCATTAGCCCTCTCACGAACCAATACGAGGACAAACACACGTCGTATGCCGCAATTGGCACAGAACATGAAAAAGCACTGAAGGGTTCCCTAATCTACAGTGTTCGGCAGCAAACGATATGAACAATAGGTAATGACAAAGCAGACATTAAAAATAATAATCAAATTAGAGCTGCCACTTAGTATGTCTGCAAAGTACCACTTGATGCTCCCGATGTACCAACCTCTTCTTGTCTCTGCCTCTGCTAAGTCGGCAATTGTCTGTCAAGACTCACCTGGAAGCTCCATATCCAGTAGGCGTTGTCAGAGCGTTCTCCAGCCCATGCCGAGACCGCGGTGACAACATAGCGTCCCGTAGGATCCCACTCGATATCTGTGCAGCGGAAGTGTTCGCCCGTCGTCATGATGGTAAAGTCATTCGCTGTGTCGACGAATTCCAGCGACCCATTCATCGATTTCAGGCCAGCAAGCACGATAAACTGACCATTTGGAGACCACAGCAAACGGTTGCAGGCTTTCTTCTCCAGTCGCCTGAGTAACACGACAGAGGCTGACTTCACCTGAATACCAACAAGCAGATACATGAGGCAAATGAGTAGGAAAAAAATCACATGGAACGGTGAGCAAATACACAGTTTCAAATCTCATGGTGTATGTCGACCGAACAAGATTTCCGCTTCAAATTTCGCTTCACTAGTTGCGTAGTACTCTTTATTTGAAATAAACGAACTGGAGTAATGACCTGGCGCCAAAACGGTCATTGACTCGGTAAATATCGAAACTAGTCAGCCATTAGATGCATGCAACTTTGGCTCTTTTTGTCTAAAGCGGCAACAGTCACCTGCCAGACACTAACGTGGGTTTAGCGTAACCATTGACGTAATCCCCTCCTCTCTCAGTAACTGCTTTAGCAACAATAATTAAGCTTCCGCTCCCAATTTTGCGGAAATCTCGTTTTTAAGTTCGTACCTCATTGTGTGTGCACTTCTTTCAAGGACATTCATATTTTCTCAGGTAAGAAGTTTTGCCACCGAAATAAACAACAGTCTACCGAGCAAGGTGGCTTAGTGGCAAAGCCTTTGCCTTGCATTCGGGAGGACTGGGTTCGAAACCCAGACCGGCCACTCTTAAATTGGTTTGCATGGCTTCCAATTTAGACAAGGTAAATGCCGGAGTGGAATAAACTTAGCCATGACATGAAAAATCCGTACACGGGCAATTGCCTTGCGAAAAAAAAAATTAAAATTAAGTGTTGCAGGAACCAGGGAATAGGGTGGTTATTAACTGGAGGTAAGGAAAAAATAATAATTTACTGTAATAGGTCAGCTTTATTTACGCAGGGACCCAAATGTCATGGTCCGACCGTGAATGATTGATCACATTGAATAAATAATAATAATAATAATAAATATGTCAGCTTTATATATTTTTGTTACTTTTATAGACATACCTTATTAACTCACAAGTGCTAACATAACAAAGTTGTATCAATAAATTAATTACAAATACGTTTTTAGTTTGTTTTATTCTCATTTTCGACAGTCTCGGCTTTGTAGTAAAATAAACGACAGCCAGATAAATCGATCTGAAGGTTATGCAATTCATTTTCTGAACAAAAATACTTTTAGAAATCCACCTATAAGCTAAACTTAAACGCGATTCGCTTGAAGTTATTTTCATATTTCATTGGAATTTGTAGTATTTTCACATTGTGGTAATTTCGATAGATCCACACTGAAGCATTAAGCTAGATCAATCAATGCCGAAAAGCACTGCGAAAAAAAGAAAAGTTCTGTGACTCCTACTACTTACACTCCTGCCAATAATTAATATATGATACAATTACAGGTTATGTGTTACCTAAAGTCTCCTACGTAGGCAGGTTGTATGTTAAGCTCACAGAAAACCAACCTGATAGAAGGAAACGGTGCAATGCTGGCTTTCGCCGTGAACGACAGCAAACTTCGATCCGTTGGGTTCCCACGCTAATTGAGTGACGCACGCGTCCTTCAACTCGACCGAGTCGACAGGGATATTCTTCTCACGCATCATAAATACCTGGATGTGGAGAAGATCGCACACAGTGAGTACCGCAGCAGGTTACAGGTACGTCAGAACAAAATAAGAGCCGCCCCAGATATTAGGTGCTCGTTCAAGGAAATCTGCCGTCCATTTCCAGTTGTTTCGACTAAAGGCTAATAGAAGATGTTTTTTCAAAGCCGGTACATCAAACCTTTACGGCTTGTATATATATATATATATATATATATATAACACAACTCCAACATTACCTCGAAGTTAAAGTACATTCCCGAGTACTTAATAACGTTTCCTTCCTTTTTGGACTTCTGGAAACGGTCCACTTTGACAGCCAGATAGTCGCCGTTCTTCTGCCAGCACATCTTACAGTCGGCCACATTGAACAAATTCTTCGATCTCAACTCTTGTCGGGACGGTATTTCGACAAGATTCACTCGGGCAGGCACGTCACGATCCTCGGCCACCCAGTAGGCCATTATGTTCAGGGTGGGACACCAGCTGAAAGATTTTACTCCAAGTACCTAAAACAAAGCATAAAGGTAGCATCGCAGCGAACAGCAGAAGAACAATTTAATTAAATACAGAGTAGTCTAGTGAAAAAAAAAACATTAGTAGCAAGTTCCAGACATGAACCTACAACCTCCGGAACCTGCTACTCTTTAATGTGGTCCTATAGTTGTCAATTCAAACCAAGTACAGAAAATACATTATTATAGACGGTGACTGTGCAAATAACAATAATAAGAAAAATGAACACTATCGCGTTCTATTATAAGCATTGCACTTGCTTAAAAAAAAGCGCCACACTTTTGTATTACAAATAACAAAATTGAAGTCAAATTGCTTGACTATTGATGAATGTATTATATGTCTTATGTGAAGTTTTTTTTAAATGGAGAAGACGACAGTATCTTCTCGCTTACACATCCACACATGTGCGCTCACAAAACGACAGAACAACGACTTTGAAAATAAACACAAAGTTAACTATGTGAGGTAAGAATAAAGCTCGTTTGTGGCGTGGAAAGGAACTTACTCACAGCTAACAATTCATAGTAAAAGAATCGTTATATATCGACAAAAGTATCTGGCAAGTAAACTGATCTGGCCGAGTGCATACATGCGCCTCGCTCAGAAAGAAAACTCACCCTAAGCGACTTCTTGTCGAGGAGTCCACAACTGGGCGTCTCGTAGATCTGGATGTTGTCTTCGGTTTGCCGGGCAAAGTATTTGTCGTCGTGACTCCACTTGAACATTGGCCACACGATTTCTTCCGAGGGCTGGAACGTACGTTTCTTTTGTCCCGTCAGAACGTCCCACACAATCACGCAGGGCCGGCGGTCGTCGTCACCCATGTCGAAATCGTGTCCGCCCCTGCCGCCTCCACCAGCGCCTTCGTTGAACGTTACCAAGTAACGCTCGCACGGCGAAAAATCAATATAGCGCACCTAGAAGAAAAGTAGAAACACGTAAAAAACCGCATCCACTTATCATCAAAGTACCCCCCCCCCCCCCCCAAACAACTTCGGTGACTCGACTCATTCACTTACTAAAAAACAGCAAACACAGATACAATCCCCGGACGAACCCGGGTTCAACCCAGGACAGTGCATGCTGCGGAGTGTGGGGGCACTTCATGTCGATGGCCCAATAGGATAAGAGTAAGATAAGAACGCTCGCTCTTTGATTTGACTTCTCGAGTCAATATAAGGAAAAACCTAAACAATACAGGTGTTGTCAAAAATATCTAATTACGTCAAGGTACAATAGAAGGCACTATATCAACATCGACACATGCATCATACAATCATTTACGATTAGTAAACATAATTACCTTGTGGTGTCCAAATTTGCCGATCTTCTCAAACTTTTCACCTCCCCAAAGCTGAATTCCTTTCTCATGGAATGATGCTAAATACGTTCCTTTGGGGGACCACATGACCGGCAAGTCGGAAAAGTTCTCCCGCTCCATGATGAGCGAGTCTTCCTAAAATGAAAAGCAGTTTTATAAGCGTACACAATCACACACTCGTGAAAAGGTATAGAAGAGCACAAGCGTACCCATATTAAGGCTTCTTGCCGCTGATTTTATCAATATACCTTTCGCTGAAAGGACCAGTAGCAACAAATTGCACCTCTGTCGTTGGAATTTAAACTTAAACGTAGCAGCAATCAGACTGCAGTGGACACATGCCCGACTAACAAAAGTCGGCATTTCAGTTCAGAGAGTTGCTCTTAATATAATGTGTTTAATGAAAATTACCTGAACTCCGTGAAGATACATCGACACCTGAAACCAGAAAAGCATGATATTATATGTCAATAATAATCTTGCATATTCTATAATCACAGTTTTATCTTTCATTCTATATATATGTATATATATATATATATATATATATATGCAAAGTGGTTACTGTGGTATTTCCAGTCGCTAGAAAAGACACTACTATATCACCTATGACAAAAAAATGACTACTTTGTAGCACTATCATTACTTGATCTGTATACCTGTATTAGCGACTGGTAGTGGTTGTGCTGTTCGGGCTAATGTTATCATTGGTACTAACCTAAGGTTAGTTAAAACGCTGATTCAATGTCTCACTTCACGTACATATTTCTGAGTGAATATTTCTCACCCTAAAGCTTTGCTATACGGATCCAAAATGTATGTTTTGTTATTTGACTGGTAAATAAACTGATATTGATCAATCATCTGGTCAAGCTAACCAGCACATTTTTTTCGCATATTTAAATATTTAATATATCTGAGTCGCCAGCATGTATTTACGTGCAATGTGAGAGGGCTACGACGGTGTGCCTTTTATATATATGCATATTATTTATCCTAAAAATGGCGCTGCTGCCTTCAAGTAAGAGGAGCTTCTTGACAAACTGCTGAGACATCAGAACCAACACAGTATACGTTCTTTCTTAGCTATGATGCAAGTTTAGAATTAGGCTGCGTCCCACCTTTCGACCGCTTTCGTAAGTGACGACAAACTGGTCACGGCAGTCAGGTTCCAGGAGGTGGTGCGAGAGGTTACCATGCTCCGCATACGGATACGGCTGGTGTTGCGGGGGCCGCCAGTCTTCCGACATCTCCTCATACTTCTGGAAGTCGGTGAACGGGCACACGACGAACGTGTGGTTCTTGTCCAACTTATACCTGTTGTTTGATGAGCACACAAGGAGAAAAATATGTCCCATAGCAGATCATCAACATCATGACAAACGACATAGGTATATGGGGTAGTAGCAGCAGTCTCTCTCTATCTGTCTCACTGTCTTCCCGCTTTATTATCCTACATTATTTATGCATAACTTACGACCTGTTATATGTATACGAGTAGGCCGGACAGATAATAACATTATTTATTAAAGCGGCGTCTAACCTTCATAAAACGCCCTCTCTCTTCGTGGACCCTTCGTGTCCCCCTTTGGCGTTCGCTATTTGCAAAATAAAGACGCACAAAATGTACCGTTTCTTTTGCAAATAGCGCAGGTATATATATATATTCCAAATTAGTGCGGCTTACCCATTCATGCTGCGTACGGCCTCCATGGCGCTTGTCGTATCCCTGTACTCGATGAAGAGGAAGCCCTTTGTCTTTCCCGATTCACTATCGACGGGAAACTCCCACGAATTGATTTCGCCGTAGGGCGCGAACGCCTTCTGCAGGACGCCCTTGAGCTTCTCGAAGCGCTCGGGAGCGGATGTGCTCACGATCGGTACATTGTCCACAACGATGACCGACTCTAGGCCATCGGCTTCTGCCGGCCGATCTCGGTAGAGATCCTGCACATAAGACAGACATATGATCAATGACCACAACAAAAACAACAGCAACATCAATCAGATCAAACTCCACACCATCTAGACAAAAGGGCTTATTACTGTCCTCCAGCAATTGAAGCTTTGACAACAGAATACCAAGTTTTAACTAAAAAAGACACTCAGAAGGTTAGATATTACCATGAACAAGAATGAATATGATGTATATAGGCTGCATACGTAATTAAATCGATGCTACCACACACACTGTTACATTTGCATACATACAGAACGAGTCAATATTAGTAAGGTAATATTGACTTTTATCAAACAACCGCCATATATTTAGCCAGTCTTGTGGCAAATACACGAACGAAATACGACAAACTTGCCGCAATTTCTCGTACACTATTAAGCTTTTACTGATTTTACTTTACGTTGCTGTACTTCATTTTACCGTGTGAGCAAAAGTTGCAGATATTATAAAGGGTCGCATCGAAATTGTTTGTATCGTGCAAATGCGCTTACGGTTTCGTGCTTTTGGTAAATAAATATACAACATACATTTAGTGTTTCATATATATATATATATATATATACGTACGTGTGCTCCCCCCAAAAAACTTACTGACCACTTCGAGTACGTGTATTTAAAGTCAGTGCGCGCAACATTAATCAATGATTGTCCTGGTATACCCAGTTCATGCAAGTATATCAGCACGCAAATATATGTCAACGCCAGTTAACAATCACATCATGCTTGTAATGTATTCAGGCAGTAACGCCATCCCAGTTACGAAGTGTCACGCCTGTTCTTTTCGAAAGTCGAAAAAAATCGCCACTAAGTTCGACCGCCACGAGAACATATGTTCGCCAACAGAACGGAATTAGAACAGGTCCGTGATGCAGTCATGCAGCCGTGTTTTTGTCAATGGATGTCATGAATGTCAGATGACCAACATTCTAGTTCACGTTTCCATTTTAGCTTTTAATTCGCACCAAGCGGCCACAATCTCACAACACAACCATCCGTAACGCCCCACGCGCAAAGAAGACTAGGCTCGAAAACACTAACCCGGTGTTGCCTGCCGGGTAATTTGATTATTGTTATTACTTTTAGAATTATTTAGTTTTACTACAAAACGTATTTTGTTCAAGTCGTTATAGTCTTTATATATATAGATTGGCACGTCATCTATTTGTTGACGGGGCGGAGTGTAGGAAATGACCGGTGCAGGTGATCACAGCGCTAGCATTCGGTATGGAGACGTACCGTCGATATGAAGGCACGACTGTCGCATACATATAATTTCGATTTGCGACACCCTTTTCAAAGATTTGCATATTTATACATCAACTTGCCGCCTCGTGTGCTATGCTGCAACAGTGCGGCGCTCACTTTGAGCGGCGCGGGAGATCTCGCGCAAAATGGCCAACGCCGACATTTATTGACATGAGTGAGTGAGATGAAATATCTGCACCGATATATATTCGACATGTATGCTGTCCGTTCGTCAATAATCGATGGATGAGAATGTTCGAACTTGTCAATATACAGTCATCCCCGCATATATATATATATATATATATACTTACAGCCACACAACCTTTACTGCGCTGGACTGTATACCCGTTCAGCCCCAGGCACGAACGGCATTGTCATTGATCCCCCCTGTTACGCCGGCCTATAATGAAAATATATTATAACGAAAGTAATGATTCCAAGAGCGACATCAGGAAACATCGACAGGTGGGGGGGAGGGGGGAGAAGGCCACCGGCACCGGCAATGCAAGCCGCAGATGTTTCCTGATGTCGCTCTTGAAATCATCACTATTATTCATCATAAGCCGGCGTAATCGGGGGCGAACGCGAGAAAGAGAGAGAGAGGGGGAGAGAAAGTCAGGCGGGCACAACTTGATGTATGATACCGGCCGCCTCCCTCCAGCACCCCCGACTTGATGTATGATGCCGGCCGCCTCCCTCCAGCACCCCCGACTTGATGTATGATACCGGCCGCCTCCCTCCAGCACCCCCGACATTTCCCCGCCCTCCGCCCATCCGACGACAATGAGCGGTTCCATCATCGACGCCACAACAACCATCACGTCATCACGACCCAACCGATCAATCCATTCAATTCCACTCAATTCGACCACAACTTTCGCCTGCTCCCGGCGTATTCCTACCCACCAATCACCTCCCCCCGCCCTCCCGTCTTCCCCCCAACCCATCGGCTGCTGGACCACCGGAGATCGACCGGTCAATTCTCATCGGGTCAGCCACTCACCTCGAGTAGATCCTCGTCGTTGATGTCGTCAACGAAGCCCTCCGGATCGGAGAAGTCCGGCTCTTCGTCGCTGCCGTCGACGTCCATGGCGGGGTCTGGACGCGACTTGATCTTCGTGCTCTTGGTCACCATCACTCACAAGAACCGCCGACTCGAGAGATAATCGATGTTCGCTCGGTTTGTTCGATACCTTGCGAATAATGCTTGCTTGCTCCGGACGTTGCTAATGCCGCTACTGCTGCTACTGCGGGTGTCGCACACCGACGGGGCGGCCAAGATGATGATGACAAAACAATGACTGAACCGAACCACAACGCTAGTGGGTTGTCGGCTCGGTGGTGATCTTCGATGCTCTTTGGTGGCCGAGTCGCAGGTTCAGTCGCCGTTCGGTTATTGGTTGACGTACGGTGTTGTCTCTTTCGGTGTTCGCTGCCTGCTTCGAAACCTGCATGCAGTAGCAAACAACAATCAGCCACTACCACCACCACCACCACAGCACGCTTGAATCGACAGCAGCACGTTTTGCCGTAGCTAAGTTCGCCCGCTGGCTTGTTCGCTACCTAGCCAAAACGCCAGACACACGCTACCAGCACCACCAACAACAACACCACAACACAACAACAACAACCGGTACGTCGGCCGGTGGGTCGGTCGATCGCACACGTAAACAGAGAGATAGTTAGATAGATAGAGAACTAATACAACGAACGACCGAAACAGGACACAAGTCTTACTCGCTATACAACAATCAACCAACAACGTAACTCGCTCACATCAGTAAAAAGCAAGTCGGTCGGTCGGTTGGTTGGTCGGGCGAAGCGAGCCGATAGAAGCTGCCGGCGTTCGCCGCTCGGCACAGAAGCTA
The DNA here is from genome assembly GCA_003439945.1 of Dermanyssus gallinae. Taxonomy (NCBI): domain Eukaryota; kingdom Metazoa; phylum Arthropoda; class Arachnida; order Mesostigmata; family Dermanyssidae; genus Dermanyssus; species Dermanyssus gallinae. Next base: position 1,210,695 of record QVRM01001595.1, read on the forward strand.
CTCGCCGGGCGCCGGTTCAAAGTGTAGCGCGCGCACCTCAGCGCGTTCTTAGCCGGCAGCCGGTTGCACTTCTTAGCCGGCAATCGGTTGCGATAAGGAGCGGAAAAATGACAACAGTGGTATTGCGGGCCGACGCGCAATCGAAACCGTTAGGTCATCCGAATATCGTGAACATAACGTCAGAAATTGTATAAATATATACTCAAACTCATTAACACCTTCAATCGGTCGGTGCTGGTGCGGACCGAGCAGATCATGCCTCCAGGTTAGCTGAGGCTGACAAAGAGCAGAAAATGCTCTAGCGTTGACTATCGGCACGAATTTTGTCCGTTCGCCTTCGAGACTACGCGAGCTGCAGGCGCCCTTACACTCAAGCTGATTTAGCGCGTGGGTAGAAGCCTTAATCTTTCGACGGGAGACTCGATGCCATCCGAATTCTTGCGTCAGAAGCTCTCGCTAAACATTCAACGAGAAAATGCAGCGTCTGTTCAGGGCTTGCTGTTAAACTGGGCTAACCCTGGGCTACAGAACCCGTGACCGCACCTGCGCGCGGATAAAACTAGATAAGTAAATGTATATCTATTTATTTTATATCTGGGAATAAATAACGTTATTAGAAACTAATATATGTATATATTAATTTGCCTTTATGACCTACTTCTACCACTATCAGTACTAGCCTTGCTACAAGCGAATTATATTATCGGCATTATTATGCACGGGACAAATGTGCAAACCACCATATACAATAAGGGGGAGGGGGGAAGGGGCAAAGAAATAAATGCTAGTAAATACGAAATTGAAAAAGCATGGATATATAATCACATATTGTGTTATGTTTATTCTTACATAAACGAGTATCCAGTAAAGTCTTATCTATGGGGGTACTAAAGATGATAATGATTTTTTTATATGTACAGGTATCACAATTAATAATATATTAATTATATATTTTGCTTGAGTGTTGGTGACCACTCAACATCATTTTGGCGTTGCCCCTGTGCAGTTCCAATTGACTCTGTCGGAAAAACGCGGTTTATCTTGGTTTCGCTGAGGCTCTTCCAAACTCTAGATGATATATACAGATTGTAATAATAAATCATAGTATTCATATTAAAACTACCAACAATATTAATATTACCGCTACTACACTTATTATTACCACGTTTATACTACTTCTACTGAGATATTAAGTCTTAGCACCCATTTATTAAATGTTTGATTCGATTAATTTCACTATCCCCGCTTGACATTCGCTGACAACTGGAACTGTTAGCCGTTTGAATCTGCGCGCGCGCGCATGGCCGTCCGCAGCGCCCTCTCGTGGCGACCATGTCGGAGCAGACGGTTGTCTCGGTCTTTTCCTGTGTGCACGTGTCGGGCTAGGTTGGTGGTTCGCGATTTTGGTGCTTTTTTCGCTCAAAAACCGATCTCATACAGCAGCGATCGAGCAATTTTGTGCATCTCAGATCGACGAGTGTGACAGTGGTCGTTGCCTTTGGCAGAGCAGGTCATTATTATTACTATATAGCCTGGCTCGTTTTGAGGCAACGAGACATCAAATGTGTTTTGCTTTCCCCGTTCCAGTATATGCGTGGATCGTACACCAATATATATATATATATATATATATATATATATATATATACGTATAGTGGTGCCGATCTGGAAATATTTTCACCTCCCGCCGTTGGATAATATTTATCGTGGCCAGGGCGTCTTGCGTGCGCCTCGAAGTGTGTTTTTGTGTGCCGTGTGTGAGCGTCCCCTATCTCTTTCGAGTAGTAACAAATGCCTAGCGTATTGTGTAGTTGGTGTTACCGAAACGTCGTTAGGTTATGAGAAATCGGTGTTGAAATGCTATATCGCCAAAAAAAAATACTGCCAAAAAACAAACATAACGCAATGCATTGATTGTCGTCGCTGCCAGACGTATCCGACTTGCGGCCTACCACCTCTGACTAGTGAAAACCTAAGTAGTCGCTTAAAAATACTTGCCTCAAACACGTGTGTAAATCTGTGGGCGTGTGTGAGTGTTTTGCCAGTCAGATGCTGAGTCTCATTTAGACATTGATTGGCTACGAACCGCTCTGGTACACTACTACAGCAACAGCATTTTAACTTGTGTAATTCGCAGCTGTTTTGACGGTTGTCTTTGCTAGTGGTCGGTTTGTAACCGTTGTCGCTGCACTTAGCGCACGTTTTGGACGTTGCTTCTCTAACTTGTTCGTTAATTTGTGCGCACGTGATTCGAACATGCGTGCATAGACAAAGTCGATCGATCTCAGTTCGACGCACCCTCATGGCTAGCGGCTGAGAACGTATCCCTGCTTTGCAACCCTAAATTTAAAGAAATCCATTCAAAAAAACACTATGACAGTGTTATAAGCGATGAATGGCTCCATTTAAATCACACGGGGATTGCCTAGTTTTGTGTCTATTGGCGAATTGTGGGCCTCTCAACTACTCTAGCTCATTATTGTCTTAGCTCTTCGTAGCTGAGTATAATAACTAGCACCCAATGGCCGAAAAAGCCGAAAAACATTGGCAAAATGCCCACAAATGGCACCCAATGGTACTGTGGTTGACGTCGACTCTGGCAACGACGTGAAATTCGAATTGTAACGAAAACAGGGCAACCTATGTCTGGGCATGGCCTGACGTGGAAATGTCTCCCCCGCCGCCACTAAAAACAATAGTGGTAAAAACGACGTCATTATCACGGCCGGTATGATACATTGATGATTGTTGTGACCGTGATGGGGGATCCAGCATTTCATCCTAGAGATCGGTTACTTACTTACTAAATCACGGCCGATGACAAACACATCACACTGGTGGACAGATAAGCCGCAAAATTGTTGTTAACGAAAATTGTCTGCGTCTTTTGTGTGTTTGTTTCTTCTTCTTCTAGTGCAGTTCGTCATCTAGCAAAATGCCGCCAGCTGCGAAGAAGCCCGCTGCCCGCTTACCGGCGGGTACCGCTGCGGGCGGCAAGAAGCCCACCGTTCCTGAGACGCTTCTCAAGGAGCGAAAATTCAACGCTGAACTCCGCCAGCAGCGATTGCTTGCGGCTGCCGGCAAGAAGAAGGCAGCTCGTGCACGTCGGGTGGTCCGTATCCTTACTGTGGAGCTCTACTGCCACCATATATATATATTGTACTAATGACGAGATTTTTTTTTATCTCTCGAGGCGTGTTCTTCGTGTCCGCCAGGTTTCCACTTGCGTTTGTTCCGAACTATCAGTTTAACGTTGCATGAAATCACCATTATTATTATTTTTATTATTATTATCACACGCGGATTATATTACAGAGTGTGTGGTACAATGGTCCGATATTTATTGTTTATTGATTTAGATTAAATTTATGTACTCGTCGGTACCTACTGACGTCGAATTTTAGGTTTAAGAAAAGTTGCACACATTTGCTGGCTCAAACTCGTGCCGGTCTACAAGTCGGAATTCTGCGATCGTGTAAACTACTAGTAATATTTTTGTAGGGTCAGTGAAACATATAACTCTAAGAAGATATATCAGGAGTATTCAGCTGCTTTATTCAGTCAGTTCAGGAAATCTTTATTCAGTGCTTCTTGTTGTGTCTGTCTGTATGCACGTATTTATGCATATATGTCGTCTCCGGGCTGATGATTATGTTTACAGTTGGCGTTCCGCCGAGCCGAGCAGTATGTCTCCGAATACCGCCGGATGGCAGAAAGCGAAAAGAGCAACCGCCTTGTGGCCAAGGTCAACGGTAACTTCTTCGTACCCGATGAACCCAAGGTAACATTATTTCTCACACTTATTCTACTATACAATAAAAACAATTTTTATTCGATCAGAAAGACTGATGCGCTCAAGCAAAACTTGTCCGCCCGCAGTCTTACGAAAAAGTCGAGCTCGGTGGCGTGGTGCATTCGCGTGCGCCTCGCGACTGGAGGAGACACATAGGTGCGCGAATTTGAATTTCATTACTTTTGCAGATTTGTATTTATGGGGATCCGTCTGAAGCCATGCGAAAAGCAGCCCCGCGAACGTTAAATCTTGGCTGAGGGTCAGCTCGAAAAGTTTAAAATTTCGTTTTACGAAATAACCAACCTTGCTGATAGTATGCACGCGACATGTTCCCTGTTTCTGATTATCGTGGTTTGGATCACCGCAGCAAGAACTCTACTGCCACATATGGGTGCCTGCGCCGATTTAATAAGTATTGCGCGTTTAGATGCTGTTAAACGTGTATTTCGTGAGGGAGTCGTATGTGCCGAAAAGTTTATCCTGTCAGGGAATGACTGCCTTTTCATTTGACTTAATTCTGAGGGGTGGGGGGCTTGAGCCCCACGCTAGTTGCTGTTTGCTGCTGGCGTTGCATGCGGGATTTCGAAAGCGCTCATATAAAAGCCTACTAGTACTCTCTGCCACTCCACTAGTGATGTACGCTAACATTTCGGACAATTGCTCTCTCTGATTGTGGTCGTAGGTTGCTATCGTGGTGCGTATCAGAGGTATTACCGGCGTTTCGCCAAAGCCGAAGAAGGTCATGCAGTTGTTCCGGCTGCGACAGATCAACAATGCGATGTTCGTGCGGCTGAACAAGGCCACCATCAACATGCTGCGCATAGCCGAGCCGTACCTCGCCTGGGGCTACCCCAATCTGAAGACTGTGCGAGACCTCATCTACAAGCGAGGATTTGGCCGAGTCAATGGCCGCCGGGTGCCGCTCACGGACAACGTGATAATCGAGGAGAAGCTCGGCAAGTACGGAATCATCTGTATGGAGGACCTCGTTCACGAAATCTACACGGTCGGGCCGAACTTCAAACAGGCCGTAAACTTCCTCTGGCACTTCAAGCTAAACAACCCGAAGGGTGGCTGGCGCAAGAAGACGACCCACTTCGTTGAGGGCGGTGATTACGGAAACCGGGAGACGCTTATCAACTCGTTGTTGCGCAAAATGGTTTAATCATCGGACTGATGTTTAGATCCTCCGGGTGTCCCGCCCGCCTTCGGCCGGCCAACGCTGACTTAGGCTGCGGAAACATCGGGCGCTTGTTGGCGTGTGTATGACCTGCGTCAGAAATAATAAAAAAAGTGTACCCGAAACGAGGTTTTATTCGTCATATATAGTTAAGGAGTTCAGATGTGCCTAGTTAAGTTAGCTAAATGGGGGACCGTACGTTTACTTCGTAAAAATATCCTGAAATAGAACTTGAATCATGCCAAAGTTTTTTATAATTTTCACATCTACTAAGCAACAGGGTCAGGCCGTGAGAAGACATAGGTCACTTAATAGTCAGCCTATATTTGATATGCCTGGTTGATGATATTATATTATAAGTTGCAGTGCGTTATCGACTGCATGAATAGCATTTGCTTGCGCGTGTGGGCTCGGTTTATATAACTCTTTTATATGCCACATTCATTTTGCCCAGAATCACGATATACACTATGCGCCAATTAATATAATATGTGGCACGGAGAAATATTTTTAGATTAATCATTCATTAATAAGGATTCATATTGCCTTTGTATAGACGAGGGATCGCCAATTTTACTACACAATTTACTAAAACTACCCCGCAGTATGAACTTATTAGGTGATCACTGTTATTGCGGGCGGTCCGTACTGTCCATTCGGGTCCAGGCATAAATAACACCGTTTAATCGCAAACGACACGAGCACTACCAAACATACTTAAACAAAATACGACTTTCATTGTTTCGAAACCTACTGTTAACTACCTGCGTCGTTATGTGATGGAGGATCCATGAGTAATTTGCCCAGAGTACAGGCCTCTTGTCTGTACTCTGGGCAAATTACTCATGGATCCATCACTCTCGCGCAATCTTCCTAAAATTTCACGGTAGTCTTTCGTATTGACCGTAAAACCAAGCGCCAAAAATGCATGGAAAATGGTTCCTTTGAAACACTCTCTCAAGCAATCCGGTGCATTCTGCTACCGTTTGAAGGTTCAAATCGGACATTTCCTGACGGACGTTTATTTACTGAAAATTCAAAATTTTTGGAACGGATTTCGCTGCTAGTCTTCTCACGTATAAAATATCGGTCAAGAGTGTTACGTCTGATCCATAAAATCTTTCTAATTTCTGAGCTATCTTCCCGATAGTAACTCAAATATTGTTAAGTACGATATCGCGAGTTTTTTCAACATTTTCTTCCTGGTAGTGGTAAAATCCTGGTTTAGGCAAACGCGTGTTGATAGCAAGCCATGTGCCATTGTTGTAGACTGTTCTAAAAATCTGTTCCTATTCAACGTATATTAAGATTTGACCGGCTGTTCTTGTGAGAGTAAACATTTGGGAAAGCTCATTTGCGTGCAATTTTGCAACGGACCAAAAAGTGCAAGCTGTCGTAACATATTGTAGTAATTCCAAAACCTTTCTTAGTAAAATTTTTGATGTGATAACTAACCACACACCGCTTATCTCTCGACGAATATGAATGAAATCATGTCTTTCCTAAATTGTGAGGCATATTTAACGAGGACAAAAACTCGACGAGATTGAAAACGCATCGCATAGATCAATTCACATGATTAACTGGAGAATACATTTATAGCGACCAGGTAGTGCCTAAATAAATTATCTGCAACAAAGTTGCACAAGATCATGGTCGAAGTGAAGCGCCGAACCCAACGCAGCTGCGAGATCGGGCTTTTACACTGAACACCATACTAGTAGGCTTAAATAGTCGTGGTGCACTACGAGCTTCTGTAGAATAAGAAAACGCATTACCAGTAAAAGTATTACACGCCGCTTGATAGCTTGAAGTTCATTCAGCCATTTAAATGCAATGCGTCATATTAAACCAGCTGCCTACACACATTTGCATACTTTACCGCATATTATCTCACACACCTGCGTACTAACCTCGTTTCTTTACGTTATCATCTGTTTCGCTTTTTTCAGAATTCTTTGAGAAGGAAAACTTCCAAAGCCTTTATAATAATGAAATCCACTTGACCACTTTATTGTATCGCCAACTAAAGGCCCTGTAGCAACATAAGATTTTTTCATTGTTCAAGCTTTGGACGAAGGTTATGAAGAAAAGTGTTTGACAGATACTTCGATAGAACGTGTCGCCCCCCCCCCCCCCAGCACGCGGCAGACCATGATGAATAACAAGTATAGCGAAAAGGACACGAAGAGGAAGGGGGGGAGGAGAGTATCTCCAAGCTGGATCTCAAAACCTGGCTCTCCAAGCAATGGAAGAAACGAAATGCTGCCTGTCACGGTGAGCCGCCCGGGCTTGTCTTAAGGCACTAATAGACAAACTATATGTATGTATAGACGACTCTGCGCAATAGTCTAAAGGTGGGGTCCAAACGGGCATTAGCGACCGTTCATTGGGGCTTTTGGAAGGGTAGATCTGGGCTAGGACTATGGGATTTCTCGAATCTACAAGCTACAACTAGTGAACAAGGAGTCTTGACGTTGCTTATCTTCCTAGATGTCGTTATTAACCAATAGTTGCTTTGCATATTGTGCTTATGTGGAAACATATGTGTGTATTCACCACGACTCTAATAGTCGGGTCAAAAGAAGCACTTTATTGTATCGTTGGAGGGATAAATACACGCATCTGTTTAGGCTAGTGTGGTGGGCTCTTAAAGCCCCCTTCAGAAATATCTGGACTTGATTTGGCTAAGCGTTCTAAGTTTAACTTCGATAGGTGAGGCCAAATCACAGTATGGATACCGTAAAAAGCGTTGGGCGCGATCGTAAGACTGTTAAGACTAACGGCAACCTTCATAAAGAGTGTCTAAGATTTGTGATGTGAAAGGGTTGCCGAATTCCTTTTTCAAATTGCCCGGAGTGTAGCACTATACCATCAGCATACATAAGGACGTCTATATGCGATTGCCGATTGTATGCCGCAAAATGCTAGCTTTGTTTTTGTATGAGGTTTTTGAATGCATAATGCACATGCGCCGCCGGTAGCTGTCACCAAATAGTGTTCTCAGACCTACTAAACCCGAATTCCTCCCCACCCCCAGGCTCGGAATTGCGTGGCATTGCTTCGACGGCCATCATTTGTGATGACTTATCATTGCTCTGAAAGGTATTTTATAAGGTACAGCTTATTTGATAAAACCTTGCAAAATGCAGAATTGTTCTGCGGCCTTGTTGAAGGCCGCTTTGCAGTCTATGAACACGACAAAGGTATAAGCCCCTGCAGTTTGAAGTGCCCATTGTATTCAATTTAGAAGTACAGGGTATGTTGTTATTGTTGACTTGCCCCTTCTGAAGTCATGCTGCTCAGGCAGAATTCTCGCAATTTCTATGAAATGTTTGGCGAGCTAGAATGACCGATAGAAATTTGTAGATTGCGCTGTTTTTCTCGATAGCTAGGTAAGACGATGAAGCCAACGAATTATCTTTTCGTTCAGGAATAACGCTAAGTCTTCTAAGTCTTTTTATTCCCGTAGGTATCTTAGATAGATGACTTTTAAGTGAAGCAGGATGCTTGTCCCAGAAGTTCACCTGTGGCTAAATCAGGCCCCGGTGCCTTATCGGATGGCACTTTCATTATTGCATCGACTGCTTCAGAATCGCTAAAATACCGCGATAAAGCTAGGCATGAAGTAATAATAGTAAGAAGGGGCTAATGCACAATATATTTTATTGAGACATCTGATCATTGAGATCTCCATATTTCACTTGAGTCAAGAAAACCCACTGTTTTGCACCCGACGTGATGAAAGCCGTGTATCGCATAACGAGTTACGACGTACCGATCTGTGGCATTCGGACCTTTCAAGGCCTTATTTGTCATGGCCTCGGGCAAGAAAAAGCGCTTCCTTCAGAAGAGCAGTGTTGCCGCTTTTCTGGCTTCGTTTTTGTCATCTTCCAAATCCATCCAAGTCCATCTTTCAGTAGTACTTATCAGGCAGTAAAAGTTGATCTGCCCGGGGCGGAACCCGTACTGTCTCGTGGGCATCATCTCAAGAAAGACAAAGAGTATCGCTAAAAGAAATTTCTACAAGCAAATCTTTTTGGCGATTCCTTATCATGAGCAGGGCTTACGCAGGTCTCCTTTGACTTATGAAGAAACTGGAAGAAGGGCGCTATGCCAATCGTCGGAAGTCCGACCGCTTTTTATGTACGCGTTGTGGAGTGCAAAGTCCAACAGGGCGGTAACAACATACCCTCCTTAAGGTGCTCGTCGCGAATCTGATCAAGCTCTTATGCACGGTTTAGGTGAAGTCCGTCAATGGCTGCGATTACTTCAGCCAGAGTAAATTCGGCGGAAGATTCGTCATGTCGTTTTGTCCTTGGCGCGTTTCACGCCGCACTACCTTCGAATCACGATATTTCCGGAATAGTGCTTGCAGACGCAAACATGTTGTTGAAGTGGGTTATGGGAGATGCAAAAGATAGGTAAGTAGAGAAAAAATATCCTCCAAGTATAATGCTAAGCATACTAAATGTCGTATAGAGGAAATATCGCTTGAGTTATCACCACCACTGTGAAATAAGCCGCACTGAGTAGTCCGCGTTTCGCAGCAGAAAAGTCAAGTTTTAAATATTAGCCATCTGATTTATGCCGGAAATGATCCAACTCAGAGGTACATCGACCACGGAAGCTTCGCCTTTGCAAATATCGATCCGGCAGTCATTTGGGCTCGCGCAAGCTGCTATTAGACTCAACTCACTCATTTATTCTCATGCCTCCTTATATATCACAGATTGCCCACGCATCCAGTGACTTCCGCTTCTTCGCTATTGGAGTGACGGTATTTTCTATTTGGCGCCATGTCTTTAGCTTGCTTCGCCATTGCAGCCAACCCACGCTGTGTATACCCGCGCTGCTTAACGGGCGCTCCTATCCTACACCCCCCCCTTTCGCAGGCTTGTCTTGAATTCGATGCCGTCTTCGCCCACAAACTCTCGTTGATGGCTCGGTGCGCGTCTCATTCACCGTGGACGTCTTCAACACGGTGCGCTGTAGTCTTCGCGTTCTTCTGGTCTTCGTTGCTTATTTTGGTCCCGACGAGGTAGATAGTCTGGCCTTCCTCTCTACCTTTTCGGGGTGACTCTCAGCCAACATTTGACGTCGATGATATGATATGACGTTTATTGATACTTAATTGTAGTTTCTCATTTTTGTTACAACGTCATATAGCCACAGGCTAGTGCGAAGCATATGTACAAGTTACAATAAGATTTTATACAATATCACTGTAGTATCTCGTATTATTGCAATTATTTATCTATGTATTGTGTACATGTTTACATAGTTATGGTTTAATCAGATGGAATCGCTCGTTCGTACTGCTTCGTAAGACGGACCCCATAAATACAAATATGCAACTGCGGGAATCAAACCCGTGCACCTACGCGTCTCCTCCGGTCGCAAAACGCCAGCTAATACACCACGCCACCGGGCTCGACGGCCTTCCTCTCTGCGCTGCCTGTGCCCCCTGGGGTTGACCGGCACGCGTCAACCGGTCTCTGTGCCATCACCTACCCTCTCATGTCTTTACCGACTTGTCTTTTTTACTCTTATCGTCGTCCATACTTCTCAGCCCTTGGTAGCGACTGGTCTCCGTATTCTGACCTACTCGTCGGACACCACCTTGTTTTCGACTGCCTTCTCTCTGCGGACTTCTGTTTGTCTTATCTTTTCTCCACTCTCACTCGCTAATCATCATGGTTTTAATCGGTGTTTCCTCACCGGAGACCTGCATACAGTCTCGTCCTCATAGACCGCCGATGTATTAATTTGACGGGTGATTTGCCTGTCGTTGTCTGTGCGGTTGCGTTATATGCGCCGATCATCTCGGTCAAGCATCTTCATCGGTCGCTGTTATTGGTCTTGCTACCTAATCATTTGCCTGGAGATGGTACACGGATGTACAAGGATGTACAATTCTGAATACGGTCATGAATACCTCGAACTCATAGCTCACGAAATAAGTTGTCCCTTGTTATGCTGACCGGATTTCCTTCACGGTGAATGAGCTGGTGTGTTGTTTCTGCCATGAACTTCACCTCAGCCCACTTCGAATAATAATCCATGACAACCACCACGTATTACGGTTAGGGTCCAAATGAGCTGGCCAGTGGATTCTGGCATACGATGAAGTCCTTAACATCCAGCATCTTCCACCGGGAGCTTATGATCTTGCTGTGACCGTCAGAGCAAGGGCCCAGGTGGAGCTGAAGACATACGCCAATATTGCGCTGGCGAATATAGATAGATGGACTAACACTTGCCCCTCAGAAGACTGATTCGATCCTACTCATCGGGAAAAAGAAATGCTGCCCTTTAGAGCTTACGCTGTCCGACGAAAACATTGAGCTAAAGGATACGCCTAGATACCTGGGTATACATCTGGACGGGGGACTGCGGGAAACGCTTCATGTCAGGATAGCGTCCGCAAAGGCGCACAAAGCGACTAATTACATTGCTCGTCTGTTGCCTAACTCGCACTGCACCAGAGCTAGCCAACGGAGACTACTGATATTCGTATCCTAGTCCATCACCCTCTTTAGCTCGCCAGTTTGTATATCGCCTACAATGGACACAGACGCTACGACAAAACTCTTGAGAAAGATTCAGCAGATCGGCGCCCTTCGTATCATTCTGGGGTATCGCAATATCAGTACGGCGATCTCGCTCGTGCTGGTAGAGACAGTGTCCTGGGACCTAAAGGCAGCCGAACGTTGGCGCCTTATTCCCCACAGGAACGTATGGCAGCATGGTCGCTGACACTTAGCGGTATGGTTAATCATCTATTCTCAATGAGCATGGCTCAAAGAAAAATCGATCAACAACAGGTATCGAACCGGGGCCCAAGATGCCTGCCGCTACCATACGTTCAGCTTTCAGATTCTTAAACGCCAGCTGTTTCTCTGCCTCTATCTAAATAGTATGTTCGTCTTTGACAGTCCGCGTATGGGCTCGGATATATCAGAAAGTGTCGACGCGCGCCCCATATAAAAGCTTGTCACCCCTAAAACCGACTTAAGTACGCGTCACGTTAGTTGGTACCGCTAGCTCTCTTTAATCACTTTTAGGTTATCTATACTGGGTCGTACCCCGTGTTCGCTGCCCCGTGTATAGTGCTGTCGGCTGGTGATTGTCACCCGGATAACCGATGAGTCTCGACTCGAAAGCCAGCTGAAGCAGCGGCCTTTGGTAAAGCCTCGATGAAGCAAAGCCGTTCTGCTCCTCTTGTCGAGGATCCGGTACTGCCCATTGAGGATCGGTCGTATCGCTGGGCAATTTGTTCATGCCGTGAAATTTCCTTTCTCAGAAAATGTTTCTTTCAAGTTTCATATGGTCATGCACGGTGAGGTTGTCTTGTTTGCGATGATGAACCCGACGCTGTCTATACCCACACTGCTTAACAATCGCTTCTACCCTACAAGTGGCCTAAATGAAGTCAGGTGAGACAGTCGTGGTGGCCGAGCATTTGGCTGATACGTAGAGTGCGAGCCCATCAAAACCGCACCGTGATTTCCACGTAGTTATTTTAAAGTTCGCTTGCCGTACCATGTTGAGGAGCGAAGTAGGTAGTATACTCGTTGTCGCTCGTTTCGTTCGCCTGCCGTCTTTCCGGGCTCACATATGTGAGGCCATTGTGTCCGGCATTTAAAGGTCTTGGAATACTATACTCAAACATTTATTCACCTTTGCCAGGTAGTATAAACACAATATATATATATATATATATATATATATCTCAATGGTCATCTGGTTCGTGGAAGTCCCGCATGATACACAGTTTATGATGAAAACCGTGTACGGCATAGCGGGTTACGACATGACGGTTGTAACGATACGCCCCTCTCCATTCGTTACGTGTTACGTACGTTCCAGTTTTGAAGAATTTATCATCGATATCCGCAAACTTTATCTCCCAGCATTCGAGGTTGTCCTTGAAAGCCGTCGTCGTTGACAGATTGAAGCGGTGCCGCAGATCTTCGGTGAACAGCGGTGTGTCTGCTAGGAGATATACTAGGCGGTTCCGGGTCGAGATGTGTAATCCCAGAGCCCTCTTGAGAAAGGAGGCCTTAACACGGTTAAGCTGTTCGAGGTTCTGCGCCGTGAGGTCCTCCCAAATTACACGTATCCCATACGACGCGATCGGGCCTATTTTGAGATCGAACAGTCTCAAGGCGGTTCCGAGTGACAACAACTGCGGCGAGTTTATTGCCCATACGGCGGTCACTGCCTTCCTGCACCTCTCAGCGATGTGTGCGGTGAAGCTGCGTCCATTTTAAGAAAACGGTAGCCCTAGGTATGGGAACCTATTTACGTACGCGAGCAGTACACTGGCGTATCGCAAGGTGTCAGTGCCAGTGATCCTGCCGCCCCTCCTGAATTTCATTGCTTCTGTCTTTCTCTGGTTTACCGTTATACCCAAAGCATTTACAGCGACGTAAAGACGGGCTAAGGCTTGCTGTACCTGAAACCTGCTTGGACCATATATCAAGTCGTCCGCGTACAAGATAACTTTGACTAATTTTCTAGGGCCTCTTATTTGGGCGGGCAGGTCCTTCAGTAGAACAGAGAACAGGAGAGGGCTCAGGTTGTCACCCTGAGCGAAAGTCTGGGCGAAAGGTTCGAGTTCGGCGATACCATCCTCGATGGATACTCTGTTCTCCTGTAGGATGGCCGCAAGAAGGTTGAGCACTTTAACTGGCACTCCGACCTCTGCCAACGTGCGTAAGACCATGTCTCTAGGCGCCGAATCAAATGCTACCTTGAAATCGACGAAGACTGCATACAGTGGGTTCATCGCTAGGGCTAACGCCCTCTTAACGTCCTCCATCAGAATCGTACAGGCGGTTTCTGTCGAGCGATCTCTGTGGAATCCATGCTGCTCGGTCGGGATGGCTCCTACGCCCTCCAGGTAGTCAGACAGTCTCCATGTCAGCAGACAAGAGAGTAGCTTATAGCATACGCTCTTCTTCGCGATGCCCCGCTAAGATGACAATAGGGCCGGATCCCCCTTACCCTTGGGTATAACTAGCAGATTTGCATCCCTCCACTTTGCTGGGAGCGTGCCCGTCCGCAAGCATTCGTTAAATAGCGCGGACCAGCAAGGAGCAAGAAAAAGTGCACATTTTAGATGCTCATTGCGTACTCTGTCGGGGCCGGAGGCTTTATTATTGCGGAGACTTCGAAGTCCTCGTAGGACCTCCTCTACGGTGAACTCCTGCTGGAGGGAGTCCCGTAGCCATGTCGTCGATTCACCCCACACGGCGACTAGGTTTGGCACCTCGCGAGGAATGGTGTCCCGTGAAGCGAACATTTCCGAGAAGTGATTACTGAGGGCTGACGAGCTGATAGGTGCTCCCTCGGTGGGCCAGCCATCTGTAGGGTTGACGCTCTGCGTCGGCTATAAGGCGAGCCTCCAGCATCTCCTGGTACCTCTTACGCTGCGTCGCGTATGTTTTCCTACAAATTGTTCTGAATATCGAGGCCAGCTGATGGTAACCCGGATGCGATTCCGCTAGGAACCTGAAGGTATTCTGGGCTCGGCGAGCAAGCCGACAGCTGTGGTCGAACCATGCCCTGTGCTTTTTGGAAAAAGGAACTGGCTGTATACTAGAGTGCAGCACTTCGAGTAGGCGCTGCGCATACACCTCCGTGTCTATCACGTTCGGCACAGGGAGAACTTCATAAGCACGTTCTAGAAGCAGATTCACATTGAGCCGGCGTGGGAGGGCAAGTCGCCTGGCCGTTCTCGTTGACCCTTTCTGAACCGCGAGGTCCACGGCCACTGGAACGTGGGCTCGAATGCATGCGCCTTCACGAAGTTTGTTGTTTCCTCCTTGATACGTGATCACTTTTTTGGGCACGTTGGTGGCAAACACGTCGATGACCGAGCTTCCGGACTACCCCAAAAATGTTGGCGATACCTTGGAATTGACTATCCAGCAGCCGTAATGTGCTAGGGTGTCTCGGAGGGCTATGGTGCGGCTCGAGTTCGGCTGATCGAGGCGAACGTTGAAGTCACCAGCGATTACCAGGGGCGCACCGGCTAGGGGAGATACTGCTTTCAGACCGCTGACCAGCTTCTCTACCATAGTTAGTGTAGACTCCGAATCTGCGGGTCGGACATATGCTGCAACTACGGACATTGTCGGGCCTTATAGGGCTATGACGTTATTATCCGCTAGACACGTCGTGAAGTCGCCTAGCTTGTGATTGTAGAAAACGGAAGTACCCCCACTTGGCCGCCCTGGCCCGCTGCGCTTTTACGCAGCACTAAACTGTAACTGAGATTGTAGATGCATAGGAAATTTGTTACCTGACATTGTGCCTAAGACATCAACAGTCTCATAATTCCGGTTGTAGAAATGGGAAAGCACGAATTCCCTGTAGATCACAGCGTCCTATGTATTGTACCATACATGGGACGCTGTAATCTATAGCAGAAATCTTTTCGTGGGTAAAAATTAACTGGATAGGGTAACTGACTGTAAGGACTAGGGATAGGGCTTAGCCCTATCTCTCGTCCCTCGTCGAACGGTCAGTCAAAAGACAGAAGCAGTTGAGTTTCGGGAGTATGGTCAATTGGCAAAACACGACCCTCTTAAAGTTAAGAGAAGTAGTATGTTTTGTAAAGAAATTTGCTTATCTGGGAGTCACGTCAAATAACGTCGAATAGTAGCAGTTTCTGAGACAGTGTATTAAATAAAGCTGCGTGGAGAAAGCAATTCAGGCAGCAATGAAAATTCAAAGAAGTGCAGTCAATACATGTCCGGTCTGCCCTCTTCCAAGCGGACGGTAGAGCCAATAGCTATATTAGAGTGCACACACCGTATAGAGTTAGATTTTTTATGGCGTTACAGAGGTCTACACAATGAAGTATATGGGAAGAAAGATTTAAATAATACGACATGGAAATCTGCGCGACTGTAACGATGACAAGTATAAGCTGGCAATTGGACAGGCTTAAGGGCATAAATCTTATGATGGCGCCGTGAAGTCGACGGATTTCGTCACGTGCTAATGCACCACACCGGAAGGTTTCCATGACACTCAGTAGTGTTGTAGATGCATGAGGTTAGGCTTAGGCCAGTGCGACAAATGTCACGTCGCAGTTTGTCCAGCAGTTCAGCCAAACAAGTTTGTCCAACAATTCAGCCAAAGTATTCCTTAAAGAATTAAGTAAGCGGGTTCAGAAGGTCATGAGCGATCGAAGAAAGGGTCAATTCTAAAAGCAAACGTTGTTTTTGGCCGTTTGCAGAAAGAACGCGGTATCTCTCTTAGGCACTATGGAACAAGGTAATTCTTTAACAGTATATCTCTCAGTACTACGTTCACGCCTCACAAGTCTAACGTTGTTTAAAATACAATAAAATAATAATAACAATAATAACAATAATAATAATATTTTTTTGAAACAAGGGTTTGATATTATTATTATGTACATGTATCACAATTACTAATATATTAATTATATACACACCCCTCCCCCATCCCCCCAGACAGACGACTCGAGACCAAACGCCATTACCACGTGGTTTTCAGGAAGCTGCGCGCATAGGCGCCGTTTGTGCATTTCCCGTTGGTGAATGATGTGGTCGACGCCCGCGCTGAATAATGCACGATATTCGAGGGCGTACGTGTCAAAGACAGTGACGTCCCACGCCAGCGGCCGATTACTGTCCCAGTTCTGGCTGATAAGGCCATTTGGTCGACGCCTGTCGTCCCTCTGCAGTCCACCAGGCTCCAGCGTGACACGGTAAGCATGGCTTGCCTAAAAGCGCGCCCGAGGATGTCATTGATGGCATCGTGGCGGCCCTTCGTAAGCCCCGCCTGCTTAGTGCAGCTAAGGCGATGCAGACCGCGCTCATCCACTGTTCTCTCAAACATGGCAGTGCCAAGTTTAAGACCACTGGCGGCACGGAACTGGTCATCGGCCAGCTTACTGCCTACGATCTCGGAGAGAAACACGTCGAGCCACGCTCCGGCGGCGCCGGATGAGACCGTTTTCAGTCTAATGTCGTCTACATCTAACTTGCAGGCCGACATAAGAGTTAAGTGGGTAGCCTGAGTGGCGATTTGGTCCCACCTCTTCTGTCTAGTGACCTGTACGTCAGAAAGACGACTGGACTGACGCGCGTCCCAGAGCCGAACGGCGTCGTTGTTGGTGGCTGATGGATCCGCCGGCAGTAATGGCCACTGCGGAGGCGCAGCTATGTGACGAGGCCAGGAAGGCGAGCTAAGCAAGAGTCGTCGGCGAGCAAACGCCCATTCCACCCAGCCGAACCGGTAGGCTTGCCTGCGTCCATGCCTTATCCTCGAGCGTCAGGCCAAAAATGATTTCCAAGGCTCTCCTCGCCTGGTCGTCGAGATCCAAAGTTTCTAACAGCAGAAAGGAGGCAGGTGAAGTCCTTAGTATGTACAAGACCTTTTGCACTCCCATTGCGTGCCGGAGCAGAAAGTAGGCCTGGAGAAATGGCCCAGCCGCTGGTAAAGCCAAGAGAGTTATTCTCCCTTCTCGGCCAGTACCGGGCCAATCATGTCACAATCAAACACCGCCGTACCCAGCAGGTTCAGTTCACACCGATCCTTTACAAGGATGCCCGGTAGTTTGTTGTTGAATTTCGCGAGTACCTGTTGTCTTTCTTAGTTTTCAAGCCCTGAAGGAAAAGCTCGCATTTAGAGAGGTTGAGGTGCAGCACGCTCCATTGCTCAAACGCTCTAAGATACTTAATGTCTCTGAGTAACACTGACGAATCGTTGTCAAGGAGGGTCTCATCGTCGAGGTAGAACAGACGGACCCTGCATGTCACCTGCTTGACGTACTGATGCAGAAGCAGG
Organism: Dermanyssus gallinae; assembly: GCA_003439945.1. Taxonomy (NCBI): domain Eukaryota; kingdom Metazoa; phylum Arthropoda; class Arachnida; order Mesostigmata; family Dermanyssidae; genus Dermanyssus; species Dermanyssus gallinae. The sequence continues at coordinate 1,228,502 of QVRM01001595.1, forward strand.
CTAAGCGCAAGAGGGGCCGCTACGTCTCCCTGCTGACAACCGGCTGATGACGTAAATTCAGTCTCACCGAACATCAGGGGAGTCGGCCTACTATACGCCTGGTGCATCATTGAATAGAGGGCCGAAGCTTGCTTGGAAACCTCTGTTAAAAGGTGCCCCCGTTTGTTTAAGTTGAAAGCATTCTTAAAATCTAATTTTAAGGGGCAACATTTCTCGTTGTTTTCGAGAAAAGTGCGAGCTGAATGAACAATTATATCCGCCCCATTGTCAGTGGCGTACTCCACTTGCCGTGGCTGCAGGTAGTTTTTCATACTGACCTGGGGAAGCAGGGTCTTTGTAGCCAATCTACGTAAAGTGCAGCCAACGGCTATGGGTCGGTATCTCCCGGTTTTCTTTTTCAGGGCGATGAGCCACCCGCCATATATAACGCTTCTCACAGCCTCCGCAACTTGCCCGTTACGTATGATGTCGCATACCTTAACAAGTGTTTCCAGCACATCGTTGTGATTTCCGTTGCCAGGAAGAAGGCATTTTAGATGGTCGGGCGTGAGGCCGTCGAGTCCTCCTGCCGCACCAGATGGAAACGTGTGAAGTGCCTTGGCGACATCCTCGCTCTAACACGACGCTACCACGCTGACAAGCCGATAGGGGACGGTGGAATTACGTCCCCGGCAGGAGCAGAAGGTTGCTTTGCCATCATCTCACTAATTGACTCCTCCGTTACGGATGCAATCGTGTCGTCGGAAGACAATATTCTAATGGCGCTCCCCACATTAAAATCTATAGAGAGCTTGTGAGCAGCAATCTGAGCGCGGGCTTTATCCGTCATTATACATTGCGTCGTCCCTCGGATTGCACGCGATTGAGATCTGCACTTCCGAAAAGGTCCACCTTTTCCCTGACCCCGCTGGCCAGGCTATGGCCGATTGTCGACATGGAGGACTTTTGAAGCGAGGGTGAGCAACGCGGTCCAGCTCGTTTCATCTTTATTTTCCACGACATCTTTTAGCAGACGGTGGAAGAGCCTATGCTGAGGGATTCTGGCTCCCTTCGGGAACCTGCGCAACACCTTGCATATCATCTTGGCGTTGGCTAGTAACCGGTGAAGAGGAGAGGGAGAAGAAGGCGGCAATAATAATAATAATAATAATAATAATTTTTTTTTTGGAACAAGGGTTTATTTTATCAATATGTACATGTATCACAATTATCAATATATTACTTATATAATATCTAAAATATTGCTTATATTATTCTTATGGCTTGAGTGTCGGTGACCACTCAACATCATCTTGGCGTTGCCTCTCTGTAATTCTAATGACACTCTCTGTCGGAGCAAAGCGGTCGATTTTGGCTCCGCTGTGGCCTCGAAGAGCTTCTTCCCAAGCTCCTTGGTCAGTTTGAGTGCATCCTTGCCCCAAACGCCAGATGACTCGAGGCCGAACGCCATTACAACGTGGTCCTCAAGGAGATGCGCGTATAGACGCCGTTTGTGCATCTCCCGTTGGTGGATAATGTTGCCGACGCCCGCGTTGGCTAATGCACGATAGCCGAGAGCGTACTCTCAATAATAATAATAATAATAATAATTATTATTATTATTATTATTATTATTATTATTATTATTATTGCATTCTAGACTCTGCTGCATGAGAATATGTGTTATCAATTTCCATAAAATAAGTGATAATTCTAATTAAAGATATCAAAGATACAACTCATAAAGGCGAGATCGAATAGGTAAAAGGTAGAGTCGACGATGGGAAATTCGTGAGTAGCTAGAAGTGACCATCTGAAGTAGGTGAAATAAGAAAACATTTTGAGAGCTGAGGCCCTCAGAAGTAGAAAAATACAATCATAAGGGCAACGTGAGATAAAACAATTAGGCTTCTGTTATCGTTAGAAACACAAAGGATAAATACAAGCTCATCGTTATAAAATGAGGCGCCAACGAGGCCGATTAGGCTTCAGTAAAGCAAAAAGTTTGAGTAAGATAACGAATGTATATGGCCTATTTAGTAATCTATTACATCTGATGGTTATCAATTAATAATAGTAGTAGTAACATTTACGTACACGCGTTCTCATAAACGAGTTTACAATAAACTGATACATAACAACATATCGAATATATATAGAATTGTATATAAGACGTACCTTCTGAGGTACAAGCAGATGTAGCAGAGCAAGGTTAGGGTTGAGATTAGCAAGTATGAATGACTTTCTTATATGACTAATCAGCAAGACCTACAGTCACTAGTCAAGAAAAAGAACGCTAGAAGCGTAAGAAGCATAGAAACAATGTCATATTTTGTAAATAGCAATTGTTGTGGATGAAACGTAACAAGTGGTATATAGTCATTATTTATTCATGTGCATCAAGATATATATATATTTGTAGCGTAAGAACATGTGCACAGCCCGCTCGGGGTATATACGAGGTGTGTTCAAAAAGTATCGCGACTTTTGTGTTTTTTCAAAAATTATTCATTTATTCATGAATATCTATTTTGTCCCCTTCAAAGTAATCCCCATGAGATATTATACACTTGTGCCAACGGTTTTTCCAATCTTCGAAGCACTTCAAAAAACCATTTTTTTTAATCTTGTTCAGCTCCTCCTTCGATGCCGTCTTTATCTCGTCAAGCGTAGCGTAACGTCGTCCTTTCATGGGCCTCTTCAGTTTAGGGAACAAGAAAAAGTCACAGGGGGGGATCTGGGGAATACGGTGGCTGCGGCATCATTAGTGTGTTGTTTTTGGCCAAAAACTCGCGCACAAGCAACGATGTGTGAGCAGGGGCGTTATCGTGGTGCAAAAGCCAATTTTTGTTCTTCCACAAATCCGGGCGTTTCTGGCGGATTGCTTCGCGCAAATTGCGCATAACTTGCAGGTAATATTCCTTATTGACCGTTCTACCCTGTGGCAAGAACTCATGATGCACCACGCCCCTGCAATCGAAGAAAACTGTCAGCAAAACTTTCACATTCGACCGAACTTGGCGCGCTTTTTTCGGTCTTGGTTCGTGCGGCAGCTTCCATTGAGATGATTGAGCTTTGGTTTCCACGTCATAACCATAAACCCACGATTCGTCACCAGTTATGACCCTCTGGAGCAAATTTGGGTCGTCGCGGACAGAGTCCAACATCTCATTAGCAATGTTCATGCGATGCTGTTTTTGGTCGCAATTGAGCAATTTTGGTACGAATTTCGCGGCGACCCGTCTCATGCCCAAATCATTGATAAAAATCGAATGGCACGAGCCAATCGATATGTTTAGGTCCTCAGCAACTTCTCTAACGGTGATTCGACGATTGGCCAATACCATTTTCTCCACTTCATTAATTTTTTCGTCTGTTGTTGAAGTGCTCGGGCGTCCGGCACGCTCTTCGTCGTTCACATCTTCTCGGCCTTCTGAGAACATTTTGTACCACCGATAAACGTTGCTTCGGTCCAAGGTAGCTTCTCCGTATGCCACAGTCAACATTCGGAATGCATCCGCGCACTTAATTTCGTTTTTCACACAAAATTTGATACAGGTTCTTTGATCCATTTTTTTGAATAGGTAAAAATCGAAGACGATCCAAAACACGTGCAAGCAAAGCAGCTGTCAACAATTAAGTGAACATTCAAAATGGCCGAGCTTGTCGGCATAAGTGAGAGACATGAGTACCAACATAACGCCACAAAAAATCGAAATTCGAATATACGTAACCCGCGAAAATTCAAGTCGCGATACTTTTTGAACACACCTCGTATATATATATATATATATATATATATATATATGGGTGGGTATCTATATACGGGTGGCATATATATATATATATATATATATATATATACGGCGGCAACCAACTTAAAATATGGATATCGATATCAAGGACGGAGAACTTATAGTTTCAGCCTAAAGCCCTCGACAGCTAAAGTGCTGCAGTAAGCTCGGCCCTGTTTAGAGTGTTTGCTCCGTAAGACTCAGGCAATGCCCAGCATACAGATAATATATTTCAATTTAGACTTTAACGTTGACAAGCTAAATCCCTGCCATAGCCATTATCAACGAAACAGCGCAAGCCATGATTAACGTGTACGTCCTAAAAGTTACGGCTGATTCGTGAACGAGCGAAATTATTTTTAGACATATATATACCAACCCCAATAACTCTCGGAAGTGTATCTCTGACCCGTTGCCGTATGCTTTTATGCGTCTAAGTAAGTTTAGCTGAGGCCGCTCATTAATCTGGAATAGCACTCCGCAAGGACTGCCTATTTCAGGACACGAATAGGGGGCTGCGCCTCCAACGTAGAAACAACAGGAGCACATCCTCCTGGACCATCCTCGACGGCTACCGCAAAGCACGGGAGAACCTGCGCAAGACAAATCGCGACTGCTAGAAGTCGCTCATTGACTTCGTCCAGACAGACCGGGGCTTTCCTGCAAAGTTGCCAGGGGGAAACGGAAAAACTGCACTTGCGTATGCTTTTAGGTCGTTTTCCGGACAAGGCTTTCACAGAAATAAATTGCTTAAAGATTCTGGACCTGTAACGGTACAGGATATATTGCTTGTTGATATAATTAAGGTAACGTTAAACTATCAATCAGCTAGAACAGGGTGAACATTCTCGTTGAGCTCTTTATTGCCCAGCAACTGTGCAGCAAGGAAGCATAATATTGTAACGAAGTTAACCACAGTGTACACAACAACAGAACTGCCAGTCATTGCGCCGCCGATGACGCCTGTGACGTCAATAGACCAATCAAACACGCAACCCCCAATGTTATCCACAACGACCTACGCCGCACCGATACCGGAGGACGTCAGTAGACCAATCAAACATCCAATCCAATCTGGTGGAAACCGCAACGATCAAAGAACCGTCGCCGACCAGATACCACATGCAGACGACCACATGGCACGTACAGCATCGTCAACGGACCGCGCCACAACCAGAACATCAGCAACATCGTCATCACGACTGCGTACCCACCTGCGGGGGCGGCACCCCCGGAGACAACGTGCAGCGCGGGGGGCATTCGAGCCATTATTGTAACATTACTACTACACGAACGCCGCGGCGACCTCTTGAGAAAATAAATAGCTCGAGAGAAGGATGATCACCACGCATCCTTCCTCCGTCCGGCAACGCGGCTTCAGGGTCAGTCATCAGTCAATGACAGATAATGTTTAGCGTGAAATTCTAGGATTCACGTTTCTGGTACCTGCTGCAAAGGTACATAGAGTGAGTATTCTAAGCAGCAGTCAGGTTCACGCTAAGGAGGTAAATTTAGCGATTGCTTTAACCTCAGTCACCGAGTGTTGGCCGAGGTGAAAATCAAGGAACGAAAATGATGAGTGTCCTACAATTGCAATAAAAAAGAGCGTCTCAAGTGGCCAAAAAACTGTATTAGGGGAAAATCGTCGGCAAGTAGCAGTTTCATATAGACGCGCTTTGGCGAAACTCGGGGATCTACTGAAACACTTCAAAAGGAAGGGCGAGGCAACCTCGCTAAAGCGTTAAGCGCTAACTGAATAGCGTTCATTGTAGAAGAGACTACAGCCAGGTTAAGTTTTTAGTCCCTGAAGTGTCTGGAGTGTCCTAATTGAAGCTACTTTTTGGCGGCGGTACTGTGAACACAGGGCACATGCAATGGGTCTATGTCGCCCCGACAATTGCATCGCTGCAAGCGGTGCAGCTCAGAGGAGCACAGGAGCACCTACCTAAGGTTTGCGAAAAACTCATTCGATAATGCACTTGCCGCGATTCTACGGGGCAACTTAAGGTATCTGTCCCTTGCGGTTGCATTGCATAAAGCTCCAAGGCGGCTGTCGCGACCTTCAAGGGAACAGTTATAAACGCATCCATGGTTCAATTCTGCACTCTACTACTCACGCGATCTTGCTATTAGAAAAGCTTACGAAGGCTTGTGGCTATGGTGGTGCAGAACGATCTGAAACTAGCTTGGGTTTCGTAAAATCGCAGGTTACTAATATTTTAGTTTAAACGGGCACTTAAATCCTTGCTACTGATAATTGCAGATTATTAGTGCCTCTTCGGGATCTTCACCGTAAGAACTCTAGCATTTTCAGGACAATTCAGTAAAAGGATAATTCATTTCTAGGCAATTTGTGCCTAGACAGAAACCTCGTTGCCCTCGAAGTACGTATTAGACAGTTAGCGATCAGCGTTAAACGTGGCCTGTCAAATATCCGGTGATGAATTCTTTCTCCATTATCTAAATCTTGCCCTAACCTTGTCTTTTTACAGTATTTATTTAGTGCCGTCTTTTAGCCCCGTACTTAGTGTCTCCAGCAACCTGGCAGAGTACGCAACCTTTACAGAACATGTTCTAAACGGCCGACGCTCAAAAGTAATCTCTGTTTCTCTACGTGAACTGATAACGGGTTTTCTTAAAACATGCGTTTCCTAATGGGGGCGTGTTCAGCAGAGGTCAGCAGCAGGTCAGGAGTCGACTTGCTGCTCAGCGAGCCCAAGCCCGGTGGGCGGAAAACTGTCCACAAAAGACAACGGTCATCGTACTGGGACGTCGCAGCATGCCCCGTATTTCCAGACACGGCAGCGGCCATGATTTTACCCGGATCGATGTAGCAAAGTTGGTCGTTTTGATTCCTTCTACTGCAGCATCAATGTTCTACTTGACAATCTAAACAGGCTTTAAGATTATTTGTTCTTCTCTTTAAATCAAAGTGACGTCTTACTTCTAGTCACAACTGGTGATTTTAACGCCGCGGCTAGCGCATCTGCCAGCCAGCCACCCAAAAGAAAGGGTGGCTGGCGGCCGAAAACCTTGTCTCTTTTAATACGGGCGCGTCCACCTTCTACAGGGCCGCACCTCATGCATCAATCTGTTCCATCATGAGCCGGCCCGAGGCCTACAAGATTTTAAACTGGAAGGTGCTACAGGAAGAGAAATCTCTAAGTGACCAGAATATCATAGACTCTCACGTGACTACCGCCATGACTGGCCGCCATGAATTCCCCAATGCCAAATCTGCCCAACGGACGCAAAGGAGCCGAACAGCTCCGGAGGTTTTTTTTAAGGCATTTAAAGAACCAAACGACAGAAAGAGCCTCCAGAGGCTCCTAGAGACGGCGTGCGAGGCCTCCCTGGGCCGTAGTACCTATCCAGGACCGCACGCTAAAACACTAGTATACAACCGCGCTCGGACAACAAAGGCAGAAATGAGAGACTGCCCGATACTACAGAGCTGATTCCAAGAGGCTGCGGGCCTTCCTGCGCAACAAAATCTTAAGGATAAAGGAACGCTGAATGACCTTTCTATAAGACCATACAAGACGATTGGGGGTTTCCTACCGCCTTGGGCCTGGTTACTATCTCCATGTCTGCCTACTCGGCTCCCTGGCTAAAGTATCCGAGTTTATAACGGACCTACGCCCTTGGGATTTCGCGAAGCGGAACGGCTTGCTGTCAGACACGAAGGCTGAACTTCTCCACGAATCCCCGCCAAGGAAACGAGACCTTTATTTCGCTATCCTACTTCACGTTCAAAACGCTTTTAACAGCTTACCGTAGGGAGACAACCAACAACTTCGAACGGCACACACACAACACTGACGGGCGCCGACAATTCAGACGTCGAATGAACGCGGTGGAATCTGTTGCCCCGTGCGGAGCTCCGACCTGGCCAGCCGATACACTAAAGTCTGCAGTTAACACGAACAGTCTGCGTAGGGCCCAACCACCAGCTCCTAGTGTGGGACTCTCAACCACTAAAACACACGTTCCCTCGCGCCCCCTTAAATTCGAAATTATGTGGCACTACTTTGAGGAGCTAAGGAGGGAGTCTTTTACTTCAATCTGCTCATGAATCTCTCGGCAGACTTGTTTCAAAAACCGGGGGTGCGTCGAGGCCCTGCGGAAGGCCTGGTTGCATGTCACCCCTTAGTAAACCCTCCCTCAGCCAGTCCTCTCGACCTCCAATACGAGCTCTTTTACTTTGTTATAGTCTAATGGTCGCTCGTGAGAAGCGAAAAAAAAACAGCAAATTAAAATGTTTCCCCTAAACACATCTGCACTGGTTGTTTTGGCAACGCGGCTGCCGAGAGTCATGTAATTTGTGCTGCTTAGAAAACACAAGAAAAAAAATTCACGCTGTCTGCGTTGATCTAGCCAGACGAAAATCATGGATTTCATTAATAATCAACGGTAATATTTTGGTAATAATAAGACGCTAGTTCCTCCGATTAGTTTGTAGATATAACACTTATTGGCGATTCTTATTAATACCTTTATGTCTGTTGGGTCTCGGTTAACTTTGTGGATCACGCATGTGGTGTATTCTTTCCATAAATCACAAATGTTCTGTCTAACATAAAGGCGTAAAAGAATCCTTTCTAGGCAAATGATTCATTTCTGGTCATCGACAGATATATAGAAGGATGGATACTGTATTTACTATTTTTTTGTTCTCTTTACTATTCTTCTATGGACAGGTGAACGAGCATCGTCGTGCATGAGCTATGAAAGACCTGTCTATGGTCCTAACTAAGAACTTCATAACATGATTCTCTCATTCATGATCATCTCATATGATAACTCATAAACCGTTTTTACCGCGTGTGCCTTCAAGTAATGAGCAATAGTAGTCTCAAGCACAAGCTTAGCGCAAGATCGTTAACGACCCCCCCCCCCCCAGCTCTGACTGGACGGCCAAGAAATCAACACTTGCGAGGTACCTCGGAGTTCTTCTCGGCCGTGGTCTCCGACCTACGCCGCACCTAGTCAGACTGACTGACAAAACTCTGAAAGCAGTCCATAACTTTGCGCACACTCAGGAAGGCACTTCATCATGTTCGAGACCGAGTCGATCTCTCGATCTCGGCATAGCTCACAAAGGCGCTCGTCACGGTTGTGGGCCTACGTGTGGGCTGATTTTAAAATGATTGTAGCCTTACACTACCAGTCCACACTTGCAGACAAGCAAGCTTCCCACGCCCCACATTGTCCAACTAAACCTCTTAAACTTTAATAACATAGAAGTATTTGATTGTGTTCTATCAATCATAGAGGAAACCGAAAAGTGCATTCAATCATAATTTATAGGAATTATCGGCTTCCGTCACATTGGTATCCTAGCCAGCTTAGCTTCTGCTTTTTGTCCCAGTTATACTTTTGCCGCTCTCTGTGATTTCTATCCGTTAGTCGCTCAGCACCAATACCAACCACAAAATTTAAAAATTCAGGCCGGTAGTGTTTGCATGATGACCCGAGACCAGACCAGGCAAACCCGTAATCACGGCCCAACTCATTGGCGAGGTGAACAACGATCTGGTGAGAAATTATCGGCGTCTCACAGCAGGCAAACTTAGGCAGAAATGATGGGGACCAGTGTTGGAGCAGTGCGGACAATTCTGAAGAAGATTGTGTCCTCCGAAGAAGCTCAGCAAGCCGCAAAAGAAACTGCGTATGGGTCTAGACTGCAGCACCTGTCCCACGAAGGTATCACGAAGGCCCCAGTTTTTGTGGAGCCGATCGTCACAGGTGACGAGAGTTACCTAAATGCTATTACTTCGAGCCAGAGCCAAAGCGAGATAGATAGCATGCAATGAAAGCATGCGGTAAAAAGTACAAAGCTGTGCCTTCAGTAGACAACGTGATGCTCACTGTCCATTTTGAGATCCGAGATCGGATACTCATCGAATTACTTAAGCACAGAAAAACTTTAACAGTAACGTGTGCTGTACGACAGATACTCCACTAGTAGTAGCCTACGCAACTTAATCTATCAAGAGGAAACGGCCTGGGCTGCTCACGGAGGGAGTGCTTCTGCTCCATGATAACGCACGTCTCGAGGGTTACAGAAAAGTGTACTAGCCAAGTTCAGGTGGGAGCAACTTGAGCATCCGCTCTAGAGCCTGGACTGGATGTTTCCTTGGGGCTTCCACAACGTTGGTCCGCTAAAGAAACATCTCAAGGGAAGGTGCTTCGACTCGGACGACGAACTGAACGGACACAGTGACTCTCGTCACAGCTACAGGGATTCTGGAAACAGGGAGAAGTAGTGTACGGCTCATTTTAAAACTCTTCCAACAGACAAAAACACAAATCTTCGTCGCCGAGGCAGTCGCATTCATTACTATTCGTGGTAGTGAAGAATGTGATGTTGGTCTTACGCCGTACTTTAGGCCCTAACAACAGCAGCCGACTCCCGTTAAAAACAAACTTGCTTCCGCCAGGGTTTACTGAATACAGTAGATCGCGCTAAATAGCCTTTTAACTAGCCCTATATATATATATATATAGTTCAACAAGTTTGTTCACGCAGTTAAATATACCAACTAATATATATATATATATATATATATATATATATATATATATATATATATAAATATATATAGTTCAACAAGTTAGTTCACGCAGGTAAATATACCAACAAATATATATATATATATATATATATATATATATATATATATATATATATATATATATATATATGCGTATAGATAGCTTTTGTTTCAATATTTTTAAGACATTTTGCCATAGGCAAAACGACAATGATAATAACAATATTATGTCCCTTAAATAAAGGAGCATTTTTGCATGTTGTAATATAATCATGAAGCGTGCCAATTTAACCAAGCCATCGATATCCGTTTCGTAATGTATAATGGCGATCAAGGAATGAAATGCAATGCAATAACTAGGTGAGCAATCTAGTTATTTTATTTCATTAGTCCCTTCTTCCACAAATTGACTTTAAATAAACAGAACCAAACAAGACACAATTAATAAATGAGTCATTGCTACTAGTCACTAGTATTATCATTAATCGGTTACTGATTGCGTTAATGCTGCACAGGGATGCGTTTTCATTTTAAAACATCTGCATAGGTCATTAACGCGTGATTTCACGGTTTGCAGAATTATAATGCAGTTGTCACGTTGGCAGTAAGTCTTTGCGGCAGACCGCATACAGACAGTGACCTCAACGCAAAAGCACGCGTGCCATTAATAATAATAATAATAATAATAATAATAATAATAATAATAATAATAATAATAAATAATACATTTGGTATGTAAGAAATCTCCTAGACACTAAATGCGAGTCAATTTTATATCGCATGACTTGAGGTACGCGGTGACTAGCAAGAACAGGTTTACTCAAACACCCCTTATAAACTTTTCTAACTGACCCTCAGCCAAGATTTAACGTCCACGGGACTGCTTTTCCCATTGCTTCATAGACGGACCCCCATAAATACAAATGTGCAACGATGGAGTTCGAACCAAAAGCCTTTAATTTTCTTATTCATTAATTATATCCGACCCGCACAATCAAATGTTTTCTGTAAATCAAGAAAGACCAGACAAGCTTGTTTTTTTCTTCCCTATTATTGCCCCAATGAAGTTATGAACTTCAATTAATGCATCTTCAGAACTACGCTCTTCCCTAAATCAAAATTGTCCCGTACAGATAACATCTTTTTTTCGATATATATATATATATATA